>CM035841.1:23368768-23650350 GCA_020510985.1 Pholidichthys leucotaenia
TTGAACAATACAGGTAGTTCCCCCTAGAGGCATGTGCCAGTAATGTTTTAAATTAGACTTGCAGTCTACCACACCTTCTTAGTCTTCCTTCCAGGTCGGTTAGCTTAGCCTCCAGTCTTGTCTGTTGTTTAAGTAATTCCAGCATGGTTTCTTCCAGCCCTTTTATTCTTTCCTCTGCTTCCATGATTTGGTCCTTAGCCTGGTCCACTCTGTTGTTTGCCCTTTTTATTTCGTCTATAAGTTCACAAAATTTGGCCCAACACTCTCGGCGAAATTCTCTTAGTTCCTGAAATATCGTTTTTAAGCTAGCTGTGTTGCTAGCCTCATTTTGCTCCTCCATTTCTGAGCGGTTATTGTCTTTGAGGTCAGTTTCTCCGGCCGATGCGTGTCTTGGCCTGGTAAATGTCAATCTCTTCTGTTTTCCTTTAGGCATAATGACTTTGTCTTTTGATTTTCACTCTTCCATAAATCCGTTAAATCTGATTTTCATGGTATTTTCACGGATGGGATCTGGGAGCTTCAGCCTTAAGCTGCTACCACCACTACCACCATGGTGTCCAGACTGGAAGTCCACTTTTTACTTTTTAATTTTCTATCTGACCCCACCACCGCTTTTACATTTCCTATTTTTGTGTCTACCTCTCATATCTATATAATTCAAAATCTATATCTTTTTCTTCATTAATCCATATTTCACTTATTGCAATAATCCTAAATGGGGTGTTAAATTGATTTAAAACTCCTTAATGCTATCAAAGTTTGCATAGAGACTCCTACTATTAATATGTATTATTGTCAATGTCTGATCTGAATTCATAATTCCATTTAATTGTTCATCATAATAAGCACACTTATTGTTAATATGATAAAAAAAAATAGTTATCGTCTGGGTCAATATCTCCTAAAATGTATTGTGGTTGCTGTTCAGTATTGACAAAGAGTATTGACATCTCTACCTGCTTCATCGAGCCCACTCCCTTCTGGATAAGGAAAGTGGCACAGGGAGGATCCTCTTTTTGGATTTCTCCAGTGCCTTCAATACCATTCAGCCCCCTTTGCTTCGGGATAAATTAAGCAAGATGGGAGTGGACTCCCACCTGGTGGACTGGATCTCCGACTACCTCACTGGCAGACCATAATATGTCGGGCTGAAGGACATTACGTCTGACACAGTTGTCTGCAGCACTGGAGCCCCCCAGGGCACAGTATTGGCCCCTCTTCTCTTCACCCTGTACACCTCAGACTTCTGCTACAACTCCGAGCTGTGCCATATTCAGAAGTATGCCGATGACACAGCCATTGTTGGGTGTATCAGGGATGACAGAGAGGAGGAGTATCGGAGACTGGTAGGGGACTTTGCTGCATGGTGCTACACTAACCACCTACAGCTCAACACCTCTAAGACGAAGGAGCTGGTTATTGATTTTGAGAGGTCCAGACCAAGACCTCAACCAGTCCTGTTAGAGGGAGCTGAGGTGGAGGTTGTGGATTCATACAAATATCTCAGGTTGTGGTTGGACAATAAATTGGATTGGACAACATACATTAGCCACTTGTATGGGAAGACACAACGTAGGATGTACTTCCTACGGAGATTGCGGTCCTTCAACATCTGCAGCAAACTTCTGCGGATGTTTTACCAGTCGGTGGTTGCTAGCGTCTTCTTTTACTCTGCGGTGTGCTTGGGGGGCAGTATATCCAAGAAGGATGCGTCCAGACTTGATAAACTGATCAGGCGGGCCGGCTCTGTGGTCGGCGCGAAGCTGGACACCCTGGTGATGGTGGCAGAGATGAGGACTCTGGATAAACTGTTGGATATAATGGACAATGTCAGCCACCCTCTGCACACCGTCATCAGTGACCAGAGAAGCCTGTTCAGTGAAAGACTGCTCCTTCCCAAGTGTCGGACTAACAGGCTCAAGAACTCTTTTGTCCACCATGCCATCACACTCTATAACTCCTCACCTGGGGGGGGGGGGGGGGACATAGAGT
This sequence comes from Pholidichthys leucotaenia, assembly GCA_020510985.1. Taxonomy (NCBI): domain Eukaryota; kingdom Metazoa; phylum Chordata; class Actinopteri; order Cichliformes; family Pholidichthyidae; genus Pholidichthys; species Pholidichthys leucotaenia. Next base: position 23,370,761 of record CM035841.1, read on the forward strand.
ACAGAGGACAGTAGGGTAGTGCAATAACTTTAACTTTACCATACTTGTACAAGCCATATTTAGCCCTGTATTTATATTGTGTATATTATGTTAAGTGTTTTTTTTTTTTCTTTTTTTCTTTTCTGATCTGTATGCTCCTTTTATGTGCTGCTGGAAATTTTAAATTTCCCAGAGGATGTCATCCCAAAGGGATTAATAAAGTTAAGTCTAAGTCTAAGTCTAAGTCTCTAAGTCTAAAGGTTTCAGCTTCAATTTACCCTAATACACTTACATTATTAAATAAGGAAAAGGAAGAAAAAGAAGAAACACTAAAGAAAAAGCACACAAAATTTAAATTTATCTAATTCCTCCCTCTCTCTAATCATTATTATAATAATTATATTTAAATTTCAAAAATTTTATGAAGTATATGTTTATGTTGTGGCGGTTTGGGATAACCCCCACAACAGACTGGGACAGACAGCTCGCTACTTCTGGTTTTTTCCGCTGCACTACTGTGATGTAATGTGCCATTCATGCATTGTGTTCATGCATCCTGTCCTTACTGCGTCTCTCAAATGCAAATGCCCTACCTACTGCTGTGAATGCCTTTCATGTATTGTCTGTAGTTGGGTATATACTGTATGCTGCACCATTCTGTAACTCATTCTCTCACTCTGACGACTGCTTCTACTGCTGCTGCTGAGAGCCGGAGGACACACACCAGCCTCCAGGGACAAGAGTTGCAAATTAGCTAATAGCTATACACTCTATGTGCAACACATCAGATTGATTGTCTTTGATTAATTGTCTATGTTTATTGCACTGTCCCTGTCAAATAAACTAATCTACTACTACTTACACAAGGGCTGGGGTGGTGTTCCTATGATGGCGGTATGATTTAATAAACCTACTTAAAACCTCTCATCGCTGCCTTTATTTTATCATCCGCCTCAATGTGATCATATGTCTTTTTGCATCTTTTTGCATCTCATTAGAATTTTAGCGTTACAAAGATTACAAAGAATCACGAACTTCTGCCAATGTCAAGTTCCTGGAGGCACATTGCATTTGATACAGTGGGACTTGTGCCAGTACCCACTTAATTTTTTGTAAAGCAATTCTAATAAATGTAAAAATCTGTATTGTCTTTATAGCAGATTCTAGATCAAGTCCCACAGTAAACAAATTCAGCACAAGTTGGACTTTCTTTAAACATTTGGAACTTTTCTCATAGATTCGCATGGTTTTCTTCCTTATCAGTTTACCTTGTTCCTTATACATGATATTTCCTTTACAATAATCCATCCATCCATCTTCTACCGCTTTTCCGGAGGTCCGGGTCGCGGAGGCAGCAGTTCAAGCAGAGAAGCCCAGACTTCCCTCTCCCCAGCCACCTGCTCCAGCTCTCCTTTACAATAATCTACAGATATTTCCTTAAATATCTGGAAATTTATTGATGTTGTGGAGAATGTGCGGAAGGATGAGACTGAGTTATTCCTCGGATTCAGCTTTATTGACAATCACATACTCCAACAATCTCTAAGCAGGAAAAGAGGAAGTATAATCTCACATCTGAATTTTATACCCCAGACATCGAAACAGCAGTCACATGGTGTTTAATCAAACATACAGTCACATGGTACTTAATCTCAGTCACAATGTAACCCCTTTGGTCTCACACCATTGTCCTTTAGTCTCCGGTGGTCCGGAAATCTCTCCAGGTCGTCTCCGTGAAACAAAGGCCAAATCTCACACTCTTCCGTTGTCTCTCAGAGGCTCAGTCCTTTTGTTCCATGAGACGTGCAGCACACAATAAACATACAGCAATATATTTGTGGAGAATATGTAACCAACATATGTGCCCACATGACCCCCCCAAACATCTAAAATGGGACAAACATAACCAGAGATACATGTCATAATAACATTACTACATATCAATCCACCAGTTGCCTAGTTCTAAGCCTCCTGCCGTATCTGCTGTAAGCCGGCTTTGCTGCTTCTGCAGCATCCTCCTGCTCCTGTGGATTAGAACTGTTAGTCAATCTCTGTGGGTGTTCTGGAGAATGCCCTCTAGGGGGTCTGCCGCGACGGGGGGCCCTTGCCAACTGCACTGCTGCTCTATTTAATGGACGCACGCTCGGGGAGGCATTTCCTCGTGGACACGGGCGCACAGAGGAGTTTCATCCGGCCAACCTATGCTGACCGGCTGGCAGGAACCAGCGGCCCCGAGATGGCAGCAGCAAACGGCTCAGACATTAAGACCTTTGGTGAGAGGATTCTGCTCTTGTCTCTACACGGTCGTACATTTGAATGGACTTTTGTTGTAGCAGCATTGGATTACCATATACTGGGGGCTGATTTTCTATGTGCACATGGGTTGTTGGTAGATGTCGCTAACAGGCGCCTGGTTAATGCTGGCGTACACTGTCTTTTGACACTCTCCCCTGTATAGCTCGAGTGACCCGGCCAACAGCGCAAGCCAACGTCACAGCAGCATGTGGTAAGTTCCACACACTGCTCGCTCAGTTCCCAGCACTCACAGTCCCGACGTTTTCAGCAGCTATCGCTAAACATGGGGTGGAGCATTTTATCACCACCACCGGGGCGCCCGTTTTTGCAAGACCTCGGTGCTTGGACGCAGCTAAACTGGCCATACCGCGCAAGGAGTTCGCTAACCTAGAGAGGTTAGGCATCATCAGGCGCTCAAACAGCCCATGGGCTTCCCCGCTACACATGGTCCCCAAAGCTGAAGGTTCGTGGCGACCTTGCGGCGATTTCCGCACGTTAAACAACGCTACAGCGCATGACCGCTACCCAATTCCCCACATTCAGGATTTTTCCGCTCACCTCGCAGGAGCGCGCATTTTTTCTAAGATAGATTTGGTCCGTGGTTACCACCAAGTCCCAGTGCGCACTGAGGACACACCCAAAACAGCGGTAATAACTCCGTTTGGTTTATTTGAGTTCTTGCGCATACCATTTGGGCTTAAAGGGGCAGCACAGATGTTCCAACGCATGATGGATGCAGTGCTGCGCGATCTCCCTTTCGTATTCGTCTACCTGGACGATATCTTGGTAGCCAGCGTGTCCGAAGACGAACACGAAACCAACCTCACAACGGTTTTCCATAGGTTGGAAGAGCACGGTTTAATAATCAACCCAGCGAAATGTCAGTTCGGGGTGACGAGGATTGATTTTTTAGGGCACCGTGTCTCTCCCGAAGGAGCGGTTCCGCTGCCTGACAAAGTGCGCACAGTGACAGATTTTCCCCCACCACAAAACGGTCAGGGCGCTACAAAAATTTTTGGGAATGGTGAACTTTTATAACCGTTTCCTTCCCCACGCAGCACAGCTCATGCAGCCATTGTACGCTGCGCTCAAAAAACAGAAACCCGCGAATAAGGTCGAATGGACCCCGGAACGAGAGCAGGCGTTCTCGGAAGTTAAAGCAGCCCTGGCAAATGCCGCATTGTTGGCACATCCAGACCCAACGGCCCGCATAGCCCTCACCACTGACGCCTCAGATGTGGCCATAGGGGCTGTTGTGGAGCAGCGCGTCGCCGGGGCTTGGCAGCCGCTTGCCTTTTTCAGCAGAACCTTGCGCGACAATGAACGTAAATACAGCGCGTTCAACAGAGAGTTGCTGGCTCTCCACCTGGCCATTCACCATTTCCAGTTCTGGCTGGAAGGGCGCAATTTTACTGCGTTCGTTGACCATAAGCCACTAACATTCGCGACGGCCAAAGTTTCAGAACCTTGGTCAGGCTGGCAGTAGAGGCAGCTGGCCGCGATCTCAGAGTTTACTACCGATATTCAGCATGTGTCGGACAAACTGAATGTAGTGGCAGACTGCCTCTCGTGCGCCGTTGTGGCCCCGGTCTGTGTAGGGTTGGATTACGCAGCCATGGCCGCAGAGCAGGCTAGTGACGCAGATGTGCGCGCGCTCCAGTCTGGACCAACAGGGTTAAGGCTGGAGAAGAGGATGCTGCTTAACGGCATTCCCCCCTTAATCTGTGATGTCTCCACAGGTCGCCCACGGCCTGTGGTTCCGGCTGCGTGGCGCCGCAGCGTGTTTGAGTCGGTTCACTCTTTGGCACACCCAGGGGCGCGCGCGTCGGTCAAAATGGTAGGAGAGAAGTATGTGTGGCCGGGCCTTCGCAAACAAGTGAAAGAGTGGGCAGCAGCCTGCGTGGTGTGCCAACAAGCCAAAGTTCACAGACACACAAAGGCTCCTTTGGAGCCGTTTCGCATCCCGGCTAAAAGGTTTGATCATGTCCACGTGGACCTCGTAGGCCCCCTTCCGCTATCACAGGGGTTCACACATCTCCTGACAATGGTGGACTGCACCATGCGCTGGCCAGAAGCGGTTCCGCTGGCGGCAACCACGGCCGAGGAGGTGGCGCACGCGTTTTTAACAGCATGGGTGGCGCGTTTTGGAGTTCCGTCGGACATTACGTCCGACAGAGGCTCTCAATTTGTTTCTGAACTCTGGTCAACCATGGCCCGCAGTCTAGGTGTCTCAATTCACCGCACAACCGCGTACAACCCGCAGGCAAATGGGTTATGCGAACGTTTTCATAGGTCGTTAAAAGCGGCTCTGAGGGCTTCACTGACGGATGCAAATTGGGTAGACAGGCTACCATGGGTTTTATTGGGGTTACGTTCTGCGCCTAAAGAGGATCTGGAAGCTTCCCCAGCAGAACTCGTTTTTGCACAACCACTCCGGCTGCCTGGGGAGTTTCTGCCAGATAATCCTGCGCCGGGCAGCTCCCCGTCTCAGCTGCTGCAGCGTTGCATAGACTCAAGCACGCTGCAGGGCCCTGCCCACCACAGTTTTCCGCGCGTTTTTGTGCCTAAAGCTTTGAAAAACGCAGAGTTCGTGTTTGTCAGACACGATGCCCACCGCCCCCCACTGCGCCCACCTTATGATGGGCCGTTTATAGAGTGCTGGAAAGAGGGGATAAGCATTTTTTGCTAGATTTGGAGGGTAGGAGGGAAAAAATTGGCATAGACAGACTCTAACCTGCTTTTGTTGTGGCTGACGAGCAAGTGCTGTTGGCGAGAGCCCCTCGGCGTGGAAGACCCCCACGGGGCGCTTCCCAGAGAAAAGATTCTCCAGAGCACCCACACGGACAGTCAAACAGTTTTCACCCCCAGACATCAGCCCCCCAGCATATGGCAGTGCCACGGAGGCAGCGAATCCTGGCTACAGCAGATACAGCAGAAGACTGAAGCCCAAGAAGCATGCGGACTGATGTTGATTGTTCTACAGCATGTGGACTGATGTTAATGGTTCTATCACAGCATGTGGACTGTTACCCTGTTGTCCTATCTAAGTTGCTGGTGGGGGGGGGCAACCTGGGGAGTGCATAATGGTTTACCACCTTAGACAGGAACAAAGGACGTGAAGTTAACCTTTTGTGTGTGAGAAGTTTCTAGATGCCCTAGTAAGATAACAGGGAGGTGTCAAGAATGAATGGACTGACTGCAGTCGGGGGAGATTATCTTTTGTGTGTGAGAAGGATGTCAATGTTATTTAAGGAAAGAGTTCCTACTTGTATGCCATTCTGTCTATGCTCCTCGTGTGAGTCGTGTAATAAACCGCTTGAACCAAATCAGCCTCATTTTTTACACGCTCCACAGTATAAGCATCCCAAAAGGATTAAACAAAAAAACTGGTAAAACTCAAATTAAGCATGAAGCCTCTAAACTGAATGATTTGGCCTCTCTTCCTCCTCATAATTTAAAATTAAATGTGGTTTATTAAATATCAGGTCTCTAATTCCTAAGTCTCTGTTAGTCCATGATCTGTTAATTGATCATCAGATTGATTTAATATCCCTTACAGAGACTTGGTTAGGACAAGAGGATTATGTTGGGTTAAATGAATCAACTCCCTCTGGTTATTTAAACTGTCAAAATCTCAGAAGTTCTGATCGTGAAGGAGTAGCAACAATTTACCATTCCAAATTACTAGTTAATGTAAAGCAAAAACATGCTGTAATTCCTTTGAGGGCCTGGTCTTTAGTATTGGGTACTTTAGCAATTTTAGGCTAAACCTAATTCTATTTGCCATAGTTTATCGTCCTCCATCAACCTATTCAGAATTTTTATCCAAATTTGCTGAATTCTTAGCTAATTTAGTGCTGAAATCAGATAGAATAATTATAGTAGGGGACTTTAATATACATGTACAGTGGGGAAAAAAGTATTTAGTCAGCCACCAATTGTGCAAGTTCTCCCACTTAAAAGATGAGAGAGGTCTCCAATTTTCATCATGGGTATACCTCAACTATGAGAGACAAAATGAGAAAAAAAAATCCAGAAAATCACATTGAAGGATTTTTAATGAATTAATTGGTAAATTCCTCAGTAAAATAAGTATTTGGTCACCTACAAACAAGCAAGATTTCTGGATCTCACAGACCTGTAACTTCTTCTTTAAGAGGCTCCTCTGTCCTCCACTCGTTACCTGTATTAATGGCACCTGTTTGAACTCTTTATCAGTATAAAAGACACCTGTCCACAACTTCAAACAGTCAGACTCCAAACTCCACTATGGCCAAGACCAAAGAGCTGTCAAAGGACTCCAGAAACAAAATTGTAGACCTGCACCAGGCTGGGAAGACTGAATCTGCAATAGGTAAGCAGCTTGGTGTGAAGAAATCAACTGTGGGAGCAATTATTAGAAAATGGAAGACATACAAGACCACTGATAATCTCCCTTGATCTGGGGCTCCACGCAAGATCTCACCCTGTGGGGCCAAAATGATCACGAGAACGGTGAGCAAAAATCCCAGAACCACATGGGGGGACCTAGTGAATGACCTGCAGAGAGCTGGGACCAAAGTAACAAAGGCTACCATCAGTAACACACTACGCCGCCAGGGACTCAAATCCTGCAGTGCCAGACGTGTCCCCCTGCTTAAGCCAGTACATGTCCAGGCCCGTCTGAAGTTTGCTAGAGAGCATTTGGATGATCCAGAAGAGGACTGGGAGAATGTCATATGGTCAGATGAAACCAAAATAGAACTTTATTGTAAAAACTCAACTTGTCATGTTTGGAGGAGAAAGAACACCATACCTACTGTGAATCATGGGGGTGGAAACATCATGCTTTGGGGCTGTTTTTTCTGCAAAGGGACCAGGGCGACTGATCCGTGTAAAGGAAAGAATGAATGGGGCCATGTATCATGAGATTTTGAGTGAAAACCTCCTTCCATCAGCAAGGGCACTGAAGGTGAAACGTGGCTGGGTCTTTCAGCATGACAATGATCCCAAACACACTGCCTGGGCAACGAAGGAGTGGATTCGTAAGAAGCATTTCAAGGTCCTGGAGTGGCCTAGCCAGTTTCCAGATCTCAACCCCATAGAAAATCTTTGGAGGGAGTTGAAAGTCCGTGTTGCCCAGTGACAGCACCGAAACATCACTGCCTTAGAGGAGATCTGCATGGAGAAATGGGCCAAAATACCAGCAACAGTGTGTGAAAACCTTGTGAAGACTTACAGAAAACGTTTGACCTCTGTCATTGCCAACAAAGGGTATATAACAAAGTATTGAGATGAAATTTTGTTATTGACCAAATACTTATTTTACCGAGGAATTTACCAATTAATTAATTAAAGTGGGAGAACTTGCACAATTGGTGGCTGACTAAATATTTTTTTGCCCCACTGTAGATGTAGATATCCACCATACGTTGGACCTTGTTCTGACATATGGCATAGAAATAGAAAATCTGGTAGTGTCTCCTCATAACCCTGTACTGTCAGACAATTGTCTGTTAACCTTTGATTTTACTATTTCTGACTATTTGGCTCCTAAAGAAAAATATTACTACAGTAGATGCCTCATCAGATGATGTTGTTACCAAATTTATGCAGATTGTTTCCTCTATGCCATGTGTCAACACAACAGAAATAAGCTATGGAGAGTTTGCTCCTTCTGTAATTGATAGCATGGTAGATAGTATTACAGCTTCTCTGCATCAGATTCCAGACTCTGTGGCCCCCATAAAAAAGAAAAAGTCTAATCAGAGATTTCTAACTCCTTAGTTCAACACAAAAACTCGTAGCTTAAAACATAAAACTCGTCAATTAGAAAGAAAATGGTGCTCCACTGATTTAGATGAAATCTATTCAACTTGGAGAAATCATCATCTAATTTATAAAAAAAATCTCTTAGAAAAGCTAGAACGAGTAGCTGTAATACTATCTACCATGCTATCAATTACAGAAGGAGCAAACTCTCCATAGCTTATTTCTGTTGTGTTGACACATGGCATAGAGGAAACAATCTGCATAAATTTGGTAACATCATCTGAGAGGCATCTACTGTAGTAATATTTTTCTTTAGGAGCCAAATAGTCAGAAATAGTAAAATCAAAGGTTAACAGACAATTGTCTGACAGTACAGGATTATGAGGAGACACTACCAGATTTTCTATTTCTATGCTATATGTCAGAACAAGGTCCAACGTATGGTGGATAATGAGTAGAATTTCCTACTTTCTGAGAAAACCCAATCGAGTCTAATATTGAATTAAATGCCACAAGTGCGGCGGCATGAAATAAGGCAGCGTTGGGGTTGATTTTAAGCAGGTTTATTAAATCATACTGCCGTCACAGGATCCCCGCCCTGGTGCAAGTGATGAGCAGCCCGGAGCGGGATCCTCAGGCTCTCAGAGAAGAGAGACACACAGTGTGTGTCCAGCAGCAGCAGTTGAAGAGTGAGAGTGAGAGAGGGAACATGGATTTCAGTGCAGTATATATACCCAACTCAGACAATACATCAAAGGGTATTCCCAGCAGTTGGTATGATCACAGAGACTGCAGAACAGGCATGAGACATTTGCATTTGAGAGACATACATAACAATAGGCAGATTGCTGGCCTCTGCTCCAGCTGCAGGGCAAAGAGGTTACAAGGCACAGCTACATATTGATCTCAGTCTCTAGGTCACAGAAAGGACAGGACGCATGAACACTATACATGAATGGCACATTACATCACAATACATGAATGGCACATTACATCACAATATATGAATGGCACATTACATCACAATACATGTATGGCACATTACATCACAATACATGAATGGCACATTACATCTCAGTAGTGCAGCGGGAAAAACCAAGAGAAGCGAGCTGACTGTCCTTAATCTGTTGTGGGGGTTAACCGAACCGCCACACGCTCCCCCCCAGAGGGCTCGGCAGGGGGCCGAGACCTCGATAGTCCATCTTTGGGAGCGAGCTGCGGGGGAAGCTCGCTGCAGGTGGAGGGGGAGGGAGGAGGGGGGTAGTAAGTGCCGGCAGGGGACGGTGAAATCGTCCGAGCCGCGCAAAAATTGCTTGCTGCTCCACAATGTCGAGGGCTGTCCCGTTGCATGTGCGGAGATCACAAGAAGAAAAATTAGTCTCTGACTCCTCTCGTGGCCATGAAGAAAACAGGAGTGGCGAGGCTGCGTGGCGGCTGTAAGAAAAAAAATAGAAGCAGAGGGACTTGGCTTGTTGACTTTAGGTGCGGGCGCAGCCCTAAAGCCCTCGGGAAAAGCTGACGGCTGAATTCCCTTGTGTGCCGTGGCTGAGACCATTAGAAAATCCTGTGAGCGAGCTGCGTGCGTGCGCTTCAGGTGTACGAGCAGCCCTGAAGGTTCTGTGTGCAGCGGCGAAGGATGCTGGTGGTCTGTGGAGCCGTGTGCGTCCCGTGCATGGTGCGCCATCCTCGTGTCTCCCCGGTGCGTGTGCGGGGGTTCCGTGCATGGGTGGGTCGCTGGAGGGGCGAGTCAGGGTCCAGAATCTTGGTGGAGATCAGCGCAGACGGTGCCGATAATATCCAAGTTGAGCTGTGGCTGCAGACTGGCCATGGTGCGTTGGAGCGGTGAGAGTGAATAGACGATCTATGTCCCTCGGGCTCATGCAGATGCGTTGGAGCGGTGAGAGGGAGGAGACGATCTTTGTCACCGCTCGGCCGTGGTGCGTTCAGGTCCACACGTTGCGTTCTCTGCCGGCCCTGGAGGTCGCCGTCGTGGAGAGAGGACGAGGTGCGTGCGCTCTCGTGTGAAGCTGTGAGAGCGGCCGGTCCAGCGTGGATGAGCAGATCTCAGACGTGCAGATCTCATCATGAAGAACGGGTCACCAGTGCAGCTGTCCAGATCAGAAGGTTGCTTTGCACAAAACGTGTGCATGTTCGGGGTCACCAGTGAAGAGTTCACTGGCAGCGTGTTCTTTTCAGCGTCGGGTCACCAGTGCGGCGGCATGAAATAAGGCAGCGTTGGTGTTGGTTTTAAGTAGAGTTTATTAAATCATACTGCTGTCACAGGATCCCCGCCCCGGTGCAAGTGATGAGCAGCCCGGAGCGGGATCCTCAGGCTCTCAGAGAAGAGAGACACACAGTGTGTGTCCAGCAGCAGCAGCAGTTGAAGAGTGAGAGTGAGAGAGGGAACATGGATTTCAGTGCAGTATATATACCCAACTCAGACAATACATCAAAGGGTATTCCCAGCAGTTGGCATGATCACAGAGACTGCAGAACAGGCATGAGACATTTGCATTTGAGAGACATACATAACAATAGGCAGATTGCTGGCCTCTGCTCCAGCTGCAGGGCAAAGAGGTTACAAGGCACATCTACATATTGATCTCAGTCTCTAGGTCACAGTAAGGACAGGACGCATGAACACTATACATGAATGGCACGTTACATCACAATACATGAATGGCACATTACATCACAATACATGAATGGCACATTACATCACAATACATGTATGGCACATTACATCACAATACATGAATGGCACATTACATCTCAGTAGTGCAGCGGGAAAAACCAAGAGAAGCGAGCTGACTGTCCTTAATCTGTTGTGGGGGTTAACCGAACTGCCACATCTGGTTATTTAAACTGTCAAAATCCCAGACGTTCTGATCGTGAAGGGGTAGCAACAATTTACCATTCCAAATTACTAGTTAATGTAAAGCAAAAACATGCTGTAATTCCTTTGAGGGCCTGGTCTTTAGTATTGGGCACTTTAGCAATTTTAGGCTAAACCTAATTTTATTTGCCATAGTTTATCGTCCTCCATCAACCTATTCAGAATTTTTATCCGAATTTGCTGAATTCTTAGCTAATTTAGTGCTGAAATCAGATAGAATAATTATAGTAGGGGACTTTAATATACATGTAGATGTAGATAGTGACTGCCTTAATGTGGCATTTAATTCAATATTAGACTCGATTGGGTTTTCTCAGAAAGTAGGAAATTCTACTCATTATCTCCACCATACGTTGGACCTTGTTCTGACATATGCCATAGAAATAGAAAATCTGGTAGTGTCTCCTCATAACCCTGTACTGTCAGACAATTGTCTGTTAACCTTTGATTTTACTATTTCTGACTATTTGGCTCCTAAAGAAAAATATTACTACAGTAGATGCCTCTCAGATGATGTTGTTACCAAATTTATGCAGATTGTTTCCTCTATGCCATGTGTCAACACAACAGAAATAAGCTATGGAGAGTTTGCTCCCTCTGTAATTGATGAGATGAGATGAGATTCAACTTTATTGTCATTACACATGTATGAATACAAGGTAACGAAACGTGACTTGGCATTTGGGCACGCTCTGCAGAGCGCATCTAAGGCCGGGGCAGCCGCTAGGCGCCAGTCATTTATTGCATACATTGCACACAATGTATTGCATACATTGCTATCAATTGATAGCATGGTAGATAGTATTACAGCTTCTCTGCATCAGATTCCAGACTCTGTGGCCCCCTTAAAAAAGAAAAAGTCTAATCAGAGATTTCTAACTCCTTCAACACAAAAACTCGTAGCTTAAAACATAAAACTCGTCAATTAGAAAGAAAATGGTGCTCCGCTGATTTAGATGGAATCTATTTAACTTGGAGAAATCATCTTCTAATTTATAAAAAAATCTCTTAGAAAAGCTAGAATGAGTTATTATTCTGCATTAATAGACAAGAACAAAAATAATCCCAGGTTTCCTCTCAGTACTGTAGCCAGGTTGACAAAGAGTCAGGACTCTATCAATCCTAGCATTCCCTTAGAGCTTGCTAGTCAGGACTTTATGAACTTTTTCAATAATAAAATTTCATCCATTCTTCCCACTGTTAACTTAAATACAGTAACTACCACAATTCCTTCAGTTGATATCTGTCTTAACCCTTTAACTGCCCAGATTAAATGGACGGTTCCTGCGCCCCCACTGGCACAGCGCAGCAACTGCACATATCAACTTATTGACTGAGTTATGTAATTTATATAGCCGCTGTGACATTATGCAAATTAGATGCATAAATTTATTCCTATCTGAAACTTTGGATCATATTCTACATCAGGGGTGTCCAATCATGTGCCATGGAGGGCCAGGACCCTGCAGGTTTTCTCTTCTACCCAGTCTCTTCAGCAGGTGTTTTCACTGATCAGCAATCAGTGGAAAGAAATTCAGTGGAATCTGCTGATGAACACACTGGTTGGAGGTAAAGCCTGCAGGGTCTTGGCCCTCCGTGGCACATGATTGGACACCCCTGTTCTACATCTTTCTAATTGACAGTAAGCCATTATCTTTTGTAACTTTCAAGTTATAGCCATGGAAATCTGACCTATTTTATTGACAATTTTTTTACCACTCTTGACCACTAGGGGGGTCCTTGAGTTGCCTTGCATTTCCCCAGGCGCCATATGGCACCTAGGGCAGTTAAAGCGTTAATGAGTTTACTCCAATTGACCTTTTAGGGTTTGACAAAATAGTTTCCTCATCCAAGCCTTCAACTTGTCTTTTAGACCCTATTCCTACTAGGTTCTTTACAGAAGTCTTCCCACTTATTGGTAGCTTTATTCTTCATATAATCAATTCTTCATTAACTTTAGGCCATGTACTGCAGGCTTTTTTAAAATGGCTGTAATTAAACCCTTACTCAAAAAGCCAACACTAGATCCAGGAGCTGTAGCTAACTATAGACCAATCTCTAATCTCCCTTTCATTTCAAAAATCTTAGAAAGAGTTGTTGCTATGCAATTATTTGACCACCTGCAGGGAAATGGTTTACTTGAAGAGTTTCAATCTGGGTTTAGAATCCATCATAGTACTGAAACAGCCTTAGTGAAGGTCACTATCGACCTCCTCATCACATCTGATAATGGACTTGTTTCTGTACTTGTCCTTTTAGACCTTAGTGCAGCTTTTAATACTATCGATCATAATATTCTACTTGATAGATTAGAACACTATGCTGGACTTAATGGAACTTTGTTGCAGTGGTTTAGATCTTATTTATCTGATAGGTTCCAGTTTGTTCATGTCAATAATGAATTTTCTTTAGTTTATATATGCTTCCGTTAGGCAACATTATTATAAAGCACTGTATACATTTTCATTGTTATACAGATGATACACAATTATACCTGTTAATGAAGCCAGATGATAGTAAACACTTAGCCAAATTGGAAGCCCGTCTTAAGGAAATCAAAGCTTGGATGACTTGTAATTTCCTGCTATTAAATTCAGATAAGACTAAAGTCATTCTTGTTGGTCCAAAAAAAAAAAAAACCCTTAGAAATACCTTTCCAAATCAAACTTTCAGTTTGGATGCGGTTACTCTTTCTCTTAATAGCTCTGAGGAACGTTGGAATTATTTTTGATCAAGATCTGTCTTTCAATTCACATATTAAATTTGTTCCTAAGACTACCTTCTATCATTTGCGTAGTATTACCAAGATTAGGAGCATCTTGTCTCAGAGTGATGCTGAGAAACTGATCCACGCTTTTGTTAGCTCTAGATTAGATTACTGTAATTCTTTATCAGGTTGTCCTATAACATCTTTAAAAGGTCTTCAGCTGATCCAAAATGCTGCAGCAAGAATTTTAACAGGTACTAGAAAGAGAGATCATATCTCTCAGGTTCTGGCCTCCCTTCATTGGCTTCCCATAGAGTTTAGAATTAAGTTTAAAATTCTTTAATTATTGTAGGGTTCCCCCTACAGTTGAAAGTGCTATGAGATGACTGTTATTGTGAAATGGCGCTATATAAATAAAGCTGAATTGAATTGAATTCATTATTGATCATCTATTGATAATTTTTATGTATTATCTATTTTTCTGAGGATTGCTAATTATTTTGCTAATTAATTTCTTTGATACCCCCTTTTTTTGATGCATGGAGACACACATGCAGCAAAGTTACAGGGTATATGCTTGATTCTTTTACTGAAAGGAAGTGTGTTACCACCTTTAATTTAGATGAAAATTTGTGGGTAGTACAGCTCCTTCAAAATGAGATTTCAATAATCATGGCTTCTTTTGTGACGTCTAATTTAAAAACTAATTTACATTTACAGCAGCATGATTTAAGACACACTCCCACATAGCTTCACCCCCCACCCCCACCCCCCATCCATTCACACATCCCTGAGACATACTTGGGAAAAAACTAATTATAATATACAAATATACAAAATGTCCGTAGGTGCAGTAGTGTGTATGAGAGATTCCGGGTCAACTGTTCAGCATCCTGACAGCTTGTGGAAGGAAGCTGTTGATCAGTCTGGTGGTTCTGCCTCTGATGCTCCGGAATCGTTTACCAGATGGAAGAAGTTCAAAGCGTTTATGCAGAGGGTGAGAACGGTCCTTGACAATGTTCAGTGCCCTGCTCCTACAACGGTTCTGAAAAAGTTCTTGGACAGAGGGGAGGGAGACTCCAATTACCCTCTCAGCCCCCTTGACTATCCTGCAGGGCTTTTTTGTCTGACATACTGCAGCTGGAGTACCATGTAGCAATGCAGTATGTCAGAACACTCTCCACCATGCCTCTGTAGAAGGTCCTGAGGATGCAGATGGGGAGAGAGGCCTGTTTGAGTTTCCTCAAGAAGTGCAGTCTCTGCTGAGCCCGCTTCCTGATCCCCAAGGAATTCTTGCTCCAGGTCAGGTCCTGCGACATCTGCACTCCGAGGAACTTGATGTTCTTTACTCTCTCCACTAAACGGCCGCCGATGCTGAGGGGGACATGCTCAGGCTGTGACCGCCGGAAGTCAATAATCATCTCCTTCGTTTTGTCCATGTTGAGCACCAGATTGTTCTCCCTGCACCAGCCCTCCAGGTCTCTCACTTCTTCCCTGTACGTTGATTCCTCATCCCTCTGAATAAGTCCCACCACCGTGGTGTCATCTGCAAACTTAATAATCTGGTTCCCCTCGTGTCTGGATACACAGTCATGTGTTAGAAGTGTAAACAACAGTGGACTGAGTACACAGCCTTGAGGGGATCCGGTGCTCAGGGTGACAGAGTTGGAGATGTTGTTTCCAACCCGGATAGACTGAGGTCTCTCAGTCAGGAAATCCAGGATCCAGAGACATGTGGCGGTGTTCAGACCGAGAAGGAGTAATTTCTCCATCAGTCTCTGGGGAATAATGGTGTTGAATGCTGAACTGAAATCAATGTACAGGAGTCTGCCGTAGGTGTCTTTCTGGTCCAGGTGGGCGATGACAGAGTGTAGGGTGGTGACTATAGTATCCTCCATGGAGCGGTTTGAACGATATGCAAACTGGAGCAGGTCGTGTGATGCAGGGAGGCAGGCTGTAATGTGTGGTTTAACAAGCCGTTCAAAACACTTCATCACAATTGGTGTCAGTGCAACAGGACGATAGTCATTCAAACAGGACACAACTGGTTTCTTTGCCACCGGTACAATGATAGAGGTCTTGAAGCATCTGGGAACGATGGCCTGACTCAGGGAGATGTTATAAATGTCAGTCAGGACATCCGCCAACTTGCTCGCGCAGTCTCGGAGCACACGTCCCGGAATGTTGTCCGGACCTGCAGCTTTGCGTGGGTTGATTCTGGTTAGGGTCCTCCGTGTGTCCGCTGTGTTGATGGTAAAAGCTGGTCCAACCGATGGTGGGGGTGGGCCAGCCCTCCCTCTGATTGTCGAGTTTGATGCTTCAAAACGTGCAAAGAAGTCATTAAGCCTGTCTGGAAGCGAAGCATCGTCATCATCGACCCCCTGCCTAGACTTATAGCTCGTCAGTGTCCGAACTCCCTGCCACATCTGCTTGGTGTTCCTAGTGTCACAGAGGTGACCCTGGATTTTCTCCGCATAGGCGCGCGGATTATGGGGTGGAATGCAGTCCCAAGGCCCAGCTTGGCCACGGCTGAGCATCAGGAAAACACATTCCTGATTACTGTCACATTTCTGAAATATGATGCTGTCACACCATTATGTGGTGAGTAACATCAAATGTATCCTGCAGTGCAAAATCATAAAAACATTACACTTATAAAGTCAGAGTCATTCAAATCATTATACTTTATGCCATTTACATTGTCATACAAAGTCATACTTAGCTTTTAAAAATGCTTATCAATTCAGGGGTCCTTTCTCCTGTGGTCAGTAAATGTCAGTGTCACCCCTTTTTTTATTATTTTGTTACATATTGCATATGTCACCAAAGATTTATTAAATTAAAAGGTAAATGATAGGATATTTTCAGATTTCATTGATTATTCTACGAGATTTTAATGCTATTATTCTGTTTTATATTATAATTGTATCTGGTGCATATAATGAGCCAATGTCTGATTCACTGTATTTTTCCATTGTCTCAGAGCTTGAAAAGACTGTCTGTTTTTCAGTGTGAGATTAGGTTGAACAAGATTGTAAATAATGACGAAGGTTTCATTGTTTTACCATACCAAGCTGTACTGTACTGTATGCCTGTAGTAAGGGTGACTGACATAATGTCCGGCTCAGGAGACACACACGCAGGCTCAGAATAGATTTAACAGCGTTTATTAACACACAGGTATGAATGGATGCGTGTGTGAGATATGAGGATGTCTTGTGGGAGAACTTCGGTAAGCAAGCAGCAGAGCAGATCACCGTACAGCCGGGCAACCCAATAATGAGAAAGCGGAGGGACAAGGTAACGGGCACCACAATTATACTGGCCTGAAGGAATGACTGCTGCTTACTTGTTATGGCAGATGGCTGGCGCTGGCAAGGAGAGTACCCAGGAGACAGAGACCTGCTGCGCTTGTGCGAGGATGAGGACGGCGTGGCGAAGGGAAGAAGTCCACCGCCGGGGAATCCACCTGTGCACAGGGGAGAGGACTGAAGAGAAAAGGTAAGTTGCTTACTTGGAGTGTTGTCTTGCTGATCTTGGGGGTTCCAATGGCGAAGACGAGCTGAAGGGAACAGACGGCTTCAGGCCGAAGCACAGGGCTGAGTGGGTTAAATAGTCTGCCGCTGACGAGGCGCAGGTATGCGCGCAGCAGGAGCCAATGATGACTGGCGAGTCATGACAGTACCCCCTCCCCCCCCGAGCAGCGCCTCCTGGCACTGGCTTGTCCGGGTGCGTCCGATGGAACATCGTGATGAGACCCTTGTCCAGCACAAAGGACGGGCGTACCCACTGCCTCCATTCAGGACCGAAACCCTCCCAGTCCACCAGATACTGCAACCCGCGACCTCGGCGCCGAGAGTCCAAGATGGCAGTGACTCTCCAGGCCGGATGGCCATCGATCATCAAGGGCACGGGAGGCGCCGCGGGCGGGGGGCAGAGGGGATTGGACACCACAGGTTTGACTTTGGAGATGTGGAAGGTGGGGTGAATATGGAGGGGGGGAGGAATAGCCACACGCACAGCCACCGGGTTAATGATCTTGGTGATGGTGAAGGGACCGATAAAACGTTGGGCCAGCTTCTTTTTCTCACCCTTCAGGATGACGTTGTGGGCGTGTGACAGAGATCATCCTGCGCAGTTCGCCCCACACGGGACACGAACCCGCGACCTCTCAGTCAACTACACAGTTCGAGCATGGGAGACACAGCACGATCGCGCTGAGCTAAAGGTCCGACCGGTAGCTCAGCGCTACCATCTGGGGCTCACAGCACCACTTTTAACTAACTGAGGTCATCAGCGCAGTTCGCCCTACACAGGACACGAACCCGCGACCTCACAGTTAACTGGTCAGAGACACACACAGCACGATCGTGCTGAGCTAAAGGTCCGACCGATAGCTCAGCGCTACCGATACTGTATGAGGCTTTGGGAGGGAGGTTTACTAACGTTCTATGCCGAACAGTACTAGTTGGCATCCGTTACACTCTCCCCCTTAAACCTCACTCCCATCCCGGGTTTCGGCACCAGTGTGACAGAGATCATCCTGCGCAGTTCGCCCCACACGGGACACGAACCCGCAACCTCTCAGTCAACTACACAGTTCGAGCATGGGAGACACAGCACGATCGCGCTGAGCTAAAGGTCCGACCGGTAGCTCAGCGCTACCATCTGGGGCTCACAGCACCACTTTTAACTAACTGAGGTCATCAGCGCAGTTCGCCCTACACAGGACACGAACCCGCGACCTCACAGTTAACTGGTCAGAGACACACACAGCACGATCGTGCTGAGCTAAAGGTCCGACCGATAGCTCAGCGCTACCGATACTGTATGAGGCTTTGGGAGGGAGGTTTACTAACGTTCTATGCCGAACAGTACTAGTTGGCATCCGTTACAGGCGGACACCCAAACTTGCTGCCCCACTCGGTAGGCAGGCGCAGGTCTCCTGTGACGGTTTGGCGTGGTGCTGTTGCACGCCGCCGTCTGCTGGAGTGCGTCACGGGTCTTGGACCAAAGGCTCTGGCACCGCCGGAGGTGCGCCTGGACGGAAGGGACGGCCAGCTCGCCCTCCTGTGCCGGGAACAATGGCAGGTCGTACCCCAGGGATGCCTTGAAGGGGGACATACCTGTAGAAGATGACCGAGTGGAGTTGTGGGTGTATTCCACCCAGGCCAGATGCAAGCTCCAAGAGGCCGGGTTGGAAGTGATGACGCAGCGGAGGGCAGCCTCCAGCTCCTGGTTGGCCCGTTCGCACTGCCCATTGGACTGTGGGTGATGGCCGGAGGAGAGGCTTACTGTGGCTCCCAGGGCGTTACAAAAGGACTTCCATACCTCAGAGACGAATTGGGGCCCACGATCCGAGACGACGTCAGCTGGTATCCCATGTAATCTGACAACGTGTTGGACCAAGATGTCCGCTGTCTTCCGGGCTGTAGGGAGACCCCACAGTGGCACGAAATGGGCGGCCTTGGAAAAGCGGTTAACGATGGTCAGAACTGTGTCGTAGGTGTTGGAGGTGGGGAGACCAGTGACGAAGTCGAGGGCTATGTGGGACCAGGGCCTGCCTGGGATCGGCAGAGGATGGAGCAGACCAGCGGGGGGAGCGTTACCTGACTTTCTGGTGGCACAGGCAGGACAGGCCTGGACGTAGTTGGCAGCGTCCTTCTGTAGACCCGGCCAACAAAAAGAACGCTGGAGAAGGTCGACCAACCGGGAGACCCCAGGGTGACAGGCGAACTTAGAGGTGTGGGCCCAGTGGATAACCTCCCCCCGGACCAAAGATGGAACGAACAGCCTCCCCTCCGGTCCGCCGCCAGGGTCAGGTTCGGACTCCTGCGCCTTCCGGATCCGGTCTTCGATGGCCCAAGACATGGCCCCCACAACTCACGAGCTGGGCAGGATGGTGTGCTCTGACTTCTCATTCGTTTCGGGGGCAAATTGCCTGGAAAGGGCGTCCGGCAGACCGTTCTTAGAACCAGGGCGGTACGTGATGGTACATCTAAAATGGGCAAAGAACAAGGACCAATGCGCCTGGCGGGCATTCAGACGCTTGGCAGTTCTTAGGTACTCCAAGTTCTTATGATCCGTTAGAACGATGAACGGCAGAGAAACCGCCTCCAGCCAATGGCGCCACTCCTGCAGGGCGAGCTTGATGGTCAGAAGCTCCCTGTCGCCGACGTCATAGTTACGTTCAGCCGGTGACAGGCGCCGGGAGAAGTAAGCGCAGGGTCGTTTGGATCCGTCGGCCGGTGACTGCTGAGACCGCACCGCCCCCACTCCTGTGTCCGACGCGTCGACCTCCACCAAACACTGCAGTGCGGGATCGACCTGGGTGAGGACCCGGGAGGAAGAGAACTCCGTCTTGAGTGCCTGGAAAGCCACTGCTGCGTCCTCGGTTCACCGGAACGGGGTCTTTGGCAAGGTGAGGCGGGTCAAGGGGCCGACGATGGCGGCGAAATTGGGGACGAAGCGTCGGTAAAAGTTGGCGAATCCTATGAATTGCTGGACCTGCTTCCTGGACGTCGGTGTTGGCCAGTCGACCACCGCTTTGACTTTAACGGGGTCCGGGAGGACTTGGTCGTGGGAGATGACAAAACCCAGGAAGGAGGTGGTCTTGGCATAGAATTCACATTTTTCGGCCTTCACATACAACCTGTTCTCCAATAGGCGCTGCAGGACCCGCCTCATGTGGACCCGGTGTTCATCCCGTGACCTGGAGAAGATTAGTATGTCGTCCAGGTACACAAACATGAACAGGCCAAGGAAGTCGCGGAGGACGTCATTTATGAGGCGTTGAAAAACTGCAGGGGCATTGGTTAACCCGAACGGCATCACCAGATACTCAAAATGGCCAGTCGGAGTTCGGAAGGCCATTTTCCACTCATCTCCTTCCCGGATACGGACGAGGTGGTAGGCACTACGGAGGTCCAGTTTGGTAAACCAGGTCACCCCCTGGAGGGAGTGGAAGGCGGTGTCCATCAGAGGCAGGGTGTAGCGATCCTTCTCCGTGATGTCGTTAAGGGCCCGGTAATCGATGCAGGGGCGGAGAGACCCATCCTTCTTCGAGACAAAGAAGAACCCCGCGCCGAGTGGAGACGAAGAAGGGCGGATGATTCCTGCGCTGAGCGACTCCTTGAGATAAGCGTCCATCGCCTCCCTCTCTGGCGCTGACAGGCTGTATAAACGCCCCGAGGGTAAGGGAGCCCCCGTGTGGATGTTAACGGCGCAATCATAGGGCCGATGAGGGGGAAGGGACATTGCCCTGGACTTACTGAAGACTTGGCCCAGGTCGTGAAACTCTGAGGGCACCAGAGAGAGATCTGGAGGCGCGGCGTCCTTGGCCAGAGGGGGAGCGGACGGGGCGCATGCTGCGGACTGAAGGCAGGTGCCCATGCAGAACGATCTCCAGGCGGCGATCCTTCCGGCCTGCCAGTCCAGAACCGGGCTGTGTAGGCGCAGCCAGGGGTAGCCTAAGATGACCTGAGAGACAGAGGAGGACAGGACATATAGGACAATATCCTCCCGATGGTTACCTGAGACAATGATGGGAATTGGCTGGGTCCGATGTGTCACTCGTCTGAGTGGGGCGTGTGAGAGGGTGACCAGGTTGAGCGGAGTTTGCAGAGGGTGACAGGGGATGCCCAATTAGGTTGCCAGGCTCTTAGAAATAAAACTATGCTCTGCTCCTGAGTCCACCAGTGCATGAGTAATGTGCCCCATGGAGTTATGACAAAAACGGACGGGCAAAGAGAGACTTGTGAGGGGTTTTGTCCGGTTAGAGTCCGCGAGGCCCCCTACAGTGACTCGCGGACCTCCCCGTTTGGCTTCTCCGGACAACTCTCCACGGTGTGTTGGCTGCCTCCGCAGTACATGCACAGGCCCAACTTCCAGTGGCGTTGTTTCTCCGCTGGAGGGAGCTTTGACCGGCCTACCACCATTGCCTCCGACTCCTCAGAGGGCTTTGGTGGCGGCAACGCCAGGGGGTGAGCTTGAGGTGCGCGCGTGGAGCCTCCTCGCGAGCGGTTGGTCGACTTCCGCTCGGAGGAACGCTCGCGCAACCTGTTATCTAAGCTAATCGCTATGGAGATTAGCTCCGCGAGAGTCTCCGGGAGATCTCGACCGGCCAATTCATCCCTCAGACCGGAGCTGAGGCTGCGGAGAAAGATGCCACAAAGTGCCGCCTCGCCCCAGCCTACTTCCTCTGCAGCGACCCGGAAGTCGATGGCGTAGTGCGCCGCCGACCGGCTTCCCTGCTGGAGAGCAAGGAGACGGTCGGTTAGGATGCCATCGTGCGGAGCGTGATCAAACACCTCGATGGAAGTTTCGCACAAACTGGTTATAGGAGAGGTTCGCGTAACTGGACTTCGCCATTACGGCGTAAGCCCAGGTTAGCGCTCGCCCCTCCAGGAGATTACCATTGTAACCAATCCGGCTGTGGTCTGAGGGGAAGTCCCCGGGAACGCGCATGAACACCGACTCACACTGCATAATAAAACCCCGAGCTCCGCCGAGCTTTCCGTTAAAACGGGCCGGAGTCGGGATCGGTGTGAGCCGGGTCGGCGTTCCCGCGGAAGACTGGCCGGCCACTGGAGCGGCAGGAGCTAACCCTCCCTGGGGAACCGGGGGGAGCACCTGCTGGGGGTTCAGGCGGTCTAACCGGTGAGTAATTGAAGTCAACTGATGTAAAATTACCTGCTGTTGGTGAGCTATTAAGTCTACTCGAGCCTCGAGAGTGGAGAGACGGCGTGCGAGCCCGCTGTCTGCCGAGCCGCTCTGCTGAAGCCGTACTGACATAATGTCCGGCTCAGGAGACATACACGCAGGCTCAGAATAGATTTAACAGCGTTTATTAACACACAGGTATGAATGGATACGTGTGTGAGATATGAGGATGTCTTGTGGGAGAACTTCGGTAAGCAGGCAGCAGAGCAGATCACCGTACAGCCGGGCAACCCTATAATGAGAAAGCAGAGGGACAAGGTAACGGGCACCACAATTATACTGGCCTGAAGGAATGACTGCTGCTTACTTGTTATGGCAGGTGGCTGGTGCTGGCAAGGAGAGTACCCAGGAGACAGAGACCTGCTGCGCTTGTGCGAGGATGAGGACGGCGTGGCGAAGGGGAGAAGTCTGCCGCCGGGAAATCCACCTGTGCACAGGGGAGAGGACTGAAGAGAAAAGGTAAGTTGCTTACTTGGAGCGTTGTCTTGCTGATCTTGGGGGTTCCAATGGCGAAGACGAGCTGAAGGGAACAGACGGCTTCAGGCCGAAGCACAGGGATGAGTGGGTTAAATAGTCTGCCGCTGATGAGGCGCAGGTGTGTGCGCAGCAGGAGCCAATGATGACTGGCGAGTCATGACAGTGACCAGGTCATGCAGCAGAATGTTCAGTGCTGACCATAGATTAGAAGCTCCAAATGGCGGCTCCAGCCAGTCTAGCTTAGATAAGATCATGGCCTTGAACACATGTTAGTGTCATGGCGCCTGCAGGGCCGTCATCAACCTCAGCTGCACACACACCTGCTGCCAATCATCAGCGGGCTTTAAAAGCCAGACATGCCTGTGATTCAGCATGGAGCCGTCTGTCAAACTCCAGAGAACATGTCTCTCGTCAGCAGCCACGTCCTGGCTCATCGTCTAATCCTAGACCAACGCTTCGCCGCACGTAAGCTATTTTGACTCACCTTGTCAAGTTCATCTTCCCCTGTGAACAGGTGGATCTCCCTGGCGGTGGATCCTCTCTCCCCGGCGGCGGTTCAGCTCCACTCCTGCATCAGGGTAACTCACACTCTTCCCTGCACATAGCCAGATGCTGTCTCCCTGGCTGTCACCCTCAAGGTCAACCTGAGCTAACCACCACCATCTGCAAAAGTAAGCTGTCATCATTATTACGCCCTTTTGCCCCGGTGCCAAGCTAATACCTCTGCTTTGTCTCCATAGGGTTGCCAGGCCGAACGGCATCCAGCTCTCCCCCTGCACGAGTCCTACACTGCACACATGACACTGTACATACACGCACGCATTCACAAGACATGATTAGCTAATAAAAGGATAATTGCATTTCCCTCAAGTCTGTCTTTTGTCCCTTGGGTCCAGAATTATGTCAGTACGGCTCCGTCAGAGTGACCCAGCGGACAGCGTGCTAGCACGCCGCTTTAACACCTTAGAAGCTCAAGCGGAACAGTTAGCATACCAACAAAATGTTATCCTCAGTCAGCTAACCCTAATTAACAGCCGGTTGGATTGTCTGGATGGACAGCGGACATTCCCTCAGGCATTCGGGGTCCTGTTGGGCCCCACTAGCCCCTCTCCTAGCCAGGCTAGTTAGGATCCATCGGCTCGTCTCGCACTGGTGCCCACACCCGCTTGCTTCGGCGGTAAGCTCGAGGAGGCCCGTGGGTTTATTCTTCAATGTGAGATGGTTTTCCAGCGAGTGCCAGGGGATTTTCCCACTGATCACAGCAGGATAGGCTATGTCGCTAACTTGCTAGAGGGTAGAGTGCTAGCTTGGGCTTATGCCATTATGGCCAAGCCCAGTTATGCTAATCTTACATATCAACGGTTCATTGCCGATTTTCGCGAGGTGTTTGATCACTCCGACCGGGATAGCGTGCTTACCACCCGGTTGTTAAACCTCCGACAGGGTGGTAGGTCCGTGGCGGACTATGCCGTCGATTTCCGGGTGGTGGCCGCTGAGGTCGGGTGGGAGGATGCCTTGTTGTGCAGCTAGGTTGGATAAACCAGAGAAACTCAGAGAGTTGATTTCTCTTACCATAAATTTGGATAACAGGCTGAGGGAACGAGCAGCTGAGCGGAGAGCTCCCAGCCGCTCGGGTGCACAGTTTTTTGACTCCTCACAGTCGTCCCAGTTGGCCCTGCCCTCACCTGAAGCACGTGAGGGGCAGGAGGATATGGTAGTCAGGCGCTCCAAAATTCCGCTAGCTGAGAAACAGCGCCGCAGGGAGTTAGGGCTGTGCATGTATTGTGGTAGTAGTGAACACGAGGTAGAGAGTTGCACCATTCAGCCAAAAGAGGGGGTCCGTGCGTCGCAGTAGGGGGACTCACGGATGCGTCTCAGTCAAAACCCCTCACCAATTGCCTCGTACCCGCCAGATTTATTCACAAGCACACAGAATACTCCACTCATGCACTGATTGACTCAGGAGCTGAGCAGAGTTTTATATCAGGAGACCTGGCAACCCGGTTAAGGCTTCCCTGTCATACTTTCCAGCCACCACTTAAACTGACAGCCCTATCTAAAACCCCCTTAGCGACTGTCTCTCAGCAAACCGCCCCGGTGTCTGTGATTGTCTCTGGGAACCATCGGGAGGACCTACGCCTGCTGGTTCAGGTTCAGGTTCAGGTTACTTTATTTGTACCCGTAGGTAGATTTGTTTTGCAGTCTGGTGACATCCATATTTACAAGCCACAAATTACATTCAACATAGACACAAACACAGGCACACATGAAGCTGACTATAAACATGATAAAAATACTCAAGGCTCCATCAATCAGGGTATAAAAAGACAAAGAGATGGGAGAAAAACCAGAGGTAAGAGAGAAGGGCCATATTTAAAAAGTTAAAAACTAGTCAAAGAGGTTAAAAACCTCAAAGGTCTAAAACCCAATAAAATATTTAGAACCGAAATAACATCCTGGTTTCTGCCTTCCTCCACGTCCCTGGTCATCCTGGGCTAGCTGCGGCTCCATAATCCATCATTTCACTGGCGGAGAGGGAACATCACATCTTGGAGCTTGTTCTGCCTTAGCGCATGCCTGCAGTCCGCAGCATGCGCCCCGTCGGTGTCTTTGCCCCCCCCCCCTCCAGATCTATCCAAGGTGCCACCAGAATACCGTGATCTAGGGATGGTGTTCAGTAAGTCGCAGGCGCTGTCACTCCCTCCCCACCGCCCCTATGACTGTGCAATTAACCTCTGGGCTGGTGCCCTGCTGCTGTCAAGCCGCCTATACAGCTTGTCAGCTCCGGAGCAGGAGGCAATGGATACATACACTAAGGAGTCGCTCAGCTTGGGCATTATTCGTCCATCCCCCTCGGCGGTGGGGGCAGGATTCTTCTTCGTCGGCAAGAAGGATGGATCCCTGTGGCCATGTATCGATTTCAGGGGGCTCAATGACATCACGGTAAAGGATAAGTACACCTTGCCCCTCATGGACACGGCTTTTGACTCCCTCCAGGGGGCCTCTTGGTTCACCAAGCTCGACCTCCGCAACGCTTACCATCTCGTGTGGATTAAGGAAGGAGATGAATGGAAGACGGGATTCCGGACCCCAAGCGGCCATTTCGAATATCTCGTGATGCTGTTTGGGTTGACCAACGCGCCGGCCGTCTTCCAGCGCCTGATAAATGATGTTCTTCGGGATTTCCTGGGCACCTTTGTCTTCGTCTACTTAGATGGCATTCTCATCTTCTCCCGGTCATTAGAGGAGCATCGGGTGGACGTGAGACGGGTCCTCCAATGACCCCTGGAGAACAAGCTGTTCGTGAAGGCCGAGAAATGTGAGTTTCACACTAACAAGACCTCATTTCTCGGCTTTGTTATCTCCCACAACCAGGTTCTTCCCGACCCGGTGAAGGTCAAGGCGGTGGTGGATTGCCCCCCTCTCCCATCCAGGAAGCAACTCCAGCAGTTCCTGGGGTTTGCCAACTTTTATCGCTGCTTTGTGCCCAGGTACAGCATGGTTGCCCGGCCCCTGACCTGTCTCACATCCCCGAAGGTCCCTTTCCACTGGACAGAGGAGACTGCAGTGGCGTTCAGCACCCTCAAGCGGGAGTTCTCGTCATCCCGTGTCCTCACGCAGGTGGACCCGTCCCTCCAGTGCTTGGTCGAGGTGGATGCATCGGACTCCGGAGTGGGGGCAGTGCTTTCCCAGCGCTCTCCAATAGACGGGGTGGTCTGCCCCTGCGCCTTCTTCTCGCACCACCTGTCTCCAGCAGAGAGAAACTACAACATCGGCAACAGGGAGCTCCTGGCGGTGAAGCTCGCGCTGGAGGAGTGGCGCCACTGGTTGGAGGGGGCTGCCCAGCCTTTTGTGGTTTGGACCGACCACAAAAATTTGGAATACCTGAGGACCCCCAAGTGGTTGAACTCCCGAAGGCCCGCTGGTCCCTGTTCTTCGGTCGGTTCGACTTTACGATCACCTACCGCCCTGGGGTCAAGAACGCCAAACTGGACGCCCTCTCTAGGCAATTCTCGGCGGAGGTGTCAGAGGACCGTGAGCAGACCATCCTTCCACCATCCTGTGTCGTTGGCGCCCTCTCGTGGGACATCAGGGAGAAGGTCGTGAAGGTGCAGGAGGCAGAGCCCGATCCTGGAGGTGGCCCCTCGGAGCGGCCGTTTGTCCCCACAGCGGTCCGGGGTGAAGTGATTCCGTGGGCCCATGCCTCAAAATTTGCATGCCATCCTGGGGTGTCCTGCATGGTAGAACTCCTCCAGAGGTCATTTTGTTGGCCGGGGCTGCGAAAGGACGTCACGGCATACATCCGGGCCTGCGCTCAGTGCGCCACCGGGAAGTTGTCTTCTTCTCCACCCGCTGGGCTCCTTCATCCCCTGCCGGTCCCCAGCTGTCCCTGGTCCCACATCGCCCTGGATTTTGTGACGGGCCTCCCGCTGTCCAACCACTTCACTACGGTTCTTACCATTGTCGACCGATTCTCCAAAGCTGCCCACTTCGTTCTTCTCTGGGGGCTGCCTACGGCACGAGAGACAGCGGACCTATTGGTGCAGCATGTCATACGCCTCCACGGGATCCCCACTGACGGCGTCTCTGATCGTGGGCCCCAATTTGTGTTCCAGGTCTGGAGGGCGTTCTGTAGCGCACTGGGGTCAACTGTAAGCCTGTCATCCGGATACCACCGGCAGAGCAATGGGCAGTGCGAACGGGCGAATCAAGAGCTGGAGGCCGCTCTGCACTGCGTCATCACCTCCAGTCCATCTTCTTGGAGCAGCCACCTGCCTTGGATCGAGTACGCCCATAATTCTACAGTTTCCTCGGCGATCGGCATGTCACCCTTCAGGGCCTCCTCAGGATACGACCCCCCACTGTTCCCTGAGGAGGAGAAGGAAGTGGCAGTGCGTTCTGTCCATGCCCATGTGAGGCGCTGCTGCCGGCTCTGGACCACCATCCACAGAGGTCTCCACTGAAAGTAACACCAGGATGGCTAACCACCGCAGGAGACCAGCTCCTGAATACAAGGTGGGTCAGCAGGTATGGCTGTCAACTCCAAATATTAATCTGAAAGCTGAGAAACGGAAGTCAGCCAAGCGCTTTATCGGGCCCTTCCCCATTATTCGTGTGGTTAACCCTGTGGCTGTACGCCTAGCTCTCCCCCCCTCCCTCCGCATCTGTCCAACCTTTCATGTCTCGAAGGTGAAACCCATCTGCTCCAGCCCTCTCTGCCCTCCTCCCAAGGCTCCACCTCCACCAGTGGTGATAGATGGCAACCCGGCATGGAGTGTCAATTCCATCCTGAACGTTCGCCGCCGGGGTTGCGGCCTGCAGTACTTGGTGGACTGGGAGGGGTATGGCCCCGAGTGGAGATCCTGGGTACGTCTGCCATTCGTACTCGACAAACAACTCATCAGGGACTTCCACCGGACGCACCTGGGTAAGATAGGACAGGTGCTAGGAGGCACCTCTAGAGGGGGGAGTACTGTCATGGTGCCCGCAGGGCCATCATCAACCTCAGCTGCACGCACACCTGCTGCCAATCATCAGCGGGCTTTAAAAGCCAGACATGCCTGTGATTCAGCACGGAGCCATTTGTCAAACTCCAGAGGGCACGTCTCTCGTCAGCGTCCACGTCCTGGCTTATCGTCTAATCCTAGACCAACGCTTCGCCGCACGTAAGCTATTTTGACTCACCTTGTCAAGTTCATCTTCCCCTGTGCACAGGTGGATCTCCCTGGCGGCGGATCCTCTCTCCCTGGTGGCGGTTCAGCTCCACTCCTGCATCAGGGTAACTCACACTCTTCCCTGCAGAGCCAGACGCTGTCTCCCTGGCTGTCACCCTCAAGGCCAACCTGAGCTCACCACCACCATCTGCAAAAGTAAGCTGTCATCATTATTATGCCCTTTTGCCCCGGTGCCGAGCTAATACAGTGATCCCTCACTTATCGCGGTTAATGGGTTCCAGAACCGACCGCGAAAAGTGAAAAACCGCGAAGTAGCGTCACCCCAATGACGTCACCCATAAATAATACGTACGTTCATTCTCTCACTCTCTCTCTCGTGTGATACGTGTGTGTGTGTGTGTAAGTGTACATACATACGTAGATGTAAATAAAGTGTACATAAATATGTTTTTACAACTCTTTTATTCTTATAACAAGATACGTAACTCAAGATGAAGATGATTTACTGCACAGGTTAATGAGAGCTTTACTGCTCCTCAGGTGACGCCTCATCGTCAGGTGCTAGAAGCGCAGGATCGTCGAGGGCAGCTTCCGATAGAGCTGGAGAAGCTGCAGGAGGCAGCGTAGTGGCTCGACGGGAAGACTATTTCGCACAAAATGGCACAAGAGAACAGCAAAAAGTTCCAAACAGCGAGACTAAGCAACACGAGCGATAAAGAGCAATGAATGCGGCCTTCCTTCGCTGCATGGGCGCTCGGCAGGGACAGAAGCTGGGTGAAACGTCTCGGCCAATCAGCTTGCGGGGTGAAACGTCTCGGCCAATCAGCTTGCGAGATTCCCGAGCCGAGCCAACACGAGAACAGCGAACAGAGAGGTGGATTTTGAGTTGTGCGGGCTCTCAGTGTTGATACCTGATGGTCTAATGTAGTCTCCCTGCCTTCTGCTAGCGCCCGCCCATTATTTCTCAATTTTGAATTTTTGATGAATATTTTTGAAAAATCCGCGATGCACTGAGGGCGCAAAAGGTGAAGCGCGAAGTAGCGAGGGATCACTGTACTTCTGCTTTGTCTCCATAGGGTTGCCAGGCCCAACGGCGTCCAGCTCTCCCCCTGCACGAGTCCTACACTGCACACACAACACTGTACATACACGCACGCATTCACAAGACACGGTTAGCTAATAAAAGGATAACTGCATTTCCCTCGAGTCTGTCTTTTGTCCCTTGGGTCCAGAATTATGTCAGTTAGGGAGTTGGTGTTAACAGGCTCTGAGGCAGTAATGATGATGTTATGATTCCTTGTTAATTTGGCAAATCTAATTCCTAGTGAAAGCTAAAAAAAATATTTTTTTTTGAATGCTTTTCCCTTTCCTTTTGAAAAACAAAGAATAAGGAATAGCAGAAAAACCTTTAAATCACACCCAAAGCTTCCACAATTTAAATGTGAGTTCACTAGTCACAATTATTCACTAAATATTCTGTGAATCAATTAAGGTTTTACCAATTGACATGGGTAATCACTTAGTTTAAGATTATATTCAAACAAAACAATATCATATATTAAAAGCCTTAGACCAGTGTTGCATTTTAGAATGAATAACTGTAGATATAAACTTAATCTCTGTTTTTCAAAAATTTATGACGCAAACCCACAGCCTGTGTATTTTTCTTTGAAGGCTGATTCTGTCTATTCTTATCTAGGTCAGAATGACACAACTCACTAATCAGTCTCAGTTACCATTAAAATTAAATTCCCTTTCTCCATTTTATCAGAATTCTTATGATATTTCTGTCTTTTCTATTCATAAATTTACCATCTCCCAATAATAAAACTTCATCCTCATCTTGCTATTTTCTCCAGGAGGAAAAAGTCAGGCCTAAGGTCGAAATGTAAATAAGATTGCATTTGTCATTTATTAAAAGGTAAGTATAGTATTATTTAAACAAAGCAACAATATAACATACAATTACCAAGACCTTTGACTGATAATCTGTAGCCATATCATATGCACAAACACATTAATTATCAATCTCTTTTTAACCCCTATGCTTTAAATCATATGATACAGGGTGTAGAAGAGCTTGTAAGAACGAGGCGGTATGATATATAAACCAAAGTTTATTTATCAGCTCTCCTAACAAGTCTCATCTAAGTGCAGAAGCAACAGAAGGAAAAGAGATCGAATATCTCCGGCTCTCTGACTTTATACTTGCACATAACAAAAGACATGCATATCAAAGGCTGACATCCCTCATTATCTTAATCCCCCCATTGTCTTGGTACTTCCTCTCTTCGCCCTAGGGGGGTGAGGGTAGCTCCTCCGGTCTCCACCGCAGTGTCTGGGAACGTCTTTGTTCTTCACTTGGCGGTTGAGAGTCTTTGTCCTTTAAAGAGGTGTGAAGTTGCTTTACATATGTAATCACCAAACATTCCCACATGCTTCAACATATGTAGGTTATGGAATATGTGATTAATATAGCCCACAGCCACCCCCAAACGACTAAGAAAGGACAATAGAAAAATTCACAGTCTAAGATAATTACTATGACATACTAAGTGTTACATCTCTTGCCACAGAAGAAACTTTCCAGCAGCCATGCCCCTAAGAGAGTTCAGTGGTAATCATAACAGCATAGTAAAATCATAAGTCAGTCCTAAACTGTTGCAGCACAATTAGTGAACAACTGTGGAGTAGTTTGCACCAGTCCCTGTGCTGTCTGGGTTTTAATCTTCTCCCAAAACTGCTGTGGGTTCGTTTAGGCGTCCTGCTGGGACCTTCTTGTAAGGAATCTGAAGCGTGGGAAGGAGAGTGATTAATTGTTCCCTGCAGGGGGGCTGAGTCTTTTCTCTTGGGGGGTCTACCCCGCCGAGGTGCTCTCGCCAACTGTGCAGGCTCGTCTTTCAACAAGAAGGCAGGTTTAAGTCTGTCAATGCTGACTGTTTCTTTTCTATCCCCAAAATCAAGCACAAAGTGTTGATCACCAGGTTCCAGCACTCTGAATGGCCCATCGTATGCCGGGCGGAAAGTTGGTTTTAAAGCTTCACGTCTAACAAAAACGAATTCAGCGTTCTTTAAAGCTTGAGGGACAAAAACCCGTGGAAAGGAGTGATGAGCTGGACCAGGGAGAGAGTCCGGTCCGTTGCTGCCTAAAAACCTTGGGACTGGAAGATGCCCTGGCTCTGGGTTCTCTGGTAAAAATTCACCTGGGAGCCTGAGAGGCTGTGCAAAAACTAATTCTGCTGGAGAGGCGTCTAGATCCTCTTTAGGCGCAGCACGCAACCCCAATAAAACCCAGGGAAGTTTATTTACCCAATTTGTATCCGTTAGTGAGGCTCTGAGGGCGGCCTTTAAAGACCTGTGAAAACGTTCGCATAACCCATTAGCCTGAGGGTGATAAGCGGTGGTGCGGTGAATTGTTGCCCCTAAGCTGCTGGACATGGCTGACCAAAGCTCCGAGACAAATTGAGGTCCTCTATCGGACGTGATGTCCGATGGGACGCCGAAACGTGCCACCCAGTTTGTCAAAAAAACGCGAGCGACTTCCTCTGCTGTAGTTGACGCTAGAGGAACTGCCTCTGGCCAGCGCGTGGTGCGGTCTATCATTGTTAACAGGTGTGTGAAACCTTGGGAGGAAGGTAGTGGCCCCACGAGGTCGACATGAACGTGGTCGAACCTTCTAGCAGGGATTGGAAAAGGCTCCAGAGGGGCTTTTGTGTGTTTGTGTATTTTGGCGTGCTGACAAGAAATGCAAGTTTTTGCCCATTGTTTTACGTTTTTGCGCAGGCCTGGCCACACAAACTTTTCGGCGACCAATTTAACCGAGGCGCGCACACCTGGATGCGCGAGGGAGTGAATTGAGTCGAAAATACGGCGGCGCCATGTGGCTGGTACTAACGGGCGAGGTCGGCCGGTTGAAATATCGCATATTAGGGGGGGCACGCCGTCGCGTAAACCCTTTTTCTCCAGCCTTAACCCTGTTGGTCCAGACAGGAGTGCGCGCACGTCCGCGTCACTGCTTTGTTCCTCTGCCATGGCTGCATAATCTATTCCTGCATGGATAGGTGCTGCGTATGTGTCCGCGTTAGTGAAGAGTTCTGCGGCTGAGGCAGTATAATCTGTCTCCTCGCGCTCTGGTGATGTCACAGCGCGAGAGAGGCAGTCTGCTACCACGTTAAGTTTGCCTGCCACATGTCGAATGTCTGTGGTGAACTCTGAAATCGCAGCCAGCTGTCTTTGTTGCCTGCCTGACCATGGTTCTGAAATTTTAGCCATAGCAAAGGTGAGCGGTTTATGGTCTACAAAAGCCGTGAAACTCCGCCCTTCTAACCAGAACTGGAAGTGGCGGATGGATAAATGAAGCGCTAGCAGCTCCCTGTCAAAAGTGCTGTATTTACGCTCAGTTTGGTTTAGCGATTTGCTGAAGAATGCTAAAGGTTGCCAGATCCCGCTGACATGTTGTTCTACAACTGCCCCTATAGCTAGGTCCGAAGCGTCTGTGGTTAGCGCAATGCGGGCCGAGGGATCGGGGTGAACTAACAATGTGGCATTAGCTAGGGCGCTCTTTACTTCCGCGAAGGCGCGTTCGCGCTCCGGGGTCCATTCGACCGCGTTGGAAGCTTTCTTTTTTCTGAGTGCGTGGAGGAGGAAACGGTTGTAAAAATTAACCATTCCTAAAAATTCCTGCAGCGATTTGACCGTTTGTGGCCGTGGGAAACTTTTTATCGCTTGAACTTTGTCTGGAAGTGGAACTGCCCCGTTCGGAGAGACTCTGTGTCCTAAAAAATCAATTTGTGACACACCGAATTTGCATTTGGTTGGATTGATTATTAACCCGTGCTCTTCTAGTCTCTGAAAAACCGTAGTGAGGTGCTGCTCGTGTTCTTCCTCAGACGAGCTGGCTACCAGCATGTCGTCGAGGTAGACGAAAACAAAAGGAAGGTCGCATAATACTGCGTCCATCATCCGCTGAAAAGTTTGAGCGGCGCCTTTGAGGCCGAAAGGCATTCGCAGGAATTCAAAAAGGCCGAAAGGGGTTATTACCGCTGTTTTAGGAATGTCCTCTGCTTGAACTGGGACTTGATGATAACCGCGGACCAGGTCTATTTTTGAAAAAATGCGCGCACCCGCCAGATGCAGTGAAAAATCCTGAATGTGAGGAATTGGGTAGCGGTCATGCGCTGTCGCATTGTTTAATCTGCGGTAATCTCCGCACGGTCTCCAAGAACCGTCGGGTTTCGGAACCATGTGAAGTGGTGAGGCCCAAGGGCTCTTCGAGCATCTAACAATGCCTAATTTTTCAAGGGTAGTAAACTCGTCCCGAGCTATGGTGAGTTTGGCCGCGTCTAAGCAGCGAGCTTTGGCAAATACGGGTGGGCCTGTTGTGGGAATAAAGTGTTCAACCCCGTGTTTAGCCACAGTGGCTGAGAATTTGGGAATTGTGAGTGCTGGAAATTGGGTGAGGAGTTGCTCAAACTTACCTCTTGCCGTGGTGACGCTGGCCTGCACAGGTGGTGGAGAAACTCGGGCTGAGCAGGGAATAGAAGCAAAAGACAGTGCATTAACCAAGCGTCTATTCGCTAGATCCACTAATAACCCATGTGCACACAAAAAATCTGCGCCTAACAAGTTAAACCTCACCGCTGCTACAACAAACGTCCATCTGTAGTTGCGGCCGTGGATGTGGAGGTGCAGGCTCTTTTCGCCGAAGGTGTCAATGTTGGAGCCGTTGGCTGCCACCGCTCCGTTGCCCCGTGTGCCCATGGCTCGATCTGCTTGGGAGGGCATGACGAAACTCAGTTGAGCTCCTGTGTCAATAAGGAACTGCTTGCCGGTGTGTCCATCCGTCACATACAACAGCTTACTCTTCTCGCCGAGAACCGCTGCCGTTAACGGCTCTCGGCTTTGGCGTTTCCCGAAATCATAATTTTGCAGGGGGGAACGCATTTGCGGGCCTTCTCGGCGAAGCGGTGGTGATAATAACAGACGTCTGTTACGTTTTGGCCGTGTCGCTGTCACCGCGGGCTGGATCTGCTCAGTGGGTTGTGGCTCTTCGTGGTTCTGGGCATCAGCGTTGAGGTCTGCGGATGCTGCTGTGGGTGTCTGCTCCTTGCAGGCGTTGACGAGCCGTTGAGCTACGTTGGCGAGCACGCGGAAGTCTTGCTGGGTGCTGCATCTCATGTTGGCGAGTGTCCCTCTCATGTGTGGCGGCAGCGTGCTGAGGAATATGAATTGGAGGAGGAAGTTGTCATTGTCTTCTTCTTTAAGCTGCAGCAAATCCTCCATGAGGGCTTTAGGTTTGCACCCTCTGTGGCCGTAGACCGCCAGGATCTTCTCGGCTCTCTCTTCAGCTGAGGGGACGTAATTTGCCACGATGGTTGCTTTCAGTGTTTCATATTTGTCTTGAGCCGGCGGCCGCCGGATCATGCTCCGCACACACCTCGAAGTGGCGGCGTTGAGTTTGGAGACGATATGATAGAATTTCGTATCGTCAGCCGTGATGCCCGCCAGTGTAAACTGGGCTTCAGCTTGTTGAAACCACGAGGCGGGGTCTTCCTGCCAGAAGTCCAGCAGCTTGACAGCGACGGCATTCGTGTAGACCGTCACTGCTGTGACCGCAGGGTGAGAGTGCCTTGCTTCGGCTCTCTCAGCGGCACTGGTGCTCGGTTGAGCCCTCTCAATCCCTTCTGCCGGGGGGGAAAGTCGTCCATCTGTTCCCCTGTCTGCGTGGGCGCTGGCGTCTGCCTGGGTCGCCACAGATGAGTCGATTGTGGGGGAATGCCTCAGGTCCATACTCGCGTCAGGGGTCACCAGTGTAGAAGAGCTTGTAAGAACAAGGCGGTATGATATATAAACCAAAGTTTATTTATCAGCTCTCCTAACAAGTCTCATCTAAGTGCAGAAGCAACAGAAGGAAAAGAGACCGAATATCTCCGGCTCTCTCACTTTATACTTGCACATAACAAAAGACATGCATATCAAAGGCTGACATCCCTCATTATCTTAATCCCCCCATTGTCTTGGTACTTCCTCTCTTCGCCCTAGGGGGGTGAGAGTAGCTCCTCCGGTCTCCACCGCAGTGTCTGGGAACGTCTTTGTTCTTCACTTGGCGGTTGAGAGTCTTTGTCCTTTAAGAGGTGTGAAGTTGCTTTACATATGTAATCACCAAACATTCCCACATGCTTCAACATATGTAGGTTATGGAATATATGATTAATATAGCCCACACAGGGCATACATAAAGCCTTCAGTGATTAGGCATTATTAAATGACATCATAATATTGTAATATTCAATTAATTTCATCATTGTCATGCTGGTACCATTGATTAAGATGTAAACAATTATACTTAACTTAATATCCTATGGGTCTGTAGTCATGTCGTCACACGTCAGTCCTTCTTCCTGTAAAGGGCACTGTTATGCTTCAGTCATAGAAAAAAGATCAGTAATACTTCAAAAATTGCTTTAAAAAATATGTAAATACTTTATCACATACACAACATTAGTTAAAACCCTGCAAAATTAGATTGAAAAGGTAAAACCCCAAAACTTTGTAAAAATACCCATATTTAGATTACTCCTCTCCCACATAGTCTGCTTTTCCCTTTTTTCTAAAACACTCACGCACACACAAACACAGAATTCCTTCTTTTCTCCTAGTCTCCACAAGGTTGAAGTAGGAACCTTCCAGAAAGACAAAACAACCAAACTGCAGCTGCTTCTATCTAAGACTCACACACACAAAAATAAAATAAAATAACTGTGTTTCTCATTGTCCATTTTATTGTTATCCGGTTCTGTTGCCATTTAATCCAACCATCTTTAAATGTTATAGTCTAATATCAATATCTTATAGCATAGAATAAAATTATTATTATGATTTTATTTATTTCCACTTCCTCACAACAATATTGCCTCACACATCACCGTGTTTTTTTACTATAATTGGTTTAGTTATATTATTATATATCACCTATGAACCGATCGTCCCGATCGGGTTACTTAAAACTTATGTGTTTATTTCACACACAGTAGGTCCCTATCTAATGCGGTAAGACCAACTATATTTTAGAGATGCGCCCGTTGCAGTTTCTCTAGGAGTTAAAACCTTTTGGTCTGAGCTAAATACGCTAGGGGTATCAACAACTATTTTTGAAATCAAGCAATGATCTCAAGGGGTTTAAACCTTTTGGCGAGGCTATTGCACTCGCTGAGTAACACTTTTATGGCAACCCTACAACAGTCGCCTTGGGGTTTAAACCTTTTACTCAGATATGCAATCTCGTTCGGGGTAACTTTGCCTTTCCAGTGGAAGCCTCCTAAACAATGTCCACTGCGGAGTTAAACCGTTTACCCAAGCTATCCCCAACTCAGCTTTTAGGGCAAGTTTTAACGCGTACAACTTAACCCACGGGGTCAAAACCGTTTGGAGATTTACTCATTAAACTCAATGCTTATACTTCTCAAAATACCATATCATAAACTCAAATCAAGACCATATCTCAGTTTCATTCCACAAATAAAATCACACGTGCATGAATATGTAATCTCTACAGAAAGGGCTGTCCCCAAAGGGACAGGCAGAAATTTATTGAAAAAGGTTTTCTGCTCACCTCTTATCATGTTGCGGCCGCCAGTCTGTAGAGAAAAAAATCCTCACACCGTTTACAAAACTAAAACTAAAATTTAGTCTCGTAACCGGGCAGAAATATCATATTGTTGAGTCTAAAATACCTTAAACCCCAGTTCTTTGATACGACGGCCAAATAGCCAGGCTGAGAGCTGAAGTTTCTTCCGGCTTTCAGAGAGAGCAGTCGCATTTCTCCTCTTCTCCTCCTCCGCCTCCCTGACTGATCCCAGCTTGCTGTGTCCTGTCTGTGTCTGTGTCTCGCTCTCCTTCTCGCGGATCTCAATCCAAACGGAAGAACGGAAAAAATGGAATTTCGGGCTTTAAATGCAATTGACACCACCTTCAAACAGAAAATAGGGCCCGGGGGAGCCCAAATGTGTGACTCATGGGACAATTGAAACTCATGTGTCTGTGTGATTCGATTGAAGATGCGGAAGACATCTATTTGTTTGGCTATGATCACAGGATTTCTACTGTTTGGCTCTGGAGTTTCCTGGTGTATCGGAAATTTAAAAAGTTGGAAGAGCTGGTCAAAATGCGGATCCCGGCGAAGCTCCTTCAACAATTAAACCAGCATGGGAGTGCACTGATAGCGGCAAATGGTGAACTGATTGTCGAACTGAATCAGGAGGTTGAAAACATCTTGAGCCGCTGGGTGCTCTCCAGGGAATGATTTTAAAGCCTGTGTATTGAATTGAATTAATTGTGATGCACAGAATCGCATGAGAGTGGAAATTACTATGCTCTAAGTGACTGTGCTCATCAGGCCTTGATTCGGCGTCCTTGGGAACTCATTCCTCCTGGAGCAGAGATTATGCAGAAGAGAGTTTTGGCTTCTCTTTAACCCAAACAATTAACAAACAATTGCTGTTGTTCAGCAAACTGATCTCTTCAAGGACAGCGTTATCATGTGTCTAATATGGAACTTTACCATCTGGCATGCACGAAGAGAGATGGACTCTGTGGACATGCTTATCTATGTTTAGAATACATGAACATAACATCCATCCGTTGCCTAGGAGAGGCTTCTTTGTTGTGCACCAGCAACTGATACATCCACACTGCACTCATACTGATATTACATGACTGACTACACACACTGGTCTCTCTCTTTTGCTTTGTTAATGTGTGATCTGTATTTTGTCTGCTAATTGTGCAACTGAGGTTTTTTTTTCTATGTGATCACAATTTTGCTCATTCGAGCACTATTTTGAAAACTTTTTTTTTCTCTCTGCCCAATGTGTTCCCTCCCCCTCCCCCTTCCCCTCTTTACCCCCCACTGCATGACAGGTGCCTTGTATGGCTGCTGCGTCATTAGGAAGCGCTTATCGAGCGCGCCTAATGTCAGGTCAAATTCCTCGTGTGTGTAAACATGCTTGGCAATAAAGTTCATTCTGATTCTGATTCTGATTCTGAAGTATATTTTCCTTTTTATAGTGTGACGTATGCAAGGTTCACACAAAGAAAAGGAGCAGATAGTTGTGACGAACAGGCTTTATTCACACACACTCTGAGCACAGGCAGGAGGGGAGGTCATTCTCCCAGACCTCTGTTTAAATCATGGTTACACACACATAATAAATCTTGCCTATGAAACACTGCTGGGTGATTATAATGCAGTTATAATTACACAGCAGTATAATAACTCAGTAATAACATTTAATACACACATACAATAACGTCCTCTGTTGCAAAGCATGCTGGGGAAAATCGCTGCCCCCCCCCCCCCAAATACAGCCCTAACGTTACACTGCCCCCCTCCTGGACTAGTTTCTGTCCCCAGAAAAATTAAAGTCCGTTTCAAAAGTCCAATACAAACTCATCCAGGTGTCGGGGCAGCCTTCGGTGCCGGCGACCAACACGTACAGGCCCCCTAGTGTCCATCTGAGTCTCAGTCGGGGTATCTGGTCGGGATGAAAGCTCCGGTTCGTCCACCAGCGGTGCAGATGGCTGATACGGGGCGAGACGGTCACGATGAAGGACCACAACCCAGTCCCTTTTCCTAAGCCTCACCCTGTACACCACATCCGACAGTCTCTGCAGAACCACGCACGGTCCCGACCAATGGCTCGCCAGCTTTGGTGATCGTCCTCTTTTCCTTTCAGGGCAGAAAACCCAGACTCGATCTCCCGGTGCAAAGTCCCTCCCCTGGCAGCGGGAGTCATACGCTCGCTTCTGCCGACCCCCTGCCGCTGCCAGGGCCTCTCGAGCCAGTTCGTGCACCGTGTGGAGACGTTCTTTCAAACAAAAAAAAATAATCCAACCCGGGTTTTCCCTCCACCTCTGGCTCGGGGGGGGGGGGGGGGGATACCAAATCCGCCGGTGTGCGCAGCTCGCGTCCAAACATGAGCGCTGCAGGGGTGCACCGAGTAGATTCCTGAGCTGCCGTCCAGTACGCCCACAAAACAAAAGGCAGATGCAGGTCCCAGTCTCGCTGTTGCTGGTCCACTAGGATAGCGAGCTGGGTGGTGAGGGTCCGGTTGAATCGTTCGACCAGGCCGTCGCTCTGTGGATGCAGCGGGGTGGTCCGGGTTTTCCAGATGCCCAGCCGCTTGCAGACCTCTCCGAAGACCTCTGCCACGAAGTTCCGACCCTGATCGCTGTGCAGCTCCTCCGGTGCACCAAACCGACAGAACATTTCGTCCACCAGCTTTGATGCCGTCGTAGCAGCGCTTTGGTCCGGGACCGCGTACGCCTCTGGCCACTTAGTGAAATAATCCATCGTGACCAGCACGTAGCGGTTCCCCCGGTCCGTGGTCGGGAAAGGGCCCAGGATGTCCACTCCCACTCGCTCCATCGGCGCTCCCACCCGGTACTGCTGCAGGGGAGCGTGGGATCGCTGAGTTGGCCCTTTCTGAGCTGTGCACGTGTCGCAGCGGTGGACGTGGAGCTCCACGTCCAGATGACAGCCGGGCCAGTAAAACCGGGCTCGAAGGCGCTGCAGTGTCTTTGTCACTCTGAAGTGGCCCGCTCCTACCGCCCCATGAACCAGCTGGAGTACGTTGGGCCGGAGTTGAAGAGGAACCAGCAGCTGCCAGATGTGCCGCTGCCCAGCTGGAGTCTGCCACTGTCGATACACCACACCCTCGTGGCAGCGGAGGTTGGCCCACTGGGAGTGTAGGGCCTTAGTCTCTGGGTCCAGTGGTGACACAACCTCCCAGGCGGGCCGTTGTCCTGCGTCCAGCCACTGCCGAACCCGAGAAATGACCGGGTCTCTGTCCCGCTCGCTCTGCAGCTGCTGCGTGCCAAGAACCTCTGTGACGTCATCGCTGGGGAGAGCTGCCTGATCATCCGAGGGGGGGCTGCACGTTGCTGCGTGATTCCTGCTCGCAGTGGCCCGGAGAGCAGCAGACTGTGGGGCGGCTTGGTCTCGATCTTCAGCCCGTTGGTAGTGACGACTCTCCTCTGTCGCACAGGAGCCCCGAGACAGCTCGTCAGCGTTGGCATGGAGGCGGCCTGCCCGATGCACAATCTGGAAATTATAATCCTGCAGTGCCTCCAGCCATCTCGCCAACTGTCCATCCGGCTCTTTGAAGTTTAATAACCAGGTCAGGGAAGCGTGATCCGTCCTGAGCTGGAATCTCCCCCCGTACACATACAGGCGGAAATGACACAGTCCTTGAATGACAGCCAACAGCTCTCTGCGAGTCACACAGTAGTTCCTCTCGGCTCTGCTGAGAGTGCGGCTGAAAAAAGCGACTGCCTGCTCTCCCTCCTGGGATAACACCGCCCCGATGCCCTAGTTGCTGGTGTCCATGTCCACAATGAAAGGGCGGTTCGGGTCAGGATACTGCAGGATGGGGGCTCCGATGAGCGCCGCGCAGAGCTGGGAGAAAGCAGCAGCACAGTTCTCACTCCACTGAAACGTGCATCCTTTCTGTGTCAGCTGATGCAGCGGGCTGGCGATGGTGGCGAAGTTTTTCACAAACCTCCTACAATAGGAGGCCAATCCAAGAAAACTCCTCAGTTCTCCCACGTTCCGCGGCACTGGCCAGTCTCTCACCGCTGCCACTTTTTCTGGGTCGGTGGCGACCCCCGCTGCGCTGACAACGTGGCCCAGGAAGGTGGTCTCCTGCCGGAACAGGTGGCATTTTCTAGGGTGCAACCGTAGCCCCGCCTGTTGGATGGCACCCAGCACCTCTCGGAGATTTGACAGGGCGCTGTCAAAATCAGCTAAATGCACCAGTAGGTCATCCGGGTAAACAACGCAGCGACTCCGGGGCACGTGAGCCAGCACTCGCTCCATCAAGCGTTCAAAGGTGACCGGAGCGTTGCAGAGTCCAAACGGCATCACTTTAAACTGGTACAGTCCCTGCCCAATGGAGAAGGCTGTTTTTTGGTGGGCCTCGGGTGACAGCTCTACCTGCCAATAGCCGCTGCGTAGATCCAGTGAGCTGAACCAGCTGGAGCCGGCGATGTGGTCCAGCGCGTCATCGATGCGGGGCAGGGGGTAGGAATCCTTCCGGGTGACGTGATTCAGCCGCCGGTAATGCACACAGAACCACCACGACCCGTCCTTCTTCTTGACCAGCACCACCGGCGCCGCCCAGGGGCTGCTGGAGGGCTCAATAACATCTGCCTCCAGCATTTCTCGCACTTTTTGTTCTGCCGCTGCCCGCCTTGAAAAGGGCAGCCGGCGTGGGCGGAGTCGAATCGGCCTGGCCTCACCGGTGTCGATCTCGTGCTGCACCAAACCGGTCCGGCTGCATTCCTCATCCTTTGCGGTGAAAACACCCATATTACAGTCCAATAGCTCCCACAGCTGGCGTCTCTGTTCCGGGTCCAGCCCGCTGCAGCTCCGCTGAAATAATTCCTCGACCGCCTGCTGCATCTCTGCTGATACGTTGACCCCTCCCCTTGCTGTCCCTGTGTGTGTTCGTGCTCTCTCTGCCCGCGCTGGTGGCGTCATCGTGTCCGGTCCTTGCGGTGGCCCACATGGTCCGGTCTGTCTTGGTGATCCCTCGATTGCGCAGGCCCCCGTGTTCCTTCCCTGGGTTCTGCTGTGGAGTGTGATGGTCCGGTTTCCCAGCTGGAGGCACGGTCTGGCGGTGTCGATCTTGGCATTCCAGGCTGTGAGCAGGTCTAGTCCAATAATGCAGGGGTCTTGGATGTCAGCCAGCCAGAACGGGTGTCTTATGTTCTGACCGGCCACCCCCACCACCAGAACTCTCCGCCCCCTCAGTCTGGCGCGCTTACCGGTAGCCGTGGTGACGCAGCGCTTGGTGGGTTCCCACCCCCGTGGGGCCGTCTTGTTCGTGCCCGGCAGCACACCGGGTCGGACCAAGGAGATTGTAGAGCCGGTGTCAATCAGGGCCCGGATCGACGTCTTCCCCAAGCTGCACTGTAGATACATCCCTGGAGAGTGTCCAATTCGGCCCACGCGTGGTGCCGGCTCCTCGGGGGAAACATCTGCGGGAGGCGGCCTGTCCCCGTTCACGCCACCTCGCTCTAATTTAATGCTGGCGAGGGGCCAGTTTGTCGTGGGGTGGGTGCGGGGCAGTACCGTGCGATGTGTCCCAGCTCTCCGCAGCGGAAGCACCCTTCCTCGCGCCGCCGCGGCCATCTTCTCCGTGGACGCGCCGCCGTGGTCTGCCGTAATTCCTCCTCTTCCTCCTCGCTCTCCACCGTGGCCTGGAAGGTTCTTTGACTGTGCGTTGGCACTTCAATTGTGCGATTCATCAGCGGCTCCACCCGCTCTGCTTCTGCCACCGCAGTCTCCCAGTCGTGGATCCGTACGTGGCTCTGGAGCTGGGCCAGGCGGAGACCTTGGATGAAGTTCCGGAGGGCGAGTTTCTCTACCACCTCCGGTGCGAAATCTGGGTAGCTGCGCCGGGTTAGCAGCCATATGTCTGCAGCATAGGCTCCTAGGCTTTCCTGGTTGCTTTGACGGCGGCGGGTCAGCTGTTCCTGGGCGTGCTCAGCGTCCGCCGTTCTCCCAAATCATCTCCGGAGAGCCCCTTGTAGCGCTGGCCAGCTGTAGCGCTCCTCGGGCCGGAGATCAGAGAGCGTGCAGAGAGTTCTCCCTTCCAAGGACAGCCCGACTTGCACGGCGGTTTCCTCTGGTGACCAGCCGTTCAGTGCAGCGGCCAGCTCGAACTGGGTCAGGTAATCATCCAACGTGGTCTCGCCGTTGAAGCGGGGAATCTTGGCCCACTGCTGAACAGATGGGACGGTCGCCTCCTGATCAATCGCCGCTCCTGATCACCGTGGGATCGCCAGCCCGTCCTGTCCTGAAAAGGGCGGGATGCGGGGCTGGTTTGCTCCGCTCTGCCCGCTCTGTCTTGAAAAAGGCAGAAGGCGGGGTGCGCTGGCCCCGTCAGGTCCGCCACCGCTTCGTTCGTCCCGGCTCCCGGCTCCCGGGGGTGGTGTCTCGGTCCCATTGTCCGTCATCAGCTGAGCGATGAATCGCTCCAGCTGCAGGATCTCCATTCTGATCCTGGCTTCCATCTGCTCTATCCCACTCCTGACACCAGTGTGACGTATGCAAGGTTCACACAAAGAAAAGGAGCAGATGGTTATGAGGAACAGGCTTTATTCACACACACTCTGAGCACAGGCAGGAGGGGAGGTCATTCTCCCAGACCTCTGTTTAAATCATGGTTACACACACATAATAAATCTTGCCTATGAAACACTGCTGGGTGATTATAACGCAGTTATAATTACACAGCAGTATAATAACTCAGTAATAACATTTAATACGCACATACAATAACGTCCTCTGTTGCAAAACATGCTGGGGAAAATTGCTGCTCCCCCCCCCCCCCCAATACAGCCCCGACGTTACACTACTGAAGGTGAGATATGGTTACAAGCAGCGCTGGGACACACCTCTTTAGGCAATTCCTTGAGAGAGTGTGCCCAAAATGGAGCCCTATGGTTTTTATAGCCTAACCACCCCCCTCATGCAAGAGGGAGGGGTTTTTACCTCATTGTATCTGTAACATATTTTAAAAGTTACGTATCAGCTCAGCTGTGTAGAGCTGATTCTAACTGATTTAAACAAATGAATTATGGGGTGTAATCTAAACTCTGCAGTGTAGCGTGTAAAGCAAGCAGATGAAGTGTGTGTTTGAGAGAGAGAGAGAAACAGAGAAATCAAGTCATTTTATCAACACAGGCATAGTCCATATTTCCTACTCTTCCACCAGCACCCTCACTTTCCTGAAGTTCTGAATGCTGCCCCATGGCCGATGACTTTGAAGTGGCTGATCCAGAAGAGGATTTAGACGCTAAAATAACAGAGCTTAAACATCTAAATGAAACGCTTTGTTGTTGTGGTGACCTGCTCTGCGTGAATGCTGCCCTAATTGCCTCCATAGCTGCGCGCACACCTGGTCCTCTCATTAGACAGTCTTACTTAGCCGCGCTGCCCTTTGGTCTGCACGAAGACGTCAACGCTCCTTCGGTCTGGAAAGCCCTCTTTGTCCACCCTCTTCATCCTGCTC
This sequence comes from Pholidichthys leucotaenia, assembly GCA_020510985.1. Classification (NCBI taxonomy): domain Eukaryota; kingdom Metazoa; phylum Chordata; class Actinopteri; order Cichliformes; family Pholidichthyidae; genus Pholidichthys; species Pholidichthys leucotaenia. The sequence goes on from CM035841.1 coordinate 23,415,338, forward strand.
TGAAGTTTCTCCTGCTTTGCCAGGTCTTCTGGAAGTCAAAGCTCTCCAACTCCAAGTAAGCCTCTGGGATTCCATCCCTTCTCCGCTTTACCTTTTCTCCCCTGTGCACAGGTGGTAGCCTCCTGGCGGCGGACCTGAGCTTAAACACGCACTCTGCATGAGCACTGCTTACTCACCTGCAATTCCTCACCTCACTCCTCGGCAACAACCCGGACACGGAACGGACTGCAGCAGGGTTGCCAGTTCGAACTGTGCTCTGCTCGCCAAGCTGCTCACTTCTGCACTCACACACATTCACGCTGCAATAAAAGATAAATGTATTTATTCCGAGTCTGAGTCTGCTTCTGGGTTTGACCAAACATGTCAGTTGTAAAGGGAAGACACCTGAAAATTCAGTTTTCATATTCCTTAACGTAAATTATTGGGTCTTTTTTTTACAGGTTCTGTGCAGCATAGAGAAGGCACAGACCAGGCAGCAGAAGACCTTTGGAGATTGAATGCTAAAGTTTGTGAGAGTCTCTTCTGTGCATGAGGGTGATGATATTTTGGTTTCATGGGATCCCAAAAAGTGGCGGACATTAGCTACTCTATCAAGCCAGCACCAGAACTTATTGTGAAGGATGGATAAACATGCCTCACACGTGAAGACTTCTGGAGCCTGGCTTTAAGTCAGTCCATGGAATCCAATGTGAGTGCATACCTGTGCCTGCCCGTAGAAACCAAGCACAAGCAAATATTTCTGCATTTGATTTTTGACATGGTTACCTTGGCAACAGTAACCCTGGTGAAACCTGCCTTTAATCTTTGACGTCACCATTCGCTCAGTGATGCCTGCCTTTGATCTCTGATGATGTCACAGCAAGTCCTATTGATCATGTGCTGTCCAAGACATTCCTCGCATTTATAGATGGGGGAGAACAGCTCCTGAAGGATATTTAGAGTGAAGCACATGGCAGTAATGCACCTGTAAGCTGGTTGCCAATCAAATCTAAAAGAAGAAGAATGAAGACTTCTTTTGTCAGTGAATGTATCAAATTTCTTTGCCTGACTGGAAAAGATCATATTCATAAATCAAAGTTTCTGCAATTCAATCAATCAATCAATCAAAGACTTTATTCCAGACTCAAGGTCCATCAAAAAAGTAAAAAACAAGACAGTTGAAAAAAACAGTTAATAAGAGAAACAATCAAAAAGTTACAAAAAACACTAAGACACAACTAGTAAGAGAAGTACAAAGACAGTATAGACTTTAAAAAGGCTTAAAAAGACAACTGTACCAGTGCCTTCTAAACTGTGACTGACAGCGAATAGAACTGAGCTTAATGCTAGACATAACCTGAATGATTTCATTTCCAGATGCATCAAGCCGACAGATGAATTTATACATAAGATTCCTTATTACTGCATGCAGAGTATTTACACGTGATGAGACAAATAACTCGGAAGCACTGCACCATCGAGGCTTTTTAAGTAAAATTCTTAAAGCATCATTGTAAGCAACCTGTAATTTCTGCATACTTTGTTTCCTATAATTTATCCATAAATGAGCAGTGTATAAAGGTGTACAATAGGTTTTAAACAGAACCAGTTTCACCTCATCTGAACAAAAACCAAATCTGCGTGCAAGAATATTTGCTTGCATGTAGATTTTGCAGCGTTGTCTGAAAATATCATCATCATCAGTCATTCTATCATTAATAAAATGTCCCAGATATTTAATTTTATCCCTGACAATTAATTCCCTGCCTGCCAATTCAAAGACAGGGAATTTCATTAACAAATCTTCTTTAGTGCGGCAAATCAGCACACAACTCTTATTTGTATTATATTTTATGTCATTTTCCTCTCCATAAGCAGTACACACTCTTAATAACTCCTGAAGACCAGCACTACTTGGACTGAGAATAACTAGATCATCAGCGTACATAAAATGATTCACTAACTTATTCCCTATTAAACACCCAGTTTTACAGGCATTCAGTTGCTTTGACAACTCATCCATGTAAAGATTAAATAGAATAGGGGACAATATACTGCCCTGTCTGACACCACTGCTCACACCAGATGGGGATGAATGACTCTTCCCCCATTTCACCAGCATCTTCTGATGTGCGTACCAGTAAATCAGGATATGTACTAAGTACTTGGGAACCCCCCTGTCAATCATTTTCCTAAACAATATCCTGTGATTAACACGATCAAATGCCTTGGAGGCGTCAATAAAACACAGAAAAACTGAAGAATTTTGATTTCTGTACTTATTTATAATTTCTTTTAAGGCATATATGCACAGATCTGTTCCATGATGGGGTTTGAATCCAAATTGATGATCAGTAGATTTGATGAATACATTTAATTTTTCAAACATGATTCTTTCCAGTACTTTAGATATTATATTGGCTATAGCTATGGGCCTGTAATTATCCAGGCTACACAGCTTGCCAGCTTTATCTTTAATGACTGGTACCAACACAACAGACAATAAAGATTCTGGTAACATCCCATGAATCATGAAGCTGGTGAAACAGATTGCAAGAAGAAGAGCAATTCTTGAGCTAGCATATTTAAGATGCTCAGCAGAAATACAGTCTAAACCACTCGCTTTGTTATCTGATAGCTCTCTAATGGCTTTGGTCACTGCATGAGTGTCAATCAGGAACAAATCGTCCCTCTCTACTTTCCCTACTTTATAAGTTTCATCCTTAGTTGAATTAAATAATGAGTAAAAATGCTGCCGCCATAAATCCACAATATTTTCTATACCTGAAATGCCTTCCAGAGTACAGGGTAAAGATGTTTTACTGTTACTAATCTGTCTAAGCTCCTTCCAAAAATCTGTGACATTCTTATCTAACAATTTCTTGGCCAAGGGATTACTTCTCATTAGCTGCTCATTTTTAGAAATATGACGAATAGCATACTTAAACTTTGCATTTGTACATTTCTTCATCTCAAATTCTGGCCCTTGTCTGGGTCTCCCAGCCACCACCCATGCTTTATATGCTTCCCGAGCTTCAGAATAAGGCACAGCTACGGCCTCATTCCAGCCAGGTCTAACATTATGTGTTTTACGTATCTTCCTACAATAAGGCTTACTGTCCTTATACAGGGAGTTAACTATAGCATTGTACAAACTACAGAGGTCTTTCTTATGCTCAACAATGCTACAGTTCACATCGCTGCACATTACAGCAGCTCTAGGAAGACATATTTTACTCAAGGATTTATCTGTACGAACACAATATTCTACAATTTCTTCCTCAGAAAGAGTGTCCTGCGGCGGCATGAAATAAAGCAGCGTTGGTGAAGGTTTTAAGCAGGTTTATTAAATCACACCGCCGTCACAGAACTCCGCTCCAGCCCAAGTGTGAGCAGGCTGGAGCGGGGTCCTCAGGCTCTCGTGAGGGGACACAGAGTGTGTGTGTCCAGCAGCAGCAGTTGAAGAGAGAGAGTGAGTTACAGAGTCGTGCAGCATATATACCCAGTTACAACAATACATGAAAGAGAATTCACAGCAGTTGGCATGGGCATTGATCTCAGTTTCTAGGTCACAGTAAGGACAGGACGTATGAATACAATGCATGAATGGCACATTAACATCACAATGCATGACTGGCACATTAACATCACAATGCATGAATGGCACATTACATCGCAGCAGTGCAGCGGAAAAAAACCAGGAGTAGCGAGCTGTCTCTCCTTAGTCTGTTGTGGGGGTTTTCCCAAACCCGCCACAGTCCCAGTCTAATTTCCCCACCTCATCCTGACTGACATTTTGACAAAGTGCAGGTAGACAGTCAACGTTAATTATCATCTCAAATGGTATATGATCAGACATTGCTAATGTAACGGAGTCAAAAATGCACTTTAAGTATTTCTTTTTATCAGTTATGTTTTTCTTTATGTTGTTGTGAATTTTATTTTACTTGAGTGTTTTATTTTGGCAGTACACTTCTCACATCCGCTCTTTCTGTACCTCCGAGGCTCTGGTAGTCAGTCTTTCCCCACAGTATCGCGTTGCTTTGCTGTGGGTAAGTTGTGTCCAAAACACTGCTGGCATTATATAATTGTATTGTTCGTTAGTCTTATCATTTAAACTGTAACCTTAGTTTGTAATTGTTCCTTATTAGTTTGTCATGTCACTGTAGTGTATTTTTTTTTTTTTGTTATTTGTGTTATAAATAAGTGTTTCGGCGCACATTGGGAGTCCGGTGGGCGCCATTTTTAGGGTTTTGCACCGATTTAGGCTCAATGGTGACTCCAGCAGCCTGTGCCGTTGTGTAATTTATGTTTTTGTTAATGTAGGAGCCTGTGTGGGATCGAGGTACAGACGGAGCGTGATGCATTTTGTTTTATTTCTCTAACAGGAGAAATAAATTGTGGAAACAGCAGTCTGGTGTCATCGTGGTCCCTATGCTGCACACACACTTGTTTTGATGTTCCCGATCACGGCCGCTTAAGGGTGTCTCAGAAGAAGAACCATTACTCTTGTGACAAGATCCGTTACACTGGTGCCGTTGACCCGTGGATCTTCAGATCAGCTGGACGCCGGTCACCGTGGATGCTGCATCGCCATACTGGGTCTACGCTGGGATGTATATGTGGTCAGGCATATACAGGACTATTGTATTAGGTTTTAACTGATATATGCCACCTTATTTTGGAGTTAGTCACAACGAAGAAAAAAAAAAAATTTTTTTTCACTGTGTAAAGTTGTTCAAGAGAAGAAAAAAAAAAGAAGAAAAAAAAAGACATGGATAATTATAAAACACCTGTTTTGCCAAAAGGGAGAGGTATCTGGCGCAGTGATATTGCTATTAGTAGAGATGTGGGACATTCAAAATTTATGAATAGTGGTGGGGATACAGGGTTAGGTCAGAGCCTAGGTTGTATTCCTGTTGGTGAGTTCATGAGTGAAGGTCCTCATGTTTCCACACCCTGCAGTAATGTTGGTGCCATTGAAAATTTTACAGACATGGTGGGGCAGCTTGGTGCTCAAATTGGTGAGTCTATAGTCACTAAATTAATGTCTGCTGGTGTTGTGAATATGACCAATGACAACCAGACTTCTCCTACTGATCGAACAGCACATTGTGATGTTACCAAATATGACCCTCCACATGTGACTGTCCATGTTAAGTCAGACAGAGAACTACGAACATTTAGAGGTGACGGTACAGACAAATATTCAGTTCGGGACTGGATTGACTTGACTAAGACTGAACTCAAGAAGAGAGAGATTCCTGTGTGTGAGCAAGCAGGAGAGATAATGAGTCATTTATTGGGCAAAGCTAAAGATGTTGTGAAAGTTGCCCTGCGTAGTGACCTGGAGCTAGATGCTAAAAAGGAACCTGAGATAATTTACGATGTTCTTCTCCGTTACTTCTGTGATGCCTCCTCATGTCTTCCGCTCACAGATTTTTATGCAACCCTGCCCAGGCACAGAGAAAAACCAGTGGACTACTGGATAAGGCTGAACAAAGCAGCAGACCTGGCTCTGGAGGGCCTGCGTAGACAAGGCAAGCAGACTGAGGACATGAGCAAAGAGGTTGCTATCATGTTTGTCAAAAATTGTCCTTATCCTGATCTGTCTTGCACCTTGAAGTGGAAACCGCCTCATGAATGGACCTCACGTGATGTTCAGTTGAGAATTGACGATTATCAGAGAGAGGTTAGAGCTAGTGCCAGCGCACCTGATGGTCCACAGCTAATGAGTCACACAGCTACTGTAACATCTGACAAACCCAGGTTGCCATCTTCAGCCATGACCATGCCAGAACAGTGCTACACCCCAGTCATTCCCTCTCCACTTCCTCAAACCCGACAGTTTACATGTCAGGGCCCCTCTCCATTCCCCATCTCTGACCCTACCCCAAATCCCCTCAACTCAGATTGTGCTAGTGTGCCAGTTGTTGCTCAAAATCTCCAACAGTCAGAGGAGAGGCTCCTTGGTCGCGTGGTTAATATGTTTCAGGAAATGATGGAGAAGTTGCAGCAGTGTACAATTCCTCACCCGACTGAGAGCAACAGATTTAAACATGCCCCTCGTCAGAGACGCCCCAGAGAAGCAACTTGTATGGTCTGTAATGACACACGTCACTCCACCATTTCACATTGCATTGTTGAGAAACTGTGTTTTACCTGTCTTTCCCCTGGTCATACCAGACTGGCCTGTCCCAACAACAACTGTCAGCCTCCTTCTCTGTCTCAGGGAAAACTAGCTGACCTGTACTTGGAGGGAGGCAGTGCAGGTCTCACCTCAAGCTCCCACTGCAGTGACACATCTGATGCTGAGTCAATTTTTGCATTGGTGAGAAGCTCATGCGATGATGTAGTTGTTGTGTATCAGAACATTCACATAATTGGCAATAGTTCCAGCCTTTTCTACACATCAGTAGCTGTTGGTGGTGCAGTGATAATTGATGGCATGCTGGACAGTGGCTCCATGGCCTGCAGTATCAACGAGGATGCAGAGAAGAAGCTGAGAACTGCTGGTGTGATAACAAATGAGAACCAGATTGATGTGAATGTGATGCTGGTTGGGTGTGGTGGACAGCGTGTCAGGCCAAAGAGTGCTTTTGACATTGTGATGGAGGTGTATGGTTGTAAAATGCTAGTTCCCACTCTGGTTGTCTGTGGTCAGCATGGTGAGTTGATACTGAAGTACTATGAAGTTGGTACTGTCAGATGTAACTCTGCCACCTACCTCGAACCTGGGCGTGAGTACCTTGTTTGGGGTAAATTGCCTAAAGACACTGTTGTATCTCCAGGCAGTACAGTCATGACAGAGCCCACATCTTCTCGTTCAGCTCCTAGGGGTGTCCTAGTAGCTAAGATTGTAACTCCTATGTGGGGTGACAGGTGGGTCCCGCTCAAACTCATCAACACGTCCAACAAGCCTGTGTTGTTACGGCGCAATGCGAAGCTAGCTGACGTCTACACATGTGTAGCCCTTGAAGACATGGACGCAGCTGAGCAGTCTAGTGAACCAGTGACCTGCTACACACAGTCTACAACGACATGTGATGCTGGTATGGAGTCTGCAAAGGAAAAACTCAAGTCAGTGGGGCTTTGTGACATAGACATTAATTCATGCCAAGTGTCAGAGGACTGCAAAAAGAGAATGGCTGACTTGGTACTTCAGTACGAGGATGTCTTTTCACAGCCACCACCTAGACTGTGGAGAAGCTAAGGGCTTTGTACACCGTATACATTTATCTGATGATAAACCATTCAGACTCCCATACAGGCGTGTACCCCCTAGTCAGTATCAGAAATTAAGACAGGTGCTAAATGAAATGGAGGAAAAAGACATTATCAGGAAATCAACTAGCGAGTATGCATCTCCCTTGGTTCTTGTGTGGAAAAAGAATGGCGACCTCCGCATCTGCACGGATTTTCGCTGGCTGAATAAGAGGACTCTGAAAGACGCTCACCCTCTCCCTCACCAGGCAGATTGTCTGGCAGCACTGGGAGGTAACTGCCTCTTCAGCACAGTGGATTTAACGTCGGGCTTCTACAACATGCCGCTTCATGAGGATGACAGGAAGTATTCTGCTTTTACCACTCCGATGGGCTTGTATGAGTACAATCGCCTGCCCCAGGGATTATGCAATAGTCCTGCTAGTTTTATGCGCATGATGACTGCCATTTTTGGTGACCAGAATTACTTGACTTTGTTGTGCTATTTGGATGATCTTCTGATTTTTGCATCTGATGAGGAGAGTGCATTGCAGCGCCTTGAGATGGTGTTCAGCAGGCTGCGTAGGCACAACTTGAAGTTGGCACCCAAAAAGTGTTTTTTCCTCAGGAGATCTGTGAGGTTTCTTGGTCACGTAATTGATGAGAATGGTGTTTCAACCGACCCAAGTAAGGTTGAAAACATCGCAAAAATGATTTGTGCTGACCTTATGGACACTGATGGTGTGACACCATCCCAAAAAAGACTTAGATCCTTCTTGGGGATGGTTAATTACTATCAGCATTTTGTGCCAGGATATTCTGCCATTGCCAAGCCATTGTTCAGCCTGTTGAAAGGTGGAAAATTTAAAGGCAGATGTAAGAAAACCAAGATGGCTTGCAGAAAGCTTTGTGCTTCTGATTGGACCCAAGAGCACATACATGCCTTTGAAAGGCTCAAATCTGCACTTGTTAACACTGTGGTCTTGGCTCATCCTAACTTTGACCGTCCCTTCATGCTTTCAACTGATGCATCTCTGGATGGGATAGGTGCCGTTCTGTCCCAAGTCCAGGAAGGTGAAAGTCATGCCAGACCTATTGCTTTTGCCAGTAAGTCACTGACACAGTCTCAGAAAAACTATCCAGTGCACCAACTGGAATTTCTGGCTTTGAAATGGTCCATCACTGACAAGTTTAGTCATTGGCTAAAGGGTCACAAATTCACTGTTTGGACTGACAACAATCCTTTGACTCACATATTGACAAAGCCCAAGTTAGACTGTTGTGAGCAACGCTGGGTAGCCAAGTTGGCTGCGTATGACTTTGACATAAAGTATGTTCCAGGGCGGCAGAACATTGTCGCTGATGCATTAAGCCGTGTGTCTTTTGTCAAGGAAAATATTGGTCACAGACTGTTCAATGAGCCATATGTAAAACTCCTCAGTGAAGTCAAAAATGTGTCTACTGCCTCTGTTCAGGATGCTTTTCGTTCATCCAGTGGTCACGTGGATGTGATGTGTGACAATGCTCATACCTCCTGGGTACACACTCAGATTGTGAATTCAGAAGAAGTGTCTGCTGTGATGCAGTCACACATTGAGTGGGATGCTGGTCCGAGGGCCCGGGCAATTGAAGCCTTGCAGTTTTTGCCCCAGTTAGTTCAACCAGGTCAAGACCCGTTGCCTGCCTATTCTGAAAAGGCTTTGCGTGACAAACGGTTGGAGGATGGAACTCTTTCTCGCGTCCTGTTTTATGTTGAAAGACATCGGAGACCCTCAAGGAGAGAAAGGGTGAAATAATCATTTTCAGTGATTAAATATCTGAAACACTGGGATAAGCTATCTGTGAGCAATGGTGTTCTGCACAGAGTTTCAAGAGACCAGAGAACCAAGTCCAAACGGCTTCAGTATGTTGTCCCAGACTCACTTAAGGATGAGGTCTTGAAAGGCGTGCATGATGATGCTGGTCATCAAGCCCAGTCGCGAACCCTCAGTTTATCCAGACAGAGATTTTTCTGGCTGACCCTTGAGAGAGATGTTAGAGACCATGTCAGACACTGCCAGCGTTGTGTCCTCAGCAAGTCAGCTGAACCTGAGGGACGAGCTCCCTTAGAGAGCATTTTGTCATCTAGACCGCTGGAGCTGGTCTGCATTGACTTTTGGTCAGCTGAAGACTCTAGGAACAAGTCTATTGATGTCCTAGTGATAACAGATCACTTTACCAGGATGGCTCAGGCCTTTCCTTGTAAGGATCAAACAGCTAAGCAAGTGGCAAATGTTCTGTGGAACAAGTACTTTTGTGTCTTTGGATTCCCAGAAAGAATCCACAGTGACCAAGGTCCTAATTTTGAAAGGCAATTAATCAGTGAACTCCTCAAAGTGTCCGGTGTCAGGAAATCTCACACTACCCCTTACCACCCAATGGGAAATGGGATTGTTGAACGGTTTAACAAGACACTGGGTGGGATGATCCGTGCACTGTCCCCTGAGGTGAAAGCTAACTGGCCACGACGGTTACAGACTTTGACATTTATGTACAACTGTACAGCCCATGAGACGACTGGCTTTCCTCCTTTTTACCTCATGTATGGCCGTGTGCCCCGTTTGCCAGTAGATGTCATGTTTCGTTCTGTTCTTCACGATGCTGATGTAACCAGTTATGACAAGTATGTGGCAACTCTCACCTGTGAGCTAAAAGAAGTAATGATGGTTGCTCAGGACCGTGCTGCTAAGGAGCAACACAGACATGCTAGTCTTTACAACAGGAAAGTGAAAGGATCCAAGATTGAGATTGGTGACAGGGTGCTTTTGGCCAACAGAAAGGAGAGAGGCAAAAAGAAAACTGCTGATAAGTGGGAATCAACTGTTTACACTGTAATGGATGTGAACCCACAGACCCATACATACAGAATTTGTGACACTCTTACTGGACGGACAAAAGTGGTCCACAGGAATCTGTTGATGCTGGTAAACTTTCTTCCTGTGGTGGATGTGTGCGATGTGTCCAACCATGGTTCATCCACCTTACTTCCAGAAACCTTAGCTACAGACATTGGTAATGAGGGAGATACATCTGTGGACCTCTTCGAGGGAGAGAGTGAGGCTGGTACAGGTGGTCCGTCTTCATGTGGAGAAACACGTGAACCATTAGTTGATCCAGAACATGTTGACTCTGAAAGGAGAACTGTTGAGTGGATCACGCAGCTCACTGAACCATCTGTGTCACAGGTAGACGTTTCTGATGTGACAAGTGTGTCTTCTGACCCCCAGAACTCGTCGGTTGCACCTGTTGCTCAAGGTGTAGATCATCCCATGTCCTCTGACTCTAGACCTGTGACTACAGCTGCTACTGATACTCATGGTGGACAAACACTTGACAGTCAACTAGTTTCTGTTCCTGACTCCGAGAGACAGACAGACACTCCCCTTGGTCGCTGTACTGTTGACCAGACGTCACGTGCACATTGTCACCGTCCGAATGCACAACCTCAAATCAGGTCAAGATTTGGTCGCCTGATTAAACCTGTTAATAGACTAGTGCAGACAATGTCCAGGAAAGATGTGATTCGTGACAAGTTTAATGTTAAGGCTGTTCGTAGGTCTATGTTTCAGACCCTGACTGATTAAATGTCACATGTGTGGACTATGTTTTTGTGGACTTAGCTTTGTTTTTTTTAATGTTCGGTTATTTTATTTTATTTTATTGTTCAAGAGCATTTGCTACACTTATAGTTGGGGTTTTTGGTGGGGTGTACAAGGCACTCCATTACCAGTGGTTGGGTTGAGAGATAAGCGCTGCTCTCATGCCACTTCGTCCTTGTGTGGGATATTCTGTAAAATGGTGTTCTTTAACTAACCCTGGGTGTTTTGTGTATTATAGTGAATTCTGTGTAGCTATGGCTCAAGTTCAGTAAAATTCAGTGGGATGGGTGTAACGGAGTCAAAAATGCACTTTAAGTATTTCTTTTTATCAGTTATGTTTTTCTTTATGTTGTTGTGAATTTTATTTTACTTGAGTGTTTTATTTTGGCAGTACACTTCTCACATCCGCTCTTTCTGTACCTCCGAGGCTCCGGTAGTCAGTCTTTCCCCACAGTATCGCGTTGCTTTGCTGTGGGAGCCTGTGTGGGATCGAGGTACAGACGGAGCGTGATGCATTTTGTTTTATTTCTCCAACAGGAGAAATAAATTGTGGAAACAGCAGCCTGGTGTCATCGTGGTCCCTATGCTGCACACACACTTGTTTTGATGTTCCCGATCACGGCCACTTAAGGGTGTCTCAGAAGAAGAACCATTACTCTTGTGACGAGATCCGTTATACTGGTGACGTGATCCGTTACACTAACCCATAATAAAAACTCATGCCACCCAAGGAGGCATGTGCATCACCAATGCTGATGCAATGATCTAGCCAGGACGTAGTGTGCCAAGCCTCACTTATATAGGTATAACTATCAGGAGGCATTAGTACCTTACTTGACAAGATTAAGTTATTATCATAACAAAAATGATACATATGTTTTGCAAATAAGGAGCCAGTGTCAGATATGTCTGCATTCAAGTCCCCCATAATAAAAATACAAGTATTATTATAGTCTTGCATATAAGAATTAATAAAGGCAAGCTTATTTAAATATTCATCCTCATTCTGTTGACACTCAAATGGCGTATATACATTAATAATAAGGAATTCCTTATCATTACAATTAAACTGCACATCAATACACCAATCTACACCAAGTCGGACTACTTTTATCAAGGAGTCCAGCTTCTTTCTCCAGAGAATAGCCACCCCTCCAGGTATCCTCCCCCTGATAATCCCCTTGCTGAGGTCAGTTGTAGACTCCCCAGCACCATGGAAATCAGGGTTAAGACAGTTCAAACGTTCCAAGTCTTGTTCAGAGAGAAACGTCTCCTGAAGGCACAAAATATCACAATTGTTCAATAAATTGTCAATAACTAACCGGCGAGCTTTCTCCCCAGCACTTTGCCCCAATTTAAGGCCACGACAGTTGTAAGACATGACCTGAATACCCATCAAAAAAGGAGGAAGAGTTAAGGAAGATCACCATCATGCGTGGGTGCCCGCATATTCTCCACAGCAGCCACTCCACTAGCTCCAGCCCTCCCAGCCCCCCGGGGCTCATAATATCGCCGCACCAATGCGCCCTCTGGCCAGAGCTCTGGCTGGTACATGTCCCCGATTTCAGAGCATTCTGCCGTTACTTTAAATGGGCCAACACTGCCGTTCCCAGAGAGGATTTTCTGACAGATAACTTCTCGTCCAAGCTTATCTTTAAGATATGCAGATAAAGTGTCAGCTTCCAAATCACAATGAAAACGGGTAGCAAACACACTCACCGTCTTAGTCCGAACTGTTTTAATATTACCGGAGCCCGTACCCACAACAGGAGCCGCGTTGCTGGCTTTATTCCTGCGGCTGTTTGAAGCAGAGGATGGATTGGGTTTATCCGCAGTGCGCTCAGTTCTTCTTCGTCCCTTTTTCACTACTTGACTCCATGTTGGAGAGCCTGGTGAAGACGCTACTGTTCCAGAATTTTCTCCGGTTATAGGCTGATCCACCGGGTCCGAATTCACATCCGAAGCCTTCTCTCCAGCGGTCAAGTGAGATTCCCGTGCATCTCCAGGTCTTGAATCGATCATCGGACAGGCCCCCTCCTCCGCTTCGACATCAGCGGGGCCGACAGGCCCTCCCAGGGCGGGCGCCTCATTATCCACGGCCCGTACAGCAGACTGCTCCAGGCCACTTACACGTCGGGCAATAGCCGAAGTTATCGTGCGTAGATCCTCACTGGAGCTAGTCTGTAACAGCATGGTTTGTTTCATGGCACAAACCTCTGCACGTAACTGCTCCATTCTCCTCAGTAGACTTGAGCAGTCCAGGCTGGAAAAAGTAACCAGCGGCAAATCATCCAGGTAATGAGAGACAAATCTAGGTAGTTTTTCACCACACTCATTCATCCCCTTAAGATAAGATAAGATAAGAAAAGATAAGCCTTTATTAGTCCCACAACGGGGAAATTCCAGGATTGCAACAGCACAGGGATAGCAACACTCAGAGCAACAATCAGAAGGCAATAAAAAAAAAAAAAAAAAAAGCAAGCAAGCAAGAGCAGCTAATATACATATGTACATATTACTATAAATATATATATATACACACAGACACACAGTGTAGAGCATTGTAGCTGGATGGGATAAATATATGAGTATGTAAACACACAGTACGGAGCATTGTAGCTAGATGGAATGAATATATAGATATATAAATATAAACATAAACATAAACACACCCAGTGCAGAGCATTGTAGCTAGATGGAATAAATATGTAAATGTATAAACACACACAGTGCAGAGCATTGTTGCTAGATGGAATGAATATATAGATATATAAATATAAACATAAACATAAACACACCCAGTGCAGAGCATTGTAGCTAGATGGAATAAATATGTAAATGTATAAACACACACAGTGCAGAGCATTGTTGCTAGATGGAATGAAACAGCACAACCGTCTACTTAGTTATCCTACATGGTATGATTATGTGCCCATACATATTCTCACCCTCCGTAGCTACCGGTATTTTCCTAGTTGTATGCCGGAGGGGACCATTGTGTAAGTCTATTGCATCTTTTGCATTCAAAAAACTATTAGTTTGTTACGTCTTTTTGCTATCTCTGCGAGCAGCCCTGCTTAGGTTGTACAGTCTGACAGCCGTTGGTAGGAAGGACCTGCGAAACCTCTCGGTTGTGCACCTGGGATGATGTAGTCTGCTGCTAAATGAGCTCCTCAGTGCATTCAGTATGTCCTGCATAGGGTGGGACTCAGACTCCAGCAAGGCGCTGCCCCAGGACGGAGCTAGCTTTACTTGATCAGTTTGTTCAGTCTCTTCCTATCGGCTGCAGTAATGCCACTGCCCCAGCAGATCACTCCAAAAGTGATGGCTGATGCCACCACCGTGTCATAGAATGTCTTCAGCAGCGCCCCTTGTACACCAAAAGACCTGAGTCTCCTCAGCAGGAACAGCCTGCGCTGTCCCTTCTTGTAGAGTGCATCAGTATTGTGTGACCAGTCTAGTTTATTGTTCAGATGAACACCCAGGTACTTGTAGGATGTCACCATCTCGATGTCTGTTCCCTGTATATTTACTGGTGCTGTGAGGGGCTGCCCATGCCTGCGGCAGTCCACCACCAGCTCCTTAGTTTTCCTCGCGTTGATCTGGAGGCAGTTCCGATGGCACCAGTCCACGAAGTCCTGGATAAGCCCTCTGTACTCAGCTTCATCTCCATTGGAGATGAGGCCAACGATCGCAGAGTCATCAGAGAACTTCTGTAGATGGCAGTGTGTTGTGTTGTGTGAGAAGTCCGCAGTATAAAGAGTGAACAGGAAGGGAGCCAGCACCGTTCCCTGGGGGGCCCCCGTGCTACTGATGATCGTGTCAGACACACAGTCCCGGGTTCTCACAAACTGAGGCCGGTTCGTGAGGTAGTCCATGATCCATGATGACAGGTGCTGGTCCACCCCTGCGCGCAGCAGCTTGTCCTTCAGGATCATCGGTTGGATGGTGTTGAAAGCACTGGAGAAGTCAAAGAACATGATCCTCACCATACTCCCGGGCTTCTCCAGGTGGGACAGAGAACGGAGAAGGAGGAAGATCACCGCATCCTCCACCCCAATGCCATGCTGGTAGGCGAACTGGAGTGGATCCATCGCTGGTTCCACCAGGGGGCGGAGGTGAGCAAGGAGCAGTCTCTCCAGGGTCTTCATCAAGTAGGACGTCAAGGCCACCGGTCTGTAGCTGTTCAGGTCTTTGGGGTGGGAAGTTTTTGGTACAGGTACCACACAAGATGTTTTCCACAGCTGTGGTACCCTCCCCAGCTTCAGGCTCATGTTGAAGATATACGTCACAATCCCACACAGCTGGTCTGCACAGGACTTGAGGAGCTTTGCGCTGATGCCGTCCGGTCCCGACGCCTTCCTCGCCTTGATCTTCCTCAGCTCCGTCCTCACCTGGGTCCTGGTCAGGGTCAGGATGGGGGGCTGTGTGTTGGGAGTGGGTGGGTGTTGGTGGAGTGGGGAGTGGGCAGCAGGACTTGATGTCTTTACAGGCAGCAGTGGTTGTTGTGCAGTCAGGGGGGAGGGCGGTTGGTCAAACCTATTGAAAAACAAATTCAGATTGTTCGCCCACTCCCTAGGCCTGGAGGGAGGTATTCTGGAGCCCAGAGATGGTTTTGAGGTTTCTCCAGACCCCGCCGATGTCGCTCTGTTGCAGCTTGTCCTCCATCTTCCTCCTGAAGCTGTCCTTGCCTTCTCTTATCTTCCTCCTCAGCTCCCTTTGTATGGACTTCAGCATCTCCCTGTTCCCCGACCTGAAGATCTTCTTCTTCTCTCTCAGAAGTGTTTTAATCTCAGGGTTGATCCAGGGTTTGTTGTTTGAGCAACACCGTATGGTCTTGGTGGGAACAGATTTGTCCGCACAGAAGCTGAGGTAGCCCGTGAAGGTGTGAATGAGGCCATCGATGTCCTCACCATGTGGATCGCAGAGCTGCTTCCAGGCGGTGGTTTCAAAACAGCCCTTTAGAGTGTCCATTGCCTCCTCAGACCATAACATCACTGTGCGCATGGCCGGGGGTTGTCTGTGCACTAGGGGTTTGTACACCGGCCGGAGATGAACCAAGTTGTGATCCGATCTCCCGAGTTGGGGGAGTTGTGATGAGGTGTACGCCTCCTTAGTGTTTGCGTAGAATAAGTCCAGTGTTTTATTGTCTCTAGTGTGGAATGTGACATACTGGGTAAACGTGGGTAGAATGGGAGACAGTGAAACATGGTTGAAATCGCCTGAGATGAGGAGAAGAGCATCTGGGTGTTCTGTCTGCAGCCTGCTGGTTACTGAATGGATGACGTCACGTGCTGTCCCAGCGTTCGCCGTCGGATTTGCATAAACAACAATGCAGATCACGTGTGAGTGTTCTCTCGGGAGATATGTAGGCCTCATGCTAACAGCTAGCAACTCAATGTCTTTGCTGCAGTGTCGTTGTTTAACAGTGATATGTCCCGGTCTGCACCAGTTGTTGTTAACATACATTATCACTCCACCGCCCCTTGCTTTGCCACTGTCTGGTGTTCGGTCTGCCCTTATCATGTGGAAACCCTCCAGCTCAATGTTAGCATCTGCTGCTAGTTCAGTTAGCCACATCTCAGAAAACAAAAGGAGAGAGCACTCCCGGTATGTGCTATCGTAACGGCAGATAGCTGCTAGCTCATCTAACTTTCCCAGTATAGAACGTACATTTCCCATAATAACGGATGGGAAGGTGGGTCTGTACCTTATACTCCTTGTCCGCCGTCTAACACCAGCCCGACAACCACGTCGTTTTCGCCTTATTTCTCTCGGTACGTCGAGTTTTTTCGTCAGCATCGAGTGGCGATTAAGTCCAAGCAGCTGTTCCCTGCTGTACCGTCTCCTGCTGTAAACAGTGGCTCCGTCCGCCGGCTCGGGAGGCATTTTGGGGTGACCTGTGTGTCCGTGATGTATAAAGTGTGTAAAGAAAGAAAGAAAAAAGCTCAGAATTGAGCCGCTGTTGCAAAAGGCAGCCGACTCGTGTGGCGCCGGAAGTTTTTTTTTTTTTTTTTGGACTTAAGGCTGCTCTTTAAATTATTTACATCTTTCTGGGCCCCCTTGTGTGCAACACACCTTTGTGTAGTGGGGCAGAGCTCAAAGAGAACTTTTTTCGAGGCCTCAATCCACTCAGAGTCAAAAGTATTAGAGTCCAATAAGACGATCTCATCCTGACTCAGTCTTAATTTTCACTGCAAGGAAATTAACAGCTCATCAATTCATTCCAAATATTGTGAATTTTAAAAATGATCTCCAATTTCTGGACACTTCATGCTCCAATATTATCTCACACAAAAAACCGGAAAACATTTTATATATTGTAAAAAAAAAAAAAAAACTTTAAAAAATGAATGGACTTTTCTACTAAAATGTGTCAATTTCAGGTGTGATATCCCTTGTACACTGAATTTCTATGAATACCCAAATTTATTGTATTATGGCGATGCATATTGGTGATATAGCAATGTACAGTATATTGTGGCTGTGTCAGCAGACAGCGTCTCAGTCAGGAGGCAGTGGTTAGACACAAGAGAACAATAGGCAGGGACCTCATGGGGAGTTGGCAGGAAGAAAGAGCTGGGGGTTTAAGGAGAATGTATTCGCCCTATTAAGGATAGAATTTCGCGTTCTCTCGCGCCAAGCGATAGAGAGGCGCCACTCCTGCGAGATGTAAACACCACAGTGAACTTCTGCAAGACTCTGTAGACACGCTTGCGTTTTTCTCTGCACACGGACAATGGCTTCAGCCACACAAGGTAGGATCTTTTGTATATTGTGCCTAAGATTGTCTAGAACATATTTCGTAAGTTTATGGACATTGTCACGCTGTTTTTATCATGAAAACATCCGAAACATCACTGTTGTACATACACATGTGTTAGCATTGAGATTGAGACTTCTATTCCCAATGTAAATTTATTTATCCTTGTCTGCAATTCGAGTCTGTTATGGACTGAAGATTTGAATTATCAGAACATGAAAAATCAAATATTTAATTTATAATATAATGTTCCTATATAGAAAACAATATGGCTATAGCTGTTTCAAAACATGTTTTAATGACCCTCAGTTATTGACAGAGAAGTCTGCCTCACATCATGCACATTGATGGAGCGTTGTCAAAGTACTTTTCTGGTGGACTGACAATAAATATTATTTTTATAGCTAAATTTGTGGTTTTTTGGTACTGCACAGATGATGATGATGATGATACAGCTAACAGTGTGACACAGCTGGAGAAGCTTCCTAAGAAGAAGTTGAAAAGTGACGAGAATTTGTGCAATTGAACACATAAATTTTGAAAGACCAAAATATTACATATAATATACTATGATATATTATACAGCCTTATAATAAAAGTTATATTATACTTTTATAGGCTATATATATCGTATATTATATACTATAAATTATAGACTATATATATCTAAACAGGCGAATACACTATGATATAAATTTCATGTATCCATTATTTTGTAATAGGCTATAGCAACAAAACGCTTACTATTTTAATAAGAATGGCTTGAGAGACATTGTGTATTGCCTGCTGTCTAGGACAATGAAGCCCCAACTACCCACTTTTAAACAATGCACAAATGCAGCATAGATACATTTAAATGTTAAAAAACACGTCATCACCACCAGAAATATCATCGGCACAGAACTACATCATTGGGTAATTGATCAGTAATACTGGAGAAGTGTTTGCAAAGGAAAAACTACGTCAACTTACTCGTTCACTGCCAGCAGTCTCCATGTTGTTTTGATTATGGCGCCTCTCTGGCGTGCAAGGGATTCTGGGATACTTGAAAGGGGCGAATGGTGGAGGTGAAATGTCATGCAGATGTGAGATGATCTGTGGAGTTTTAAGGGATGAAACCTGGTTTGGCTATTCAGTGCTTTCTGTGCATGATGTTGTGAGAGTGTGAATAAACTTCGTCTGATCGTAACTTGGCCTCATCATTTCCACACTCTCCACAGTATGCTTGTTTTTTGTGTTTTATTTTTATTTTTTCCCCTTATTCTCTCTCATGTTCTAGAACGAGGGAAGGAAAAGTTGTTTGTGGCGGCGCCTTGCATGGCAGCAGCTCCTCTGATTCTAGCTGTGATTAACATCGGAGATCAGAGAAACGTCATTTTGTTCTGCTGTACATGATTGGCTGGATGGACTGAATGACAAAGTTGGCTTCTTCTTCTGTTTGTTTTCTTCAATATAAATAAAGCTGTGTTATTAAAAAAAAGCTAACTGCGGTAACATCCGGTCACGTGATCGGATGTTTACAAAAACTTATTAACAGCTCGCTCTATTTTTCTGTGATAAGCTCATTTCGACCTAATAAGGCAGTGTTAAATGGTTCTAGAAAAACGTAAAACACAAGGCAGTTTTTTTGTGTGTGGATTACGTCACTAATGTGACGTCATTTGACGTAGACGTTCCTCAATTCAACATGGCGACGAGACCAGGGGAGCTTTGATGCCTGAACCGAGACTTTCTGGTAAAACTGTTCAAAAGACTTTTGGTCACCAACAGATGTGAGGAATATTTGTGAGACGACAGCTAAGCTGACCCGGAGAAGGTTCTGGTTCCGTTTCTGCTTTCAAAGAGGATTTAAAAGAACGGTGAAGCAAGCTAAAACCAGCTAGCTTAACTAGCTTAGCCGCTGTGGTGTGGAGGACTGTTTCAGCTGTTCTGTAGATTAGCTCTGTGGTTCAGCACATGGTTTGGGGTGCGAGTTCGCGGTGAGCACGCGCATGTGTGTCAGTTGAGGTGGTGCAGCCTGGAAGACCGCGGCCCAGGAGGTCAGAACACTCACAGGTCGGCTAGGCTGCAGCTAAAGCAGGGGGGGTCCAACCATGTGCCATGGAGGGCCAAGACCCTGCAGGTTTTCCCTCCAACCAGCGTCTTCAGCAGCAGATTTCACTGAACTTCTTCCCACTGATTGCTGATGAGTGAAAACACCTGCTGAAGAGACTGTGTAGAAGAGAACCTGCAGGGTCTTGGCCCTCCATGGCACATGATTGGACACGCCTGATCTAAAGGCTGATTCATGGCTGCTTTGGTTGGGGTTTACCATCAAGTCCCCCATAACCAACTCGCCCCAGCCAGTTACAGCCTCCCCATAACCAGCTCGCTCCATGGCCAACTCACCCCATCAAGGTAAAGCTAACTTGGTCATTCAGTCCACACAGCCAGTCATGTACAGCAGAACAAAATGACGTTTCTCTGATCTACAATGTTAATCCCATCTAGAATCAGAGGGGTCGCTGCTATGCAAGGCGCTGCCACAAATTTCCTCCGTTCCATTATTGCTGAGCACCAAGCTGGACTGCAGGATCCAGCTTTTGTATGGTCTTTGGCATGACCCAGTTGGGATTATGAACCCCTGTGTCCCGGGTGTGGAGCGGATGCTCCAGTTGGTGCTCAGTTGGTAGAGTAGCTTCTTCTGTGATCAAGTCACGGCCTGTGGTGCTGCACAGCGAACGAGTCTACTGCGTGTCCACCAAATGCGTTTATTGTCTACCGAGTGACCTGAGCATCTTTTTTTCAGCACTTGTGCACTGCGCTCTGAAAAATGTGTCCTATGTCCCGCCCTTCCTTATTCTGATTGGCTGCTTGGAAAGGTGTGACATTGACGAGCTCAGCTGCAGTCTGAAAAGTTGAAATGTTTTCACCTCTGAGCGCTAGTGGTGTGTCATACTGCAACATTTGGTATCAATCCCATACATGGGGGCGGCAGTGGCTCAGGAGGTAGAGCAGGTCGTCCAATAACAGCATGGTTGGCAGTTCGAATCCCACTCTCCCCGGATAGCCTGCCGTTGTGTCCCTGGGCAAGACACTTCACCCCCAATTGCTCCTGGTGGGTCTGGAAGCACCATGTTAGGTAGCATGCCGCCATCAGTGTGTGAATGGGTGGATAGCAGGATCTGTAAAGCGCTTTGGTCGTCAAGAGATGAGAATAAAAGCGCGACATAAGTGAATACCATTTACCAAGTAAATCCAGGGCCAGAATCGCCGATACGATACCAATACTGTTTAATCATTAAGGTGGAAGCATCATCAAATGACTAAATCTGAATGAATTTTCATAACCTTTAAGTGTTTTGTGATTTTTCCTTTGGATTATTAATTAGTTAAAACCCAGGACAGAATTTGGGCAAAGTTTAGGTTCTGTAAATACATGGAGCATCACTTTCACAATTAACACAAAAGGCTAATTATGTTCAGTCAAATCTGAGCCATATTATATTCAGTCTGTTTGTTTCAATTCCAGTAAATGTTTTCATTTCAATAAAATGTTTCAGTGTGATAAATGTATTCTACCAAGGCCTCAGCATAATTTATACTTTTTGAGTTGGCTAAAGTAACAAATGACCAGTTGCACTTTGAAAATGAATATTAACTAATGCTGAAGATGACTAAAATCTTGCTTCCACCACTAATATCTCCCTGGATGTTCTCTGCCACACTGAAAGGCCTCTGCCAGTGATCTCTGCCTCTGAGTCAGGGGTCTGGGTCTGTCGGGGCCAAGGCCTTTCTCTCCTCCTCTCTCCGTTTCTGGAGCTCAGCATTGTCTCTTGGAGGATTTTTCATCTGCTTGTATAAATTAGTTGTTTCCACTGTATTTCACAGCCTTTCTACAGATTGTACAGCTTGCTGTTGTCTCCTCTGTGCCATTCTTCTGCTCCATCTCTGTGCTGTGTGTGCGCTGCCGGCAGCTGGCGGCTGCTGCTTCTAGCTTGTTCACCTGGCGCTGCTGAGTCACGTGATGGTCCAAGATGGAGGAGGAGGCAGCAGGTAAAAGCACCAGAAGAAGAAGAGGAGGAAAAAAAAACAAAAACAAAAAGAAGTAGAGGAGCAAAGTATAGCTGCTCTGTGCTGTGACGGGAGCAGCAACCCAGACACAGAGTATTGACCTGGTTCCACTGGTATTGATCAATATCACTACCAACGTTGGTATTGATGTTATCGATATTTGGATCGATCCACCCACCATTGCTGAGCGCCATGACAAAAAGTGGCCACTGCAGAGAGCGTTTCAGCGCTGTAGACGCTGGACTACAGAGAGAATGAATAGAAAATAGTCCCCCACAGCTGAAAAAAACGCGTTTGGTGGACACGCAGCCTCAGCAGCTTCATTTTCTGTTGTTTGTTGAAATCTCTGAATATCTGACCGTAACTTTTTTCTACAAGGGAGGAGAGGTTTTTTCAGTGTTACAGTTTTAATAAAATATTAAATTAAAATCACCCTTATTGTCATTCAGCTGTACAACCAATCATGTACAGTAGAACGAGATTGTGTTTTACCTATCTACTGTGTTAATCACACACACCCCAAGTGTAGAATCAGAGGGCCGCTGCCATGCAAGGCGCCGCCACAAATTTCCCTCCTCCATTCCATTATTGCTGAGCACCAAGCTGGACAGCAGGAAGTTCCACTTTTATATGGTCTTTGGCATGACCCGGCCGGGATTTGAACCCCTGCCTCCCGGGTGTGGGGCGGATGCTCTACCAACTGAGCCACCACTCCGGTAAAATATATATTTTCAACTCATCTATTTTAACAAAATTTTTAATTTCTTTGAAATTAAAACGTGACTGGTGAACACTGGAGGAAGTGGATCACATCAGCTGATGGCTGGAAGCCAGAGCTCAGCTGTTTTCCATGATCACACTTTGCTGTTGGCTGCACCTCCCAGCAAAACCACACTCCATGCTGCAGAATCAGAATCAGAATCAGAATCAGGTTTATTGCCATTGTTCATGTAGTACACAAACTAGGAATTTGTCTCGGTACAATGCTGCAACATTAAACATGATAAGATAAGAGAAATAAACTATACATGTAATAAAGTGTAGGATAAGATTAAGTGATACTGGTCAACAGTTAAAATATATATTAGCCAGCAGCAGATACTGTGGAGAACTATATAGTGCAGTCGGTAATGCAGGAAGAAAACAGTGATGATTGACATGAGTCTGGTTGAGCTGCTGTACATGGTGCACGAGAGTCACTTAGTGTTCAGCAGTCTAATGGCAGAGGGGAAGAAGCTGTTCATGTGACGGGAGGTTTTAGTCTGGATGGACCGAAGTCTTCTACCAGAGGGGAGGGGGGCAAACAGTACATGACCAGGGTGTGAGGGATCGGCTATGATCCGGCCAGCACGCCTCCGGGTCCTGGAGATGTACAGATCCTGGAGAGATGGGAGCTTGCAGCCGATCACCTTCTCAGCAGTGCGCACGACGCGCTGCAGCCTTAGTCTGTCCCTGGCAGTGGCTCCTGCGTACCACACGGTTATGGAGGTGGTGAGGATGGACTCGATGATGGCTGTGTAGAACTGCACTAACATCTTGGTGGGTAGCTTGAGCTTCCTCAGCTGCCGCAGGAAGAACATCCTCTGCTGGGCTTTTTTGATGAGTGAGCTGATGGTCAGCTCCCATTTGAGGTCCCTGGTGATGGTAGTGCCTAGGAAGCGGAAGGAATCAGCAGTGGTGATGGGAGAGCCTGAGAGGGTGAGGGGGGGCAGAGGAGTAGTGACTTTCCTGAAGTCTACAATCATCTCCACTGTCTTCAGAGCGTTCAGCTGCAGGTTGTTATTGCTGCACCAGGACGCCAGCTGGGCCACCTCTCTCCTGTAGGCGGACTCGTCGCCGTTGGAGATGAGCCCGATGAGGGTGGTGTCGTCCGCAAACTTGATCAACTTGACAGACTGGTGGCTGGAGGTGCAGGAGTTGGTGTAAAGGGAGAAGAGTAGGGGGGAAAGTACACAGCCCTGGGGTGATCCGGTGCTGATGCTAGTATAGTCTGAGACAGTCTTTCCCAGCCGCACATGCTGCCTCCGGTCCGTCAGGAAGTCGATGATCCACCTGCAGAGGGAGTCAGGCACGTTGAGCAGGGACAGCTTGTCCCGGAGCAGAGCGGGGCGGATGGTGTTGAATGCGGAGCTGAAGTCCACAAACAGGATCCTGGCGTAGGTTCCCGGGGAGTCCAGGTGCTGCAGGATGGAGTGGAGGGCCAGGTTGACTGCATCGTCTACAGACCTGTTGGCTCGGTAGGCAAACTGCAGCGGGTCCAGGAGAGGGGTGGTGATGGACTTGAGGTGGGACAGGACCAGGCGCTCAAAGGACTTCATGACTACAGAGGTGAGCGCTACAGGTCTGTAGTCATTAAGTCCAGTGATCCGTGGCTTCTTGGGGACAGGGATGATGGTGGAGGATTTGAGGCAGGACGGCACGTGGCATAACTTAAGGGAGGTGTTAAAAATGTCTGTGAATACAGGAGCCAGCTGTTTCGCACAGAGTCTCAGGGTGGAGGGAGACACGCCGTCTGGGCCGGGGGCCTTGCGCGGGTTCAGTCTGGAGAACTGTTTGAGCGCATCCTGCTCACTGATGATAAGGGGAGGGGGGGAGGTGGGGGGGGGGTGCCTTAAATGAAGTAGGGAATGTGGAGGCTGTGGAGCTGGAGGGAGGGGGGGAGTTGGACACAGATGACGAGGTGTCAAAACGGGCATAGTGTTGGGACAGTCTCTGACAAAGGGCTTTGTCATCCTGACCTTTAGGAGCCTGAGGCCGATAGTTGGTGATCTGCCTCAGTCCTCTCCACACGGAAGCCGAATCATTAGCAGTGAACTGCTGCTGGAGTCTCTCTGAGTACACAGATTTAGCCCTCTTCAGCTCTCTGTTAAACCGGTATTTAACCTCCCTGTAGCAGTCCCTGTCTCCACTTTTCAGCGCTGCTTCCTTCTCCTTCCTGATCTGTCTGAGCTTAGCTGTGAACCAGGGTTTGTCATTAGAGTAACTCACCCTGGTGCGTGATGGAAGAATGTTCTCTTCACAAAAGTGGATATATGAGTTCACAGTGTCCGTGTACTCATCCAGATCATGCGTGGCTCCTTTAAGCATGCCCCAGTCAGATATTTCCATGCACGTTTCCAGCTTCTCCTCAGCATCACTGGTCCGTATCTTCGTAGTGCTCACAACAGGTTTAGTGAGCTTCAATCTCTGTCTGTATGTGGGAATGAGGTGAACCATCACGTGATCAGATAATCCCAGCGCAGCTCGAGGGACAGCGCGATATGCGTCTTTCACTGTGGTGTAACAGTGATCCAGTGTGTTTAATCCTCTGGTGGGGCATTTAATAAACTGTTTGTAGCGGGGGAGATCGTGGCTCAGATTGCACTGATTAAAGTCGCCAGCCACAATAATCAGCGAGTCTGGAAAACTCCGCTCTGTGTGTTGAATGTGATCCGCGAGCACGCGCTGAGCTTCGCGCGTGTCCGCGTCGGGAGGGGCGTACACAGCGATCAGTATAAAAGTGTAAGCAGTGTTGTTGGTGGGACATGTTATGGTGTTACACGAGTGGTGACGTTGCCCAGGGTATCAGAGGGCTGTGTGGTAGAGGGGCGGTCTCTTGACCACCTCTCTGCCTAGCGGGAGCGTCTGTCTGGATACTGTGAGCGTATAATAAAGTCCTGTGTAGTTCACCACTCGCCTCATCATTGGTCTACGTTTTACAGACATTTGGCGATGAGGATAAAGTATGGATGCTGGCATGTCTTCTTTTCGGCCGTTATTGGAGTCTACGGGAGAGTGTCTGGTGCCTTGGGCGAGGTGGTTCTCCATTTTTCAAAATTACTTGGTGACAATGAACCTCGGCAAATTGAAGAAGGTATGAGCACGGGCGACTTTAGTTCACAATTTAGATATGAAAGGACAGCATATCCTTGCTACCTTGGGGGCTAGCGATAGCTTCGAGGATGTGGTTGAGCTAACAGCGTGACGTTTTTGCGCGCCTGTAAACATCATCGTAAGGAGGATCCAGTTTCTTCAGCGCTACCAGCGGATCAGCGAGTCAGTGCAGCACTACTGTTGCATTCCAAATAACCGTACATGTACGGGTATTTATTTCGCCCAAAAATACAGCCCTATACGGTCTTATTTGGGTCTATTTGCTTATAGCTAAACAGAACGCGTGGACCTGAACGCACCATGAAATTTTCCGCAGCTGTCCCAGTCGTGGGTGTTCTCCGGAGAGTTTCGCCTGGAAACTCTGCGTCGTAAGTCTCCCTGAAGCAGAAGGGAGGGCAGATCAGTCAGGCTGCTGCGTTCGCTTGTCGTCGGAGAATCACCGCCGGGTGCTGCGTTCGTTGCCATCAGGACGCCAGCATGGCTGTCCAAACCAGAAGGTTGCGTTGCACAAAGCGTGTGCATTTTCGGGGTCCGCGCCAGCTTTGACATGAAGGACATTTTTTCGAGATTTATTCAAAGCTTTACCGATTGAAGTGTGGCACTCGTATGTATATATTTTTTCAAGTGTGTGTGTACTAAGCAGCAGGCCCGCAGCCGCTAAATCACTCTTCGTAATTGGCTGAAAAAGCTGTCGGAGGCACTTCCTTTATTTCCGTATTATTTCGGCTGTGTTCGGGATACACGTGCCGGTTGTTTACAAAACAGTCTACATGTCGTCATGCCATGTGCCCGGGGCCACGCGCGGAGCAGCAGACGATGGCTTCTGAAGTGTCTGACCCGGTGTCTGACGCTTTTGATTTAAAGTTGAAGAAATACTCTATGAAACAGAAAGAGGAGTTGGGAAAGCAAATTGAACTGTTTAAAGGTAGGTTCATGTTAATGTTTAGCTTAGATTTGAACCAAAACAACTTGAACATCTGTGGATGTGTTTGTGTATGTGGGCTTTGCAAGGCACCACCCCACGATGCTTGTACTGCATACTGCATTAGTGCAAAGATGCATCTTCATCTACCATTACTGATACATTCACTGGTAACATTTACTGGTAACATACAGTACATGTATCTGAACTAGAAGTACAATAAGGAAACAAAGAAGTTTAATAATATGTCTGTATGTGAACCCTACTACCCTATTAATCAACAATAAAATCATTATATGCAATATTGTTTAATTATAAAGTAAATATATATATTTGTAAACTAAATCCTCGTGTTTTTGGCAGGTAGCAAGTATTAGTAAGCTGATTTGCAATATTATGAATATACTGGTACATTTGTTGTATTTTTTTTTTCAAATGTTTAAACTTGACCATTAAATTTGGTAAATTTTAAATTGCTATTAATGTTCCTCTGATAAATTGTTCATACAATATTTTCAAAAGAAATAAAACCAATTCAGAAGGTGGTTTCTTTTAATTTTGTAGATATTTCAATATCTCAGGCATAATTATGAACATTATTTAACTTTGTATGTATTGTGCATCCCTATACTATTATTGCGCACCTATACTTTTATTGAAATTTTAACAAATTTCCAGCCTATACTATTATTACGCCCTATACTCTTCTATGTTGCTGACCTGTGGCAGCTGGCTGAGGACTCCTAGTTTGGTGATTTAGAGGAAGAAATGATCCGCGACCAGTTGGCGGAGCACACGCTGTGCTTGTCAGCACGGTTTAGACTGTTAACACACTCCAGCAAAGTGACTCTAGCCACGGCCGTGGAAATAGCTCAACAAAGTGAAGCAACGGACAAACTGTCACACGACCTCAGTGAAAGAGCAACACTACACCGCTATGACTCACAATCAGCGGTGCAGGCTGTGGATCCAGACAGCAAAGACGGCGAGCAAGAGGAATGTGCTGCAGTTGTGAAGATGAGGTGCACCGGTATAAGGCTAGAAAGTGTCCAGTGAGAGGCAAACGCTGTGGTAAGTGCGGACTCCTGCATCACTTTGCCAGGGACTGTAATAGGTTTGAGCGAGGGGAACGGTGACACAAAGCAGACACCCCTGCTCCAACTCCCACGGTGATCCACACCGTTTCCCCGGACACCGACGGCCGCATGTATTGTACGGTGGAACTGGACAGAGTGGAGGGAGCATTATTGGTTGACACAGGCGCAGTGAGGTCGTTGTTGAGGTGGCCCACCGTGAGGAGTTTCTTCCCGTACCATCAGGTGAAAGGTCATTTGAAACCGTTATGCGGCTATGGAGGAAGGAGGCTGCCCATCGTGGGTTCAGTGGAGCTGACGGCACAATACAAATCAGTGGTGGTCGCTGACCTGAAGTTTATTGTGACTGGCAGTAGCGAGGATGTGATGGGCTGCAACCTCTTCTATGGACTGGGGTTTTCCATCAGCGGGGTTGGCGAGGAGCGGTCAGGCTGCGGTTTGTGGGACCAACTGGTGCTGCAAGTGGTGGATGATCAAGTATGGGACGAACCTTGGCCTAGTAGTCTGGGAAGTGAGCAGGACCAACCCCATCCAGGGCCATCGTGGGAGAGTTCCTGCGCCAGAGCCCAAGTTGTTCTAGCTGAGGGAAGCAGACGGTGCCGTGGGATGCCCGTGACAGCGGATGGGGCCGAGTGGATGGCTATTCCTGCTTCCGGAGTTTGACTGGGAGGAATCAAGAAACGAGGTCACAGCGGCTTTGCCAGCGTCTCAAATGAAAGCAAGCGAGGCAGGACTGGCTGGCACGGTTAAACGACGTGCCACACAGGAGCACTGGAAGCCGAGTAGGGCTCCTCTTGGGGTTGCTGATGTGGTCCGACCCAGAGAGGAGGCCTGCTCGAGAGAGGTTCGCAGGAAGCGAAAACGACAGGAGGACCAGGGACGGTTGCAGGTGGTGGCTGTTCGGGGGGACGGTTATCTTCAACTGTCCGATGGTACAGAGAGGTACCCTAACGAGCTGCGGCGCATCTACAAGGAGAGAGAGGTGTCTCAGCATTGACGTAGATCGTCTCTGGGTGCCAAGAAAAGGAGATGCTCTGGTCGGGACTCACCTGATGGGTCTCTGGGGGGGTGGGCTCTCTACGGTAACTGACTGGTTATTCGGGGGGGTAATGTGTTTGATATATGTTACTGTTGACTGCTCAAGTTACTGTGTTCTGAACAATGTTAATGTGAGTGATGTTGGACATTATAACGGGGAATAAGTATACTTGCTGCTCTCGTTTTTTTCTCTTGCCTTCTGATTGTTGCTCTGAGTGTTGCTATCCCTGTGCTGTTGCAATCCTGGAATTTCCCCATTGTGGGACTAATAAAGGCTTTTCTTATCTTAATAATCTTTTGTATCTGTGTTAAATAATAAGGGGGATTACTTTGACTTGTTTATCTATTTTAGGAGCACGACACTTTTGTGTTTGAAAGACTGTTTAATAAAATACGGCAGAATAATCTGTCTTACCGTGTGGGGGTGGGACGGCAGTCCACCTGTCCCCCCCCCAGCTTTAGTTATTTTGTATGACTGTTATAGGGCTTTACAAATTTTCTGTTGGTTGAAGAGTGTGATTCGGGTTCCAAATTGGGGAGGGTTTTGATTGTGTGTATGTTTTGGACCTTTTTTGAGAGAGCGGGGGAATGTAGTGTTGTTGGTGGGTCATGTTATGGTGTTACACAGGTGGTGACGTCACCCAGGGTATCAGAGGGCTGTGTGGTAGAGGGGCGGTCTCTTGACCACCTCTCTGCCTAGCAGGAGCGTCTGTCTGGATACTGTGAGCATATAATCAAGTCCTGTGTAGTTCACCACTCGCCTCATCATTGGTCTACGTTTTACAGACATAACACATGCATCATCTTGGGTTTTCACTTTATTGGAAAAAAAACCCATTTTTATCGCCATCAGTTAGCGTGCCTTTGAGCCAGGTGGTGTCGGGCCTCTGCTTCTCTCGGCATGTTCTGTGTTGGATACACTGGTGTAGTTTGTCAGACGCCCACCAGGGGGAGTTTGTTGTGGGGTGAGTTGGCCATGGAGCAGCTGGTTATGGGGCGGCTGTAACTGGCTGGGGTGAGTTGGTTCTGGGGGGACTTGACCGGGTACCTTGGTTGGACTCTCACTGGTGCCGTTTGCCTTGTTCCGTGCTTGAGTGTCATGGGGGTCAGCACAGACGTACTTAGATTTAAGTAATATTACATGAGAGGGAGTTACGGTATCGTGATTATAGTAACTGCGGCTGTGATACGTATAATGTCCTCCACGTAGCAGAGGTACTGTGAAAGACCGGAGATCAAAACGTGGTCATTACACCGGTAGCTAGTGGATGGCTTATCGTTAGCATGCTAGCAATTTCTTCGGCACACTTCACTCACTTTTCTTGCCATTTTCAGATGAAACAAAGAGTCCATCACCACAAAAATATTGTGGTTTTACCGTGTTGTCCTCGTTTTTGCTTTTCTCCACATTGTCCAGGTCAGCTGATGAAATTCTTGCACACCAGGAGGTTTCCATGGAAACAGCCTGGCTTCTTCCTTTCACCTTCTCCTCTTCTGTTGACCATTAGAGAAATGTCCATCGTTTTGCTGTATTCCATTAATGTTTTGACTTCCTCTAATTTTTCAACACATAATACAGTATGACAAAATAGGTTGGTCTGTGCAGTTCTAAGTCAAACAGGCTTTTTTCATGCGAATATCCAACGTTTTTATGAGTGCCACGTCACCAATTGCGTCAGTGGCTGGAAAACCCCCCGGTCATGTTGTAACGTCATTGACAGAACACAGCACTTGGCTGCTCATTGTACACACAGGATGGAAGCGGTAGAAAACATCGATGATGGTTCCAGCACATGTAGTCTGGAATTGGTTTGTGTTGTCTAATCTTCAGACGATTATAGTTCCAAAGAATGGGATGACAATGAAGAATCTGGGGGCATCAGACCGTATAGGTTTGAGCCGTGCCAAGCGGGCATCGTGTCTAGCGAGTCAGACTCAGAGAGTGGCGGTGGAGAGGCACACATGCCCGCCGTAGCAGCAGTGACAAACACACGGCAGGGGAACACCAGTGTTATTCTTTTGTTACAGATATTACAACAAATTATTTGTTCATAAATATAATTTTTTTAAACCCGATTTTTCAATAAAATCATAGCAGTGTATTCTCTGTGGCTCAGGCATCGGGTTCATTAAGTATTATATTTTGAGTTCTTGTTGTTTTTGTTTTGTTCATGTGGTTTATGTGCGTTTTGAGCCACTTTCAGGTGGGCACTGTCCAACATTCGCTGGTCCGAACACATGCCCCCTCTGTCTTTGACAGTCAGCTGTTCATGGTTTGTGTGCATCATCTGCCGTGTTGTCAGCCAGCCAATATTGCCAACACTATCACAACGTCTTAGCCACTCCACACAGCCGTGGTTCTGTTGCGCCCCTTGAAGAGATGCCGGCCCTGGGGCGCAACTGTGGTGAACACGTCTCCTCTCCATGTTTGCTGGGCGATGTCGGCTCCGAACGCCAACTGTAAGTGTTTTTGTTTATTTTTGTGGGTCTTCACCTTTTTGGTAGTTGTTGTCATCAGTCTTATGTTCAGTACATGTGCTGTGGTGAATTCTGCACCTAAATCCGTTCATCATGACCCTCTGTGTGCTCTAATGCAGGGCAGGGAGAGGGAGGATGAAATAACGAAGATTTACGTTCAGGGTTCACCACAGCACATTTAATACAGAAAGACAGACAATTCCCAAAAAGGTGAAGATGAACAAGAAACACAAACACACTTACTGATGGCGTTCGGGGGCCTGCATCGCCCAGTGAACGAATGAGAGGAGACGTGTTAGCCACAGGTGCGCCCCAGAGCCGACATGGCTTCAAGGACGCACGAGAACCACGGTGAACATGGAGTGACTAATGTCGTGAGAGTGCTGAAAATACTGGCAGACTAAAGGCGCTTTTCCACTAGCCCAGCCCAGCCCCGATTGAAAACCCGACTCTACTCACTTCGGTTCGGTTCGGCCTCGGTTGCGTTTCAACATTACTGCTGGCACACCTGCTGTGGGTGGGATTTGTTGAACAGCAGGCGGCGCCACACCCTCGTGACGTGAAACACGCGACCGAATCCTCCACAACAAACAAAATGGCTGATGACGAGGAGAGAAGGAAGGAGGGAGGAGAGAGGAATGACTGTGACATGAAACTGGTTAAATCTATGGTGCTGACTTGTTGTGCTCTGCACAATCTGTGTGAGAGTCATGGAGAGACGTTTGACACTACATTGGATGATGCAGTAGATGAACCAGTGGTGGCAGCGACACAGAGAGCAGAGGAGCATGGAGCCGATATACGAGATGCTGTGCTGTGATCCAGTACTTGTCTATTTCGCCCACATTTATGTGCATACATATTTCAAAAATGTTTTTTGTAAATAAAATGTTGTGCATGTTCCATCTACCTGTGCTCTGTTGTTCATAACACTTATCTGTTAAGGTACGGCTAATTAGATTAGATTAGATTTGTTTATTTGACAGGGACAGTGCAATAAACATAGACAATTAATCAATGACAATCAATCTGATGTGTTGCACAGAGTGTATAGCTATTAGCTAATTTGCAGGAGCCGCAGGACAACAGAAGGTGCGAGGCCATCAGCCTAATGATGAGTCCACACTTCTCACTGTTGTGATAATTGCTCACGCTGAGCGCTCTGACAGCCCCGCTGTGGGGGTCACACACACGATGTGTTCCTCCCCACACTCTCAATAATTTTTTTTCCCGTATATTTTTCTCTTTGGCGTACAGCAATGGTAATAACGCCCGTATTTGCTAAAATTGCATTTTCCCCGTATTAAAATACGGCGAAACCGTATCACTTGACAGGTATGTAATTACATGCAGAAACACCGCACAGGCCATCTTCACCAAAATCCAGCTCGACAAGCCACTTTTGCTTAGGTGGAAATGCAAATTGAACTATAAATCATGTGCTGATACATGTCATATTTTCCCATGTATAGGTCTCCCACTTTTACTTATAAATTTATTTTTAATTTTTGGGAAAAGGGAATATAAATTTTGCACTTGTTGATAACAACAGTTGTGTGCAACAAAAACACAGTTGTGTATCCTTGTCCGATTTGTCTACTGTTATTAGTGCCAAATTTTTGCTAGATTCCTTCTTAATTTATTAAATTTTGACTGGTGATGCAACATTCAACTTACACGTTCTTACCTTTAGCAGTGTCTACAAGTTCAAGCACACCTGTACAACTGCTTATAACATAAAAAAATGTACCCGTTCAAGAGAAATGGATTCCGCATTGCAAATTTGTTTAAAAAAAAAAACAAAAAAAAACTACCAAGACATTACGTTTCGTTGTGTTGTTAAAAATTAAATTACCATTAGAAGGCTATACACCTGACCTGATGAACAGCAGCATGTGGAGTGAACAGAGAATGGAATGTGTATGTAATTATTGGCTTTTCTCATACGGTGTCATAACAGATAAACCAGACTTTTGATGCAAACAATACAGTTTTATTCCAGAAGCAAAATTTACAAACAAAAAAACAGACTGGGCGTGGGGAGACATGGTTAGACACGCCGACTGCTAAAAGCATCCACAAGCCTGCCAAATAGGGTCAGGAAATCTCTGTTGAATGATGACATCTCTGCGAGCTCTTCCCTTCGTAACGCAGCGTCCTGCTCCAGGGCTTCACGCGCATCTGCCCGCACATCTGCGGCCACCTGTCGCAAATGCTGCATGTACTCCTGATTCTTGCCGCTGGTCATGTTGCCGTTCCAAGAGCCGCATCTCTTCGTCATGCATGTTGACCATCGCTAATGTAAGGTCAGCGATGGGAGTTGTCTGTTTTCGTCTTGCCTAGATGGAAAGACAGAAAGGCATGGTCGTTAAAGCTGGATCACTACATATATTATGGAATTACACAGGTGAAAGTCTGTGGTGGAATGTCACTATTATATTATGCTTCATTGCTGTATATAAGCTGAACTGAGCAGATTTTGCAACACGCAGGGTGCTGTCTTCGGCTGCAGCCCCCCTGCAAAACTTAAAAGGATTAAGATTAAGAATATGGATGGATGGATGGGTAATGTTTAAACGAGTTGCTTGTAGTGTGGCCGCAGAAATCTGAATGGGTTAATACAGTCAGCTGACGTGAAGCATTTCAATGAAGCATGTTGATTTCAACAGCAGTTCATGCGCTTTATTTGTTTTTCTAAAACAGGAGTTACAACAGCACCAATCACCACACCTAAAAATGGTTGTGGAACACCAATAAGTGAAGACCAAAGAATAACCTTTTTGTACATTTAAAAAGACATTTTCAATTAATTAATATGCACCTACAGGAAATTGCATTAATCAATTTGGTACATAACTTGTTAGGCTCCCGCCTCCCCGCGACCTGTAAAGGATTAAGTGGTAGAAGATGGATGGATGGATGGATGGATTTTCGACCCTGGTTTCCACTGCTGGACCTGTTTCAACCAAAAAAAAAAAATCGTGGTTATTGTGCCTTACCGGCACTTGAACGTGATCCAGATGGAGCTGGTGATGTGGCTGACATCGGAGCCGATCCAGCTGGCGCTCCGGCAGACGCACACACAGGAGAGTCCGCTGTGTCCATGTCCACTGAGGTGGACCCCTGTGATATAAACTGCGATTCTAGAAAGAAAATGCACGCAATTTAAAACTTAACACCAAAGTGCAACATGTACACAACACTCTAAAGTTTTTAACCGGAATACAATAAGCGTAATTCAGCGTTTTGTTCGCACTAATACTTAACACAAAGCAAGCGTGAATCTACAGTTGGCTGCAAAACAATAGGCAAGCCTCAGTAACAACCATTACCCACAATCTAACATCCTTCCTATTTCTTAAAAACAGTGAGCTTGGCACAGAAAGGATAAAGTGGCGAAAAGATGCGCAATATCAAAACAACACTCACCATCCACGGTTTCCAAGGCCGTGACCGTGACGGTGGCCGTGTCGAGCCCAATGTCTCAGCGAACCACTTCCACTCCTTCCGATCTGCTGCACTTCGACCATTGTGGTCCTTCACTGCTCAGTAATCGCTTTTCAGCTTTTTCAGCTTCTCCCGACACTGTTTGGCAGTACGGATGTGCCCTTGGGAACCCATCTGCTCGGACACCTGCTGGTATATTTTTTCATTTCGAGTAGATCCGTCCAACTCGCGCTGGATGCGATCGTCGCCTAATATAGAAAGAAAATTGCGCATCTCCTAATATATAATATTAGGAGTATATTATTATATAAGTATATTATACAGTATATTAATATAATATACTGTATTAAAGGGGCGCACTGTGTTCACTGGCTGAACAACTACAAATGGCGGTCGTGGAGTAAATTCAGCAGAAAAAGTCGCTTTCGTGACGTTACGACCTGACCAATCAGCGGCGACCAGTCTCTTAAAGTCATATCACACCCATACTCAGCTCGGTTAGACCCTGCCCTGGATCAGGTACTAAAAAAGTACTTGCTGACTTCCGGTTATGGCTGCCACGTAGGACGGACGTGTCTCGCTCTGCTCTGCTCCTGGAGAAAAAAAATCGGCAAATAACTCTCTCATTTGGGACAGAACGTATCCCAGCATTTGGGCGAGGATATGTCGGCGAAGCCTAAGGCTGGAAAACCAGGAAAAGGAAAAAGCGAGCCGCCGAAACAGTCCAAATTAACGGACTTTCAGGTCTGTGACGCAGCAAACAAAACTCCATATATGGCGGAGGAGGCTGGCAACGGCGCGATATCTGCGGGGAATGGCGCAGATGCGCTGATGGCTGCCATGAGTTCAATGAGAGCGGACTTTTCCTCTAGATTTGATGGGATTATGACAGCGTTGGAAGGAATAAGAAAGGAATTGGGTGACTGTGTAGAACGAACGGCGCAGATGGAGCTCCGTCTCGCTAGTGCTGAAGATGACGTCACCCGTCTTCAATTAAAGGTGCGCACTTTGGAAAAAAAAAATAAATCTCTGGAAGATAATATTTTGGATTTGGAATCTCGGTCGAGACAGAATAATTTGAGGCTGGTGGGTCTTCCAGAGGAATCAGAAGGTCGGGACGTATGTTCCTTTCTGGAAAAGTGGATTCCGGAGGTGCTGGGCAGCGAGGAGTTGCAATCAGCAGTGGTTCTGGAAAAAGCACATCGTATTGGCCCACGGAGAGATAAGGGACCGCCGAGGACCTTAATTATGAAGTTTCTTAGCAACAGAGACAGGATGAAGATCTTCAACGCTGCACGTGCTAAAGGAGAGATTAAACACCAGGACCAGCAGGTGCGGTTCTACCCAGATTTGGCCACAGGAATCCAGCAATTGAGGAAGCAGTTTGATCCCGTACGTAAGGAGCTGCGCAACCTTGGGATTCGTCATGGTGTAATCTATCCTGCGAGACTGCTGACCACGTATGAGGGCAGAACCCACATCTTCAAGACCCCAGAGGAGGCGCAGGAGTTCATCAAGAAGATCAAAGAAGAAGAAGAGACTGGTGGGAGCTAAGCATGAACAAAATATAAGGTAGAATAATTAAGCATTTGCACAGGCATCTGACTGACTTGAAGTAAATAGTAAGTTTACAAAATATAGATTGTATTATATATTAAAAAACAAAACAAAAACAAAACAAACAAAAAAAAAACTATGATGTACAAAGTTGTTAAAAATTTTGGAGTTAAGTTGGAAAACTACAGAGGAGAGTTAATGTTACGTCATTAAAAGCAGTAGAGTTAGGGTGATTGGGAGGATGAAGAAGGAGTGGCTTAGGCTGTTCCCCGTGGGTGTGGAACGGTCGATGGCTATATCGGGAGACAGAATTTTTCTTTTGATTTTGGGGGGTTTGCCACAAGTGTGGGAAGGGGAAATTTGTTTGTGTGTAGTTTGTAGGATGAATGTTCAACCACTCATGTTTTTGCTTCTCTGTATGAGCATGTTTACACTGCAAGGTAATCCCAAACTCTCTATTGATCATGGACCAAAGTGTTAATCTTAATTTAACTTCATGGAATTGCAGAGGTCTACAAAATTTAAAAAAACTTAAACAAGTTATGAATAAAATAAAGGACATGGGTTCAAGAATTGTGTTTTTACAAGAAACTCATCTGATAGAGGAGGATGTTAAAAGAATTAGGAGTAGATGGCAGGGAAGTGTATTCACCTCTTCATTTTCATCCCGAGCCAGGGGAGTTATGACTCTCATACATAAATCAGTTCCTTTTCAAGTGAAAAATGTAATTGGAGACAAATTTGGAAGATATGTAATCATTCAAGGTTCTTTGCTATTAGAAAATATAAATCTTGTGAACTTATATGGTCCCAATATAGATGATCAGAAGTTCTTTGCTAATTTATTTCTCATCTTATCATCACTTACAGGGCAACATATAATAGCAGGGGATTTTAATTGTACATTGAATCCAGGTGTGGATAGATCAACAGGACTGGATTGTACGCACATTGGATGTAGGATGACTATTAATCATTTTATGAAAGAATTGAGATTGTTAGATATATGGAGAGAAATGAAACCACAAGTTAAAGCCTATTCTTGTTATTCCAGTACCTACAAGACATTCTCACGTATTGATTATTTTTTGATTTCCACAGAATTAAGGTCCAAGATTCAAAACTGCTTTTATGATAACATCGTGATCTCTGATCATGCACCCTGTTGTCTAATATATGTAGATAAAAAATTGACAAAGGAATCAGGTAGATGGCAATTTCAGCATAAATGGCTTCAGGATGAGGAATTTGTCAAGTATATAGAAAAACAGACGAGTTCTTTGACATCAATACTACACAAACATCAGCATGTGTAAAGTGGGAGGCTTTCAAAGCTTTTATTAGGGGACATATTAGTTATACAGGATCAAAATCTAAGAAGACTCGAGAGGAGAGAGCTAAATTGGAACATAAAATAAAAAGTCTTCAGGAAAAAGTGTATGCAGGAAGTGACCCAAGGTTGGAGAATGAATTACTGATTTTGAGAGCTGAATACGACAAAAAATCAGCGAATAGAGCTGCCTCGAGTCTTCTAAGATTGAAACAATCTTTTTATGAACAAGGTGAAAAATC
This sequence comes from Pholidichthys leucotaenia, assembly GCA_020510985.1. Classification (NCBI taxonomy): domain Eukaryota; kingdom Metazoa; phylum Chordata; class Actinopteri; order Cichliformes; family Pholidichthyidae; genus Pholidichthys; species Pholidichthys leucotaenia. Next base: position 23,452,955 of record CM035841.1, read on the forward strand.
AGGAAAATTATTATCATGGCAGATTAAACAATTGGAAATTAAAACACCAATTACCAGTATTATAAGTAACGGACAGGTAGTTATAGATCCTTTAGAAATTAATAGAGCCTTTAGAGATTACTATGAAAAATTATATGATACCAAAAATGAACCTGATTTAATAAAACTAAATGGGTTTTTGAACGAACTATCTATACCGTGTATTCCAAATGAAAACAGGGAGATATTGGAGTCTAAAATTAGTCAAGAAGAAGTTGGGCTAGCCATTGATAATATGAAATCAGGAAAAAGTGCAGGACCAGATGGTCTTCCAGTTGACCTTTATAAAAAATTTAAGAATAAATTAATAAAACCTTTTTTGGAAATGGTTTTAGAAGCATTTCAAAATAATAATTTACCATCATACATAAATAATGCCTTAATTATACTGCTGCCAAAACCAGGTAAGCCCTCTAATAAATGTGAAAATATGAGACCAATAAGCCTATTAAACGCCGACCTTAAGATAATCTGTAAAATTTTAGCAAGACGAATACAAGAAATTTTACCAAATATTATTAATCGAGATCAGAATGGCTTTATAAAGGGTAGACAAGGCTTCCATAATGTAAGAAGACTATTTAATATTATTTATTTTAATAAAGAAGCACCGGATACAGCTCTCCTATCATTGGACGCCGAAAAGGCCTTTGATAGAGTTGAATGGCCCTTTCTTTTTGAAGTCCTACAAAGGTTTGGACTTGGAAATAATTTCATAAAATGGGTTCAAATAATATACAATAATGCTACAGCAGAAATCCTAACAAATAACAATATTTCAAAACCAATAAAAATCAATAGAGGATGTCGACAAGGCTGTCCACTTTCACCTTTACTGTTTACTATGGCAATTGAACCTTTAGCGATAGCGATACGTTTACATTCACAAATATATGGAATTAAAGTTGGACCAACAGAACATAAAATCTCCCTGTACGCCGATGATATAATTTTGTTTATGTCGAATCTAAAAAAATCAATTCCAACCTTGTTGAATTTAATAAAGAATTTTGGGGAAATATCAGGATATAAAATAAATAAAACTAAATCTTCAATATTAATGCTAAATGAGACCCAGAGAAATTACCCAGCCCCTGAGGTAAATCAATTCAATGTTGTAAATCAGTTTAAATATTTAGGAATCCAAATTATGCCTAAGCTAGAATCAGTCGCCAGTGTCAACTATGAAGCCTTAATGTCAGATATCAATGAGTTAACTCAGAGATGGATGTCACTACCAATGTCGATGATCGGGAGAATCAATATACTTAAAAGTAATATTTTACCTAAAATACTTTATTTATTTCAATACATTCCCTTATCACCACCTTTAGACCTATTCTCAAGAATAAAAAAAAAGTTAGTGGAATTTATATGGAACAACAGGAGGGCTAGATTACGTTTGTCTTTATTATATTTACCATTTGATCGTGGAGGTCTGAAATGTCCAAATTTTATGTTGTATTATTGGTCGGCACAACTGAGGTCTATGACATATTATTTTTCATCAAATGATCTCCCTCACTGGACTGAAATGGAATCATACAATTTACCTTTACCTCTTCCCATATTCATATACTCAGATTCGGCAAAAAAATTACAAAAACAAGTTAAAAATCCATTTGTAAAGCATATGATCAAAATATGGTGTGAAGCTAAAAACTATTTAAAAGAACCACAGTTATTGTCACAATTTAGTCCAATATGGGGTAATCAATATTTTAAACCAGGGAGAGCGGACGCTGTATTTAAAGTATGGAATTTAAAAGGGATACAAAAGATTCAGGATTTATATTTGCCATGTGCAGACAACATAATGTCTTTTGAAGAGCTGAGGATCAAATTTAATCTCAATAGAACACATTTTTTTAAATATCTTCAACTTAGAAACTTTATTCGATCAAATCAAAATAAAGCTCTCACTCGACCTATTTATTCATCCTTGGAAAAAATGATGATGAAAGATAGTAAAAGAAAGGGTATTATTTCAGAGTTTTATAACTCATTGACACTATCTTCAAGTGAAAATTCACTGAAAAGATTAAACTACTGGAAAGAAGATCTGCAAATTGAAATTTCAGAGGAACAATGGGAATTGGCTTGTACAGAAGCTCAAACCAAATCAATAAATGCACGCCTTAAATTGATACATTTCAAATGGTTAATGCGGATGTATGTTACACCGGAGGAGTTAAATAGATATAACAAAAATATACCAGATACATGCACAAAATGCATGGAAAGTAAAGGAACCCTATTTCATTGTTTATGGGAATGTAGATTAATAAGAATGTTTTGGGAAGAGGTGAGGGTAACAATTGAAAAAATAATCTCAAAACAAATCATATTGAATCCTAAACTGTTTTTGTTGGGTCTGTACCCAGAAAAGCATAATTTTAATAAAAGTGAAAGAACATTCATAGACCTCAGTTTGCTTAATGCCAAAAAATGTATTGCACTATTATGGAAAAAGACTCATAGACCAGATGTGACTCAGTGGTTAAGACAGATGTTAACAAACCTTCCATTAGAAAGAATAACATATATACTGAAATCAAAGGAAATTGTGTTTGAGAATATATGGAGACCTTTTATTGATTATGTAAAAAATTTAAACATAACTCTTGAAGAAGAAGGTGAATGATGTGTGTGGACCTTGTAAATTCCAAACTGGTGAACATAATATGTATACTTATGTATTGGATTGTCTAGACTAAACAGAGGAGCATTGTTGAAGACTTGATTTTGTTGGTGGTTGTTGGTGTTTTTAGTGCATTTTTTTTTTTTTTGTAGTACTTTAGTGTTAGTGTTTGATTGTTTGTATCATGTTTGTTAAAAAAAAAAAAAAAGGTTCAATAAAGATATTGTGGAAAAAAAAAAAGTACTTGCTAACCGGTGCTGGGGCTAATGGAAAATGCTCAAACGCGGGCTGAGTGGTGCGGTGTAGGGCTAAGTGAGGCTAGTGGGAAAGGGCCTTAACAGCAAAGATGACAATACTATTGACCAGCAGTGCGTGACTGGCAAACGGCCACTAAGTACACGCACTGCTGGTGATGGTGTGATGAGAAGCACCTGGGCGCTCACAGAAAGTAGGTCAAAGCTGCGCGTAAATCCATTAATCCTTCCCCTCCTCGTGCGCTCCTCCTGCATAAAAGCGCGAGACTTGATAACAGTTGGAGCTGAAGCGTGTGATGTGGTCTTTCATGGTCTGCTGTTTATCTAAGCCTGCGACACAACGTGAAGGCAGAGCCATAAAATTAAAACAAGAAACCAGAGAAACTGTGAGCTACAAAGCTGCTGTCATTCCAGTCAACAACACCGGTGTCCATTCTGTCGCTGACGTCATGGGGGTGCCTCCCTTCATTTGGTGGGCGGCACCAAAGTCCAGTCAGCAGCTGCGGTTTTTTGATGAGAACTACTTTATGCAGGCACGATTGTAAATATTATATTGATCATCAACAATGACTTTTGGGTTTACACAACATGCTAAAAAATGTCAAAATGGTGTCATCAGCCCTTTAAAGTGCTAACCAGGAGTCAACAGTAAATAACGGTTACTAATAAACGGTTACTAGAACACCTTTGAAGTGGAGTGATCCATATCCAGTGGAACTGGAGTGCAGTTATCTGGGATTATCAGAACTCCTGGAATCCCTATTGTCCAATCAAATCGCTCGGTCAGAACTAACTGTTGTATCATATATTTTATTGTATTGATTGTATTTTGTTGAACAAGGTTCTCCCTGTTCTTGTCACACGCAGGCAGTGTGTGTCACGCACGTGGGTGGAGCACAGACTTGAAGCTGCTACGTTTTTCAATTCAATTCAACTTTATTTATATAGCGCCATTTCACAACAACAGTCATCTCATAGCACTATCAACTGTAGGGGGAACCCCCACAGTTGCAGAAAGACCCCAGCAATCAGGTGATCCCCTTTGAGCAAGCACTTGGCGACGGTGGAGAGGAAAAACTCCCTTTTAACAGGAAGAAACCTCCAGCAGAACCAGGCTCAGGGAGGGGCAGTCATCTGCTGCGACTGGCTGGGGGGTGAGGGGACAGAGAAGAAGAAAAGAACAGACATGTAGAGAGCAAACAGCACGATGGGGACTCAATCTATGGGAGAGAACAAACAGATGTTAATGACCAGCAAAAAAAAAAAAAAATCATTGAGAGTGAAGAAAGGAGTGAGGCCCAGTGCATTATTGGAGGTCCCCCGGCTGACTAAACCTATTAACAGCATAACTAAGGGAGGGTTCAGAAACACATGAACCCCCCCCCCTAATTCTAGGCTATATCAAAAAGGTAGGTTTTAGCCCTATTCTTAAAAACAGAGATCGAGTCTGACTCCTGAATCCAGATTGGCAGCTGGTTCCAGAGGAGAGGAGCTTGATAACTGAAGGCTCTGCCTCCCATTGTACTTTTGGAGATTCTAGGTATTACAAGTAATCCTGCATTTTGGGAGCGTAGTGCTCTGTTAGGATAAAACGGTAGTATCAGATCTTTTAAATAAAAAGGAGCCTGATTGTTTAGAGCTTTGTAAGTAAGAAGAAGGATTTTAAACTTAATTCTAAACTCTATGGGAAGCCAATGAAGGGAGGCCAGAACCGGAGAGATATGGTCTCTCTTTCTAGTACCTGTTAAAACTCTTGCTGCAGCATTTTGGATCAGCTGAAGACTTTTTAAAAATGTTTTAGGACAGCCTGATAATTAAGAATTACAGTAATCTAATCTCGAGCTAACAAAAGCGTGGATCAGTTTCTCAGCATCACTCTGAGACAAGATGCTCTTAATCTTGGCAATATTACGCAAATGATAGAAGGCAGTCTTAGAAACAAATTTAATATGTGAATTGAAGTACAGATCTTGATCAAAAATAATTCCAAGGTTCCTCACAGAGCTATTACGAGAAAGAGTAACCGCATCCAAACTGAAAGTTTGATTTGGAAAGGTATTTCTAAGGTTTTTTGGACCAACAAGAATGACTTCAGTCTTATCTGAATTTAATAGCAGGAAATTACAAGTCATCCAAGCTTTGATTTCCTTAAGACAGGCTTCTCACTTGACTAATTGATTACTATCATCTGGCTTCGTTGACCGGTATAATTGTGTGTTATCTGCATAACAATGAAAATGTATACAGTGCTTTCTAATAATGTTGCCTAACGGAAGCATATATAAACTAAAAAGAGTAGGGCCTAGCACAGATCCCTGTGGAACTCCATGACTAAGCTTTGAGTTGAAAGAAAACTCATTATTTACATGAACAAACTGGAACCTATCAGATAAATAAGATCTAAACCACTGCAACAAAGTTCCATTAAGTCCAACATAGTGTTCTAATCTATCAAGTAGAATATTATGATCGATAGTATCAAAAGCTGCACTAAGGTCTAAAAGGACAAGTACAGAAACCAGTCCATTATCAGATGCGATGAGGAGGTCGTTAGTGACCTTCGCTAAGGCTGTTTCAGTACTATGATGGATTCTAAACCCAGATTGAAACTCTTCAAGTAAACCATTTCCCTGCAGGTGGTCAAATAATTGCGTAGCAACAACTCTTTCTAAAATTTTTGAAATGAAAGGGAGATTAGAGATTGGTCTATAGTTAGCTAAAGCTCCTGGATCTAGCGTTGGCTTTTTGAGTAAGGGTTTAATTACAGCCGTTTTAAAAGCCTGTGGTACATGGCCTAAAGTTAATGGAGAATTGATTATATGAAGAATCAAGCTACTAATAAGTGGGAAGACTTCTTTAAATAACCTGGTAGGAATAGGGTGTAAAAGACAAGTTGAAGGTTTGGATGAGGAAACTATTTTGTCTAACTCACAAAGGTCGATTGGAGTAAACTCATCAAGACAGACATCAATTGAAGGAGCTGTAGTAGTTACAGTATTTAAGTTAACTGTGGGAAGAATCTGATTGATTTTATCTCTGATGGATGAAATTTTATTATTGAAAAAGTTCATAAAGTCCTGACTAGTAAGCTCTAAGGGAATGCTAGGATTGACAGAGTCCTGACTCTTTTTTTTTTTTTTTGGTTACTTATTTGTACCCGTAGGTAGACTTGGTTTGCAGTCTGGTGACAAGCCACCGGCTGCTGGTCGCTGCGTGCGCGAGCGCCCTAAACCTACATGTTTTTGGTATGCGGTAGGAAACCGCAGAAATCCCGGAGTAAACCCGCGCAACACGGGGAGAACATGCAAACTCCACACAGCTCACTGTTGGTCGGGGGCTGGGATCGAACCCACGACCTCATGATCCCCGCGATCCCCCGGCCGAGGGTAAAACTGTGCTGCCACAGTGCTAAACCACTGCCCCACCGTGCAGCCCTTTGACTCTTTGTCAACCTGGCTACAGTGCTTAAAAGAAACCTGGGATTATTCTTGTTCTCTTCTATTAATGCAGAATAATAACTTGTTCTAGCTTTTCTAAGAGATTTTTTATAAATTAAAAGATGATTTCTCCAAGCTAAATAGATTTCATCTAAATTAGTGGAGCGCCATTTTCTTTCTAATTGACGAGTCTTCTCTTTTAAGCTACAAGTTTCTGTGTTGAACCAAGGAGTTAGAAATCTCTGATTAGACTTTTACCCAATACTGAGGACCAGGCCCTCAAAGCAATTATAACATGTTTTTTGCTTTACATTAACTAGTAATTTGGAATGGTAAATTGTTGCTACTCCTCCTCCACGACCAGAACTTCTGGGATTTTGACAGTTTAAATAACCAGAGGGAGTGGATTCATTTAAACCAACATAATCCTCTTGCCCTAACCAAGTCTCTGTAAGGGATATTAAATCAATCTGATTATCAATTAATAGATCATGGACTAGCAGAGACGTGGGAGTTAGAGACCTAATGTTTAATAAACCACATTTAATTTTTAAATTATGAGGAGGAACAGAGGCCAAATCATTCAATTTAGAGGCTTTATGTTTAATTTGAGTTTTACCAATATTTTGCTTAATCACTTTGGGATGCTTATATATTATATTTTTATTTACTTTTTCACTACAGGATGTGGATGGTGGAAGCATGGACTGTGGGATATGACCAGAGTTTCACATCACCATTTGCAGTAAGTGATCTGATTTGATGAGAACTATATACTGTATATAATCTCATGATATACACACGTGGACAAAATTGTTGGTACCCCTCTCTTAATAAAAGAAAAACCCACAACGGTCACAGAAATAACTTGAATCTGACAAAAGTGGTAATAAATAAAAATTCTATAAAAAATAACCAATGAAAATCAGACAATGCTTTTGAATTGTGGTTCAACAGAATTAGTTAAAAAAACAAACTCATGAAACAGGCCTGGACAAAAATGATGGTACCCCTAGAAAAGATTGAAAATAATGTGACCATAGGGACATGTTCAACCAAGATGTGTCCTCTAATTAACATCACAGGTGTCTACAAACTTGTAATCAGTCAGTCGGCCTATTTAAAGGGTGACAAGTAGTCACTGTGCTGTTTGTTGACATGGTGTGTACCACACTAAACATGGACCAGAGAAAGCAAAGGTTAGAAAGATTAGAAAGAAAATTATAGACAAGCATGTTAAAGGTAAAGGCTATAAGACCATCTCCAAGCAGCTTGATGTTCCTGTGACTACAGTTGCACATATTATTCAGAAATTTAAGATCCACGGGACTGTAGCCAACCTCCCTGGACGTGGCCGCAGTAGGGTACTTGATGAAGAGTGGTGATAAAAGCGCCCAGAACAACCTCTAAACACATTCAAGGTGAACTCCAAGGTCAAGGTACATCAGTGTCAGATCGCACCATCCGTCGTTGTTTGAGCCAAAGTGGACTTCATGGGAGACGACCAAGGAGGACACCACTGTTGAAAACAAATCATAAAAAAAGCCAGACTTGAATTTGCCAAACTTCATGTTGACAAGCCACAAAGCTTCTGGGAGAATGTCCTATGGAGAGACGAGACAAAACTGCAACTTTTTGGCAAGGCACATCAGCTGTGTGTTCACAGACGCAAAAATGAAGCATACCAAGAAAAGAACACTGTCCCTCCTGTGAAACATGGAGGAGGTTCTGTTATGTTGTGGGGCTGCTTTGTTGCATCTGGCACAGGGTGTCTTGAATCTGTGCAGGGTACAATGAAATCTCAAGACTATCAAGGTATTCTAGAGAGAAATGTGCTTCCCAGTGTCAGACAGCTTGGTCTCAGTCACAGGTCATGGGTCTTGCAACAGGATAATGACCCAAAACGCACAGCTAAAAACACCCAAGAATGGCTAAGAGCGAAACATTGGACTGTTCTAAAGTGGCCTTCTATGAGCCCTGCTCTAAATCCTATTGAACATCTGTGGAAGGAGCTGAAACATGCCGTCTGGAGAAGGCACCCTTCAAACCTGAGACAACTGGAGCAGTTTGCTCATGAGGAGTGGGCCAAAATACCTGCTGAGAGGTGCAGAAGTCTCACTGACAGTTACAGAAATCATTTGATTGCAGTGATTGCCTCAAAAGGTTGTGCAACAAAATATTAAGTTTAGGGTACCATCATTTTTGTCCAGGAATGTTTCATGAGTTTGTTTTTTAAAATAATTCTTTTAAACCACAATTCAAAAGCATTGTCTGATTTTAATTGGTTAATTTTCATAGACTTTTTATTTATTACCACTTTTGTCAGATTCAAGTTATTTCTGTGGCCATTGTGGGTTTTTCTTTCATTAACAGAGGGGTACCGGACTTCCGGGTATGGTAGCAGAGATGTCAATCACTCCGATTTTGGTGGAGTTTGTCCGATTTCCAGACATAAAGTCCACCCTCCGCTTTACCTGTGAAAAACTCCACTTTTATTTTGTCAAAAATAAATACATTTTGATGGTGGATAAAATAAGCCGACATCAACGTGCTAAAAGCAGTTTGAATATCCGTGTATGATCTTAGGGCTACGAGGGTATAAACTGCGCATCAGTGTGCCGAGCACAGGGATCGCAACACTCAGAGCAACAATCAGAAGGCAAGAAAAAACAACAACAGCTAGTATACATATGTACATATTACTATATATATATACAGTGTGTATATATATATATATATATATATATATATATATATATATATATATATATAGACACAGTGCGGAGCATTGTGGTTGGTGAATGTGCAGCAGAAAGTCTAAGCTCTCTCTCCGCGGCCTCCTGCAGAGCCATGACGGCGAAGCTCAGGAAGCGCAGGTCGGTCTTGAAGTCCTGAGCGATCTCCCTCACCAGGCACTGGAAGGGCAGCTTATGGATGAGCAGCTCCGTGGATTTCTGGCAGCGACGGATCTCTCTCAGAGCCATGGGCCTGTAACAGTGAGGCTTCTTCACTCCGCTGGTGGCCGGAGCGCTTTTTCCGAGCAGCCTTGGTGGCTAGTTGCTTCCTGGGGGGCTTTTTCCTCCAGTAGATTTACGGGCAGTCTGCTTGGTTCTTGCCATCGCTCTTTATTATTCTGTCTTATATTTCTTGCATGCCGCCTAAACTCCAGCCCGGCACCCGCGTCGTTTTCGCTACAGTTCCTGGTCTGTCGAGTTTCTCCGTTAGCACCGGGTGGCGGTTGAGTGCTACCTAGCACTAGCTCTTCCCTGCTGTATCGTCTTCTGCTGTAAACAGTGGCTCCGTCCGCTGACTTGGGAGACCTTTGGGGCGATCTGTGTGTCCGTGATATATATATAGAGTGAAAGGTGTAGAAAGATGATTATGCTGATTAAGCTATTAAGCTATGCATGATTATGCTATTTCTTCTTCTTCTTCGTTGATCGCTAGATGGTCACACCAGCTGCCCTGACGAATGCTGCCGTCCTGCGGAGGTCCCCGAGGTCCCCGTGCAGCTTTCGGTTCAGCGATGTAGGGTCAGGCCACGTAGCTCGTCTGAGTGCAGCGTGGTCTGGGCAGTCTTGGAGGAGGTGTTCGCTGGTCATTTGGGCAGTACCACATGGGCATCTGTCCGATTGTCCAACTTTAAGTTTCTGGTGCATGTGAGCATGCATTCTGTTATGTCCAGTTCGGAGTCTGAACAGAACAACTTGGTCAGCCCTGCTCAGACTGTAGTAGTTGTCATCCTTGCAGAAATTTGGATGTTGCTGCTGCCACTTCTTGTGAGACAGGGCCTTAATAATGGTTTTCTCCTCACTGTAAGAGACTTGCCTGTCTTCCTGGTCTTGCTGCCCACCCTCCTTAGCAAGTCTGTCAGCCATCTCATTTCCATAGATTCCACAGTGGGCAGGAATCCACTGGAGTGATACGTTCACCTGTGTTGCTAGTTGAGACAGAGTGAGGGCGAGTTCATTCAGTTCTTTGCGTCGGGGGTCCTGAAGTGCATCCAAGACAGAGAGGGCATCAGTGAAGATGACGACCCGCTTGTGTGCCTTGTCTTGATGTTCCCTGACGTGGGCCGTTGCTGTTCTCAGGGCCTCTGCCTCAGCCCTGAAATTGGTGGCGTACTTTCCAGTCGCATGTTCACGCCGCCTCCGCCATTCCTGCTTGCTTCCATGGCAGAGCCGTCTGTGTAGACATGAGTCCACTGCTCTTTAGGGTAGGCAGACTGAATGAACTCCAGGGCCAGTGACTTCCTCTCGTGGTCTGACTGTGTTCCTTTCTTCCCAATGCCCGATATGTCTGCGTATGGCTGGGAAGTTCTGTCGGTTCCAGGAGGGAACAGATGCTATGGGTGGTATTGGTGTGGGTATGTGGTCCATCAGTTCTGGGTCTCTCCTTTCAAGTGTCCTGCTCTGGTGGATGAAGCTCGATCTCTTAAGTCTCCCTTTTGTTGGCTTGTTCAGTCTGTCCTTCATGGGATGGTTTTCCAGTCTTTTGAATTTGGCGGCCTGGGTCAGTACCTTGACGTTTCTTCTGTCTTCCAGTGGTGCAAGGCCTGTTGTTGTCTCCAGCGCTTTGATAGGGGTACTGCGCATGGCTCCTGTCATCATTCGCATGGCTTGGTTTTGAAGTCTGTCCAGCTTCACAGTGTTGCTTTTGGCAGCTGTTGAGGTTGCTGCCATGCCATACTCCAGAACAGGCCGAATCCTCCCCACATAGAGCTTCTTCAGGACACCCTGGTCTGCACCCCAGTCTGTTCCTGACGGTTTCTTCATTAGGGCCATCCTGAGCTTTGCTCTTGCCTGGTTCTTGTGCAGCTGGTTCTTTCAAGTCAGTCTGCGATCCATGGTGATCCCGAGGTATGTGGGTGCATATTCAGCCTGGAGCTCATGGGAGTTGATCTGCAGTTTCACCTTCTGGGGTTGGGTGGACAGGGTGAAGATGGTGTATGTAGTCTTCCTCTCTTTTAAGCTTACAAGCCATGACTTGGTCCATGCCTCTATCAGCCGGAGAACTTGCTGCACTCTGTAGTTTGCAGTCACGATGCTTTCCTCGCTGCACCAGAGGGCTAGGTCATCGGCATAGATGGCATCTTGTACGTTCCTTGGCAAACTCTGGATGATGTCCTTAATGAATACATGGAAGAGTGTTGGGGAGAGCACTCCTCCTTGTGGGACTCCTTCCCTCAACACCTTCTTCTTGCTGGAGTACTGTCTGACCTGGACTCTGGCTCTTCTGTTGTGCAGGTATTGGGCAATCCACTTGTACATGCGCCCAGCGATACCGCACAGGCACAGTTTCAGCTTGAGGCCATCTTTCCATACCCTGTCAAACACCTTTTCTAGGTCAATCCATACAGCGAGGGTGTGCTTTTTTTCTTGGAAGGCATCTTCTATGGCTTGAGAGATGTATGTTATTTGGTCCTCTGTAGACAGGTTCTGCCTGAAGGCTGCTTGCTCTGGGCCGATGTGTTGTTTTCCTTCCAAGTGCAACATGAGCCTGGTGTTGATGAGACACTCTAGCAGCTTTCCTATGCAGCTTGTAAGGCTTATGGGGCGATAGCTTTCAGCCTTCAACTTATCTTTGCCTTTTTTGTGCACTGGAATCATCGTGGCTTCTCTCCAGATCTGAGGCACAGTCCCTGATCTCCAACTGTCGTTGAAAAGCTGCAGAAGTTTCTTCTTGGTTTTGGGGCCAAGGTTCAGCAACATTTCATTTGTGATCTTGTCAGACCCAGGGGCTTTTTTCAGCTTCAGTGTTGTCATTGCATCCTCCAGCTCCTTGAGAATGAATGGCGAGTTCATCACTGGTTTAATCTGTGCGTTCTGATGAATTCGCTGGGCTCCTCTGACAGCCTTTCTTCTCTCTGGTGGAATCTGAAGATGGCTCGTCTTCACATACTGGTTGATGAAATGGTCTGCTGCTTTCTTGCCAGTCAGCAGTTCTTGATCTGCCTGTACTGTGATCGGCAGGCTTTTGCTGTTCTCGTTGTTGAGGGCTTGAGCCAGTTTCCAAAGCTTGTTGCCGTCCTTGTCCAAGTTGAGCTGCTCTGTCTTTTCTTGCCATCTCTTTCGAGCTTCCTGTATAAATGTCTGCCTGTGTTTTGCAGTGGCCGCCTTCAGGGCAATGTTGTTTTCTACTGTAGGATCAGCTTCTACTTTTTTCCTTGCCTCTGCCACACTGTCTTCAAGCTGCTGGAGCTCTTCTGTCCAGTAAGGCCTATAGTTTTTTCTGGCTCCCCGAGGTATAGATTCATTTGCAGCCTTCAGAATAGCATGGTTCAGCACCCTGACTTTCTTGTTGAGGTTCTGCTTCTTGTGACAGATCTCCGCAGAGTACCGGTCCACCAGTGTTGAGAAGCACACCCAGTTGGCCTTCTTGTAATTCCACCTGGGGAATGTCTTAGCTTCTTGTGGTTTGTAGCTGATGTCCAGTCCGATCTTCACAGGTTTATGGTCACTTCCCCCGAGCTGGCCAAGTACCGTTCTTGTTGCCAGCCTGGCCATATTGTTGGTGGCAAATGCAAGATTGGGCGTGGTGTTACTCAGCCATACCCTGGAGAAGAACGTTGGTGGATCATCAGGATCATTCATTAGCAGAAGACTGTTTTCAACTTGCCAATCTTCCACCTCCTCTCCTCTTCTATCTGCTTCACTGTATCCCCATGCCTCTGAGTGACTGTTGAAGTCACCGATGGCTAAGCATCGGTGGTCTGGGAGTTCCATTTGGTCAAGTGAGAGCTCTCGCTCTGGCGGGCAGTACACATTGAAGATCGTGATGCTTTCATTGTGAACCATAATTCGAACTCCATGGATTTCTGCCTGGTTGTTGGTACTGACGTCAAACTCTTGTGCTGGTATGGCGTTTCTGACAAGAATCGCCACTCCTCCTTTTGTTCTTCCTTTTCTGTCTTTCCTGAAGACCTGGTATCCCCTAACACTGAAGCGTTGGTTTTCCTTCAGGTGTGTCTCCTGTAGGCAGGCTACATCAATGCCTTCTGAGTGGAGTCTTTCGGCAAGGGATATTTTTTTTGTTATAGACTCCTTCTGCGTTCCACTGGAGGATGTTGACGTTCCTCTCCTTTGGCGTCTCTTTTCGGCCAGTAGCATTCCTCGTTCCCCGTCCCCTGGTCGTGCAGGACGAGGTGAGGTGACCTCCGGTAGCTGAGGGTGGGCCCCTTTGAGGCTGAGGGCCCGGCACTCTTCCTCCCCGGCGGATCCCCAGAGGACGAGCACCATCACGTGCAACATCAGTGTGACTCATCATGAAGCGAATATGCGTGATGAAGAGGTTTGTGGCACCACAGGGGTCCTGCATTTCCATCTTCAGCCATGGACATTTGTTGGGGGTCCCTCCCCTAGACCAACTGCCTTCCATGGCTGGGCTGTTGAGAGCTTGGTCCACCCTGTAGAAAGGTTGCCTGCCAAGGCTTTCCGAGACCCTTCTTCCCGTGCAACTGTCTGTCCTCCTCCGCCTTCACAGCCGTTGGGAGTTCGCTCTCCTCTCCACCTGTTCCGCTGTTGGGACATTTGTTGCTGTAACAAAACTTGGGTTTTACATGAGTGATTTGTTACTTGCTGCACAACCCCCAACCTGGAGGACCAGGGTGCACTTTTTAGTCTGGCCTCTACCCCATGCGGACCTGTTCGACATGGTTGAACCTTCTGGGAGCACTAGGCTTCCGTCGACATAGCTCCGGGGGTTGCTGAGGCACGCAAGCCGCTGCACCCCGACAAGGTATGTGCACCATTGGCAGCAGATTATGCTATTAAGATGAAGATTATCGATGTTTTCCGAATGCATGAGAGAACCCGTATGTAAACGAAGCAAAATGGTGGAGGCTACCATGCCGCCAAAGAAGAAACAAAGAGTAAATGCACACAACCAAAGGTTCAAAGAGGAATATCGGAAGACATATTTGTGTTTTACTGCATCGAAAATCGGTGAAACTTATGGTTTTTGTCAAGTGTGCAATGCTCAGCCATGGTGAAAGAGCATTTTCCGCCGAACTACCTGAACAGCTGCTGAAAAATATGAAAAGTGCAACCCATAGCATGCTAAATAAATAATTTGGCATGGATGGACCATCATAGTGTTTGTGCAGCTTAGAACAATGACTGCACATTGCAGTGTGGTTTGTAATTGTTGAGTGTGCACATAGGGACTCGTTTTGAAAGTGAAGGTTGTGACCACATTATGTTGTGATATAGCAGTGACTGTTAAAAGTTTGATGTTTAAATTAAAAAAATTAAATCACCCTTTGTCATTCAACTGTACAACCAATCATGTACAGTAGAACGAGATTGTGTTTTACCTATCTACAGTGTCAATCACACACACCCCATAGTAGAATCAGAGGGCCGTGCAAGGCGCCGCCACAAATTTCCCTCCTCCATTCCATTATTGCTGAGCACCAAGCTGAACGGCAGGAAGTTCCACTGTTATATGGTCTTCGGCATGACCCGGCTGGGATTTGAACCCCTGCCTCCCAGGTGTGGGGTGGATGCTCTACCAACTGAGCCACCACTCCGGTAGTTTGATGTGGTGTAGCTGTCAACATTGTGTTCTTTTCCTTCAATTTCTAGAAGCTAACAAGAATTTGTGGATGTCATGGTACTTCTTGTGATCATTCTTTACATTCTTCACATGAACACACTAACTTCAAGCAGAAATATCTATGCTAGTGACATTGACTGACTGATGTAGTTGTGATTATTGAGAGCTGTAGATGCTCACTTTATTTTGGGTTCTTGGTTTATATTTTGTTTTATATTGCTAAGATGAACCTAATTACTATTTGTGCATGTCTCTTATAAATGTTGTGACCAAAGACTTAATGAATTAATGTTAAACCAAATTATAGTAAATATTCCAACAAAAATGTTAATTTTGTGTTGTATCTTATCCTGTTAGATGTGCCCAGAAAGTGCAGGAAATGGCTTATTTTAATGGTAATTTTAAAAAAAATTTCTCTGGGAGGCCCCCCAGACCCCCCTCTTGCACTTACCCCCATCTTGCACCTACGGTGCTTGGGCCTGGCTTTCAGCCAGGCATTACTCCACTTTCCCAAGTCTGAGGGTTGGCATCTCTGTGGTAGGGTAGGAGGAGGCAACACCAACGCGGGGAAACGTGCTCCTGACATTTGGGTTATAAACTGCCTAAAGAAACACGAATTTCTAAAAATTTTATTACATGGAGTTATGAGAGTAAGGGCTTCAAGATCCATCCATCCATCCATCTTCTACCGCTTTTCAGGAGGTCCGGGTCGCGGAGGCAGCAGTTCAAGCAGAGAAGCCCAGACTTCCCTCTCCCCAGCCACCTTCTCCAGCTCTTCAGAGGGGATACCAAGGCGTTCCCAGACCAGCTGGGAGACAGACTCCAACAGACTCTCATGAATTGTATATCAAGGATTCAGTGTACCCCGCCCGGTATGGGGTTACCGGGGCCCCACCCTGGAGCCAGGCCTGGGGGAGGGGCTCGAAGGCTAGCGTCTGGTGGCCGGGTTTCCACCCATGGGACCCGGCCGGGCTCAGCCCGAAGGAGTTACATGGGTCCGCCCTCCAGTGGGCTCACCACCTGCAGGAGGGATCATGGGGGTCCGGTGCTATGTGGATCAGGTGGCGGTCAAAGGCGGAGACCTTGGCGGACTGATCCCAAGCTTTCTAAACTGGGCTTCAAGATGCCCAAACTAAAAAATATTAAAAAATCAATACAGCGCAAATTGCACGAGGAAGACGGAGATGAGCAGACCTCATCCGCTGACAACGCCATGGAGGATAATGACATGCCAACAGGTGTGTCAGAACAAGCTAACAGCACGAGTTTGGACTTGATATTGAAAGAACTGCAGGATTTCAGAAAAGATAAAGTCCAGCTGGCAGCTATTAAAGAAGAAATGAATAAAACAAACAAGAGACTAGAAGAGGCGGAAGAAAGGATTCTGGAAGCAGAAACTCGATTACAAACTAATGAGGAGGCCCTGACTGAGATGCTCAAACTCCATATTCAAACGGAGGTTAATCTCACGGATCTTGAGGGATGATCCCAGAGAGATAATATCAGACTATATGGAGTGAAAGAGGGGTCGCGCACTGACACTGAAACCTCCGCCAAACGCACCTCCACGATCAATTGTCATCAAAATGGCCAGTTCCAGGATAAAAGAAGAAACTCTGAAACTGACCTGGAAGAAACATGGATTCGTATACCTTGGGAAGAAGGTTAATTTGGACCACGACTACACACCTGAGATCATGAAGAGGCGGAGGGAGTATGCTGAAATAAAGTCGGTACTTAAAGAGAACAAAATTCGATTTCAAACCCCTTTCCCAGCGAAAATGAGTTTTTTATTGAGATGGAACCATGTTATATGACTCGGCCGAGAATGTGGAGAAGAGGGGATTCCTGGTGACTGTTGTCAGACGTCCGGAGACTCTCCTGGAACAGATCCAGCAGCTAACATGGTGCACAGAAAGGAGGACAAGAGGTCGAGCGACTGGAGAACGCGCCCGGGACTTCAAAGGAAAAATTACAAGCATTCAGACAACAAGAGTAAGAATGACTTTGAGAGTGATGCAGACAGATTGAGAACTGAGACTAAATGGAAATATGGATGGTGAGCTTACTATTTATAATAAACTGCCAGGACAGAAAATAAACTATGAATAATCTATGTAAGAATAGATTAAAGTCCCACGCAAAAACAAACATACAGTTTGGCAATATAGAGTTTTCATAGTCTGATGTTTTTCCTGTGCTGTATGAAGATGGACATTAGCCAATTGGCAGAACAAGGCCCTCTTTCACAAATATATGAGAGAGGCTCCCCTTCAAGGTTCCCTAAGTACAGGGGCCAAATTAGGGTCATATCTAAAACCCCACGGATGGAAGTCAATAGTTGTTTATATTTTTATTTTATTTTTTTATTTTATTTTTTTTTTTTTGTTGGATGAGTATTTGTTTGGAGTCTTTTTGTTCCAGGCTTGGGCAGCTTTATTGTACATGTTTTTGTACACGTAGGGAGAGTTCTGTTTTATATATATATAGGTTCTACTATGTTAATGATATCAGAACAATCAAAAATGATTAGTAGCAAGATAAAAATTATCTCCTTCAATGTTAACGGCCTTTTGAATCCAATTAAACGTAGCAGAATCTTAACCCAAATGAAGAAAGAACATGCACAAATAATATATTTACAGGAAACTCATTTGTCAAATAAGGAACATGACAAATTAAAAAGAATGGGCTTTACTAATGTTTTTTTTTTTTCATCATATAAAGTGGGACGAAGGAGAGGAGTTGCTATCCTTCTTTCAGATAAATTACATTTTGAAAAAGAATTTGAGAAGTGATAAGGAGGGCCGGTTTTTTTTAGTAAGTGCGCGCGTCGGTCAAAATGGTAGGGGAGAAATTTGTGTGGCCGAGCCTTCGCAAACAAGTGAAAGAGTGGGCGGCAGCCTGCGTGGCGTGCCAATGAGCCAAAGTACACAGACACACGAAGGCTCTCTTGGAGCCGTTTCATATTCCGGCTAAGAGGTTCGACCATGTTCACGTGGACCTCGTGGGCCCCCTCCTGCCATCACAGGGGTGCATGCACCTCCTGACAATGGTGGACCGCACCACGCGCTGGCCGGATGCGGTTCCGCTGGTGGCAACCACAGCCGAGGAGGTGGCGCTCGCATTTTTGACAGCATGGGTAGCGCGTTTTGGAGTCCCGTCGTACATTACGTCCGACAGAGGCCCTCAATTTGTTTCCGAACTCTGGTCAACAATGGCCCGCAGCCTGGGTGTCACAATTCACCGCACAACCGTGTACAATCCACAGGCTAATGGGTTATGCGAACGTTTTCATAGATCATTGAAAGCGGCTCTCAGGGCTTCACTGACGGATGCAAATTGGGTAGACAAGCTACCGTGGGTTTGATTGGGGTTACCTTCTGAGCCTAAAGAGGATCTGGAAGCTTCCCCGGCTGAACTTGTTTTTGCGCAACCACTTCAGCTGCCCAGGGAGTTTCTGCCAGATAATCCCGCGCCGGGCAGCTCCCCGTCTCAGCTGTTGCAGCGTAGCATAGACACAAGCACGCTGCCGGGCCCTGCCCACCACAGTTTTCCGTGCGTTTTTGTGCCTAAAACTTTGAAAAACGCGGAGTTCGTGTTTGTCAGACACGACACCCATCGACCTCCATTGCGCCCACCCTATGATGGACCGTTCAGAGTGCTGGAAACACGGGACAAGCATTTTTTGCTAGATTTGGGGGGGTAGGAGGGAAAAGATTGGCATAGACAGACTCAAACCCACTTTCGTTGTGGCGGACGAGCAGGTGCTGTTGGCGAGGGCCCCTCGGCGTGGAAGACCCCCACAGGGAGCTCCCCAGAGAAAAGATTCCCCAGAGCACCCACACGGACAGACAAAAAGTTTTACCCCCCAAACATCAACCCCCCAGCATGACAGCGCCGCGGAGGTGGTGAATCCTGGTTACAGCAGATACGGGAGAAGACTGAAGCCCAAGCAGCATGTGGATTGATGTTTAATGGTTCTATCACAGCATACGGACTGTTATTCTATTGTTGTATCCAAGATGCTCGGGGGGGGGGTGGTATGGCTGCACATGGGGAGAGCATAATTGTGTAACATCTTAGACAAGAACAATGAGCAGAGGTTCCCTGGTGAGACAACAGGGAGGTGTGAAGGATGAATGAAGCGAATGCAGTGTGACCTTTTGTGTGTTAGAAACTTCTAGAGGAATGGTAAAGGATTAAGGAAGTGAATGCAATGTGACCTTTTGTGTGTTAGAAGCTTCTAGAGGAATGCCATGTTATTTAAGAGAAGAGTCTCTGCTGAGATGTCATTCTGTCTATGCTTCTTGTGTGAGATGTGTAATAAATCGTCTGAGTCAAATCCGCCTCTTCATTTACACGCTTCACATTACCTTCAGAAAAAATTGTCATAATTCATCTGTCAGTAGTTTTATGCACTTTGTTCTCTCTTAATTTTCAGTGTTATAAAATTGTTTTTAACGTACATTTGAAATGACTTAAACTTTATTCATTATCGCTACTTGACTAATTCCAAATTATTAGAAATGAAGTTACATTAAGCTGCCGCTGAGTGTGAAGCGGCTGGGATTACAATCAGTGCCTCCTCAGCTGGAGGAAGGTGGATTGTCCTCTCTGGGTTGGGGTCAGGCTCCTGCCCCAAGTGGAGGAGTTGAAGTATCTCGGGGTCTTATTCACAAGTGAGGGGAGAATGGAGTGAGAGACTGACAGATCAGAGCAGCATCTGCAGTGATGCAGACGTTGTACTGGTCTGTTGTGGTGAAGAGGGAGCCGAGCTCTAAGGCAAAGCTGTTGATTTACCAGTCAGTCTACGTTCCTTCCCTTACCTATAGTCATGAGCTTTGGGTAATGACCGACCGAGTGAGATTGCGGATACAAGTGGCTGAAATGAGTTTTCTTCGTAGGATTGCTGGACTCACCCTCAGAGATAGGCTGAGGAGCTCAGTCATCCGGGAGAGGCTCAAACACCAGCAGATGACCTCTGTTCAAATAAAAGTAAATTTTCCATATCATTTGCAAATCAAAGTCCCAGAGTCTGGAGAAATAGTGGAGAGACACAGAATCTAAGTTGCTTGAGATTTAGTGTGAAGATTCCACAGTCAGTGATGATTTGAGGAACCAGGTCATCTGCTGCTGTTGGTCCACTGTGTTTTATCAAGACCAAAGTCAGCGCAGTCGTCTACCAGGAAATTTTAGAGCACTTCATGCTTCCCTCTGCTGAGAAGCTGATTTCATTTTCCAGCAGGACTTGGTACCCCCCCCCCTACACACACACACACACACTGCGTGAAGTATCAAAACCTGGTTTAATGACCATGGCATCACTGTTTGATTGGCCAGCAAACTCTCCTGACCTAAACCCCATAGAGAATCTATGGAGGATTGTCAAGAGGAAGATGAGAGACACCAGACCCAACAATGCAGACGAGCTGAAGGTCACTATCAAAGCAACCTGGACCTTCATAACACCTCAGCAGTGCCACAGGCTGATCACCTCCATGCCATGCCACATTGATACAGCAATTATTCCAAAAGGAGCCGCAACCAAATATTGAGTGGTACATGGACATACTTTTCAGTCGGCCAACATTTCTATTAAAAACTTTTTTTTAAAATTAATTTTATGTAATATTCTAAGTTTTTGAGACACTGAATTTGGGTTTTCATGGTCTGGAAGCCATAATCATCAAAATTAAAATAAAACACTTGAAATATTTCACTCTCTGTGTAATGAATCTATATAATATATGGGTTTCACTTTCTGAAATGAGTGACAAAAAATATTGAAGTTTTTCATGATATTCTAATCTTTTGACATGTACCTGTATTTAGTGTGTATAAGGATAAGCCATCTTTAGTGTCATTCAAATCCATACAACCAATCATGTACAGTAGATGGAAATGACGTTTCTCTGATCTACAATATTAATCACACACACACAGAGAATCAGAGGGGTCGCTGCCATGCAAGGCGTCGCCACAAATTTCCCTCCTCTGTTCCACTATTGCTGAGCACCAAGCTGGATGGCAGGAAGTTCCACTTTTATATGGTCTTTGGCATAACCTGTCTTGGATTTGAACCCCGGCCTCCCAGGTGTGGGGCGGATGCTCTACCAACTGAGCCACCACTCCGGTATGCGGCCGCTGTCATGCATTTTTACAGCTTTAGTAATATTCAGGCAAAATTAAGAAACTTGGCAGTAATTGAAACCAAAGAAACGATGGTCTGATACACTATAATGTTTCCTATTAGCAACAAGTTAGCATCATCATTTAGCATTTGCCGTTTTATAATTAGAGTGAGATGGTGTTAATGTTCATTTATTCATTCATTCATCTTCTTCCGCTTAATCCTTTTTGGGTTGCATGGGGGCTGGAGCCCATCCCAGCATCCCTGGGCAAGAGGCAGGGTACACCCTGGACAGATCGCCAGTCCATCGCAGGGCCAACACAGAGAGACAGACAACCATTCACTCTCACAGTCATACCTAAGGACAATTTAGAATCCCCAGTTTGATGCCAATTAACCTAACTTGCATGTTTACCTCCAATTAAAATGAGGTTAGATTACTATCCACTGACACAGCACGGTGGGGGAAAAAGTCCCACATCCCTGGCTAACAGAAGTAGTGGCTATATGACCAGAACATTAGCTTGCTGTTAGCTGCTGTGCTATCCACCAGAACCCACACACCTGGCGCACTGCGGGGTAGAGGTGGGGTGGTGACAGGTAGGAATAGGGTATGGGCCTTTTAAATCCCGATATAAACGGTATAGTTTTTAATGAAATGGTAGGCGTTTTTTTTTAATCACATCACTGATATATACAGTGGTGTGAAAAAGTGTTTGCCCCCTTCCTGATTTCTCATTTTTTTTGTATGGTTGTCAGACTTAAATGTTTAATATCATCAAACAAATTTAAATATTAGACAAAGATAACACAAGCAAACACAAAATGCAGTTTTGTTTTTTTTTTATTTAAGTTTTTGTAAAGGGTATACAGGTCATTACAGCATTGCATTGTTTACATTTTCATCACACGTTCCCTTATTTTTTGCTATTTGACAACATTGGTAGGATAGTTATTACAACACCCCCTTTTTTTCTTTTTAAAGTGAAAGAAAAAGTGAAATTAAAGAGAATTAAATAAAAAAATGAATAAACAAACAGAACAGCAAAAAACAAACAAACAGAAAATTAAGTATTTAAAAGTAAAAGAGCATCTGAGTAGCATTGGAACAAAGAGCGGGACCATCATTGAAATGGTATTTGTCAAAGATTAGATCTAATGGAAGACACATATGCGATCCAGGGTTGCCAAAAGTTCGTGAACCCATCCATGTCCTGTCTCAGTGCGAATGTCAACTTTTCCATCGAGTAAATGTCTTGAATCACGTTAATCCAATCTTCAGGTGTAGGACAGTCCTTCAGCATCCATTTTTTAGTTAGGGCTTTTTTACTTGCCAATATTAAAACATTGAATAAGTATTTATCTCCTCGTCTTTCCAGTGAGTCCGGTAGTAAACCCAAATACAAAGTTACAAAAGAAAAGGGAACTGTTATTTTGAATATTTTCCCCAATATTGTCTGTACATTGGTCCAATATTGGTGGATAACTGGGCATGACCAAAACACATGAAAATGATTTGCAGTCTTTTCACCACACAAGCGCCAACAGTTCGACCCCTTATGGGTAAATTTGTTTTGTGCAGGTGTTCTGAAAAATCTTACCAAATTTTTCCATCCAAATTCTCTCCACTGCAGGGATGAGGTACTTTTCCATTGCTGTTTATTTAGCTTTTCCCATATTTCCAATTGTAAAGTGAAATTCCCCTCTTTTTCCCATCTCTCTTTTATATATGATGTGTTGTCTCCTTTTAAATCTTGAAGACCTTGGTATATTTTAGAAATGTATCTGATCCCTGGGATCCCTTTATATGCCATTAAGAAGACCTTCAGAACACCTGACTGGGCCCTTTCCAAATCCTCCTTTTTAAGTATATTGTTTATGTGGTGTCTAAGCTGAAAAAACCTGTAAAGGTCTTGATTTATTAGACCTTGTTTTTTCAAATCTTCAAAACTTCTTAAAGTTTGCCCCTTAAAAAAATCGTAATATTTTATCAGCTCTTTCTCTTTCCACTCTTTAAATCTAGTGTCTGTTTTATTGGGGGTAAAGTCTTGATCATAGGCAATCCATTGCAGAAGTCGATAGGGCTCTTTAGCTTGATTCTCTCTGACTATCTTAAACCAAATTTTTAGTGGGGTCTCTATCCACGGGTTAGTGTTATTCAAGAGTTTAGGTAAGGCATTGTTCCCTATTATCGCCTGTAGGGGGATGTCACTTGTTATTTGGCATTCCATCTCCTTCCATTGTGCAGTGTAGACTGGGTTACATATCTCTACTAAAGTTTTAATTTGTGCGGCTTTAAAGTAGTCCCTGATATTTGGCAGCGCGAGCCCACCTTTGTCTTTGTTTAGCTGTAGGGTTCTATATCTGATTCTAGGTCTCTTGCCCTGCCATATGAATCTTGAGATCCTTCTGTCCAGCTCCTGCCATGTTTTTTGGGGAGGTTCTACCGGTATTGTTTGGAAAAGGTATAGAAGACGTGGGAGTATATTCATTTTGACTGCTTCAATTCTTCGTGTAGTACGAAGGTACTGAATGAATGGTATCATATTCCATCTTGTTAGGTCAGATTTTATTTTTGTCACCAGTGGATCATAATTTAGTGTTATAATTTTGTCGAGTTGTTTCGGGATATTGACCCCCAGATATTTCATAGATTCCAACTCCCAGTTAGTTCTGAGTTCACTTAGTGAATAATGATTTGGGTCATAGTTGAATGTTAAAACTTGGGTTTTATGCATGTTTAATTTGTACCCCGATAAATCTCCATAGTCTGAAAAAACTGAGATTAGTTCTGGTAAAGAAGTGTCTGGTTGCCCTAGGTATATTAAAATGTCATCAGCAAAGAGTGCTATTTTATGTTCCTTCTGACCAAGTGTAATACCTTGAATTTTTTGATTTTGTCTTATCCATTGGCTCAGAGGTTCTATGAAGATTGCAAAGAGCAGTGGAGACAGGGGGCAACCTTGACGACATCCTCTTTCCAGCTCAAAAGATGATGATAAATTACCGTTAATCCTTATTTTAGCTGTTGGTTTTTTATATAATGCCTGTATAGTTCTAATGAAGTTGTTATGAAAATTGAAACTGGATAAGATTCTATATAGGAAAGACCAGTCAACCGAATCGAATGCTTTTTCAGCATCTAATCCCCATATGACTGCATTTAAGTTATATTTTTTTATATGATGAATTATGTGTAAAGTGCGTCTAATGTTGTCTTGTGTCTGTCTTTGTCTTATAAAACCTGTTTGGTCTAAGTGAATTAAGTCTGTCAGTATGTTTTCTAACCTTTTGGCAAGGATAATGGTAAAAAGCTTATAGTCCCGATTTAATACACTGATTGGTCTGTAGTTGGAGCATTGTAGTTTATCCTTTTCAGGTTTAGGTATAACTGCAATGACCCCTTCTCTCCAGGAGGGGGGGATTTCCCCTGTGTGGAGGACATAGTTAAATGTTTTCAAGAGGAGAGGAGATAGTTGCTGTTTAAAGGTTTTGTACCATTCTGCTGTATAGCCATCTGCTCCTGGAGATTTGTTAGCTTTAAGTTTCATAATTGCTTTTTCCAATTCTTTAGGTTGTATTTCTTACAGTAGTGTTTTATTTTGTGACTCCGTAAGTTGGGGAAGGTGTAATGTGTTTAGGAATGTCTCGGATGCGTTTTTATGTTTTTTGTGGGAGTATAAGTTCTTGTAGTAATTCTCGAAGCTTTTAAGAATATCCTGAATTCTGAATTTTATTTCCTTTGATACTGGGTCTCTGATTTTGTAGATTGCTCTTTCTGTTTGTTGTTTCTTCAATTTATAGGCTCGTAATTTTGCCAATTTACTGCCTGCTTCATAGTGTTTTTGTTTCAGAAATGTAAGTTTCTTCTGGATTTCTATTGTGTAGATCTCATTTGTTTGATTTTTAATTTCTTTAATCTTGAGCGAGCCATTAGAATGAGTGCTGTCTTTGTGTTCTTTTTCTAGGTTCTTGAGTTCTGACTCTAGTGTGATTAGTTTTTCTTGTCTCAGTTTCTTTTGGGTTGCAAGTTTTGCAATAATTTTTCCCCTTATTACAGCTTTGCACGCATCCCACAGTATTAAAGGGGATACTTCTCCATTATCGTTTTCTTCCAAATATCTTAAAATATCTGATTCCTATTCATCTTTCAGTGGTCCTTTCAGGACATTTGAATTCAACCTCCAGGAAAATGTATTATTTGTGTATTTTTGGATGTTTAAGTCCATGTAGATCGGACTGTGGTCAGAGAGATCCATCATTCCTATTCTACATGTTTTTACTCTTCCAATGTCTCTATTAAACATAAAAAAGGAATCAGTCCTTGAGTAAGATGAATGTGGCGTTGAATAAAACGTATAATCTTTTACATTGGGGTTGAATTCCCTCCATACGTCACAGATTCCCATTTCTTTTAGTAGCATCCGAGTTTTCCTATTTTGAGTGTTATTTTGATGTGAAGAATTACCTGTTGCATCCCAGTATGGATTCAGTCTTAGATTGAAGTCTCCACCACATATCACTAAACCTTGGGCTTTAGTTATCATTAGGTCGAATACATTTTTATAAAATTTCCATTTAGCCCCTGGTGGTGCATATTGACCATTTGCCAGTGACGTCCCGCGTCACGTGATTTTTGTTGATACCGCCATATTGGACGGCAAGTCGGGAGCTGTGTGAGTGCGTTTCAACATGGCGTCCGCTCAGTCAGATGTGCCGGCTTTGTCCGATGTAGCGCAACTACTAGATAAAAAAACATTGTGACCGGTACATGGAAAATATCAGTGTTATCGGCGTGGACCCTTACAACTTGTCGCTTGAAAAATTCACCAGTTTCATAGATTTTTGCCCCAAACCTGACATACACTATATGAACATCTACAGCTACCTGGTCAACACACCGTCTAGGTGCACTGGAGAGTCTCTGAAAGCCTACAAAAGTTTGGACGCTTATAGTTATTTTGTTGCTGGGCTTGTGAGAAATGTGCTGATATCCCCAGTCATCACTTCAACGGTCCACTATGTCGTGACGGCTCAGGTATTTTTCCTTTATTTTTTCCAAAATTCAGACTCTATTCTCTCCCCTACTGTATAGATTTGTCATGTTATATAGAATCTATTAAGTGATAAATTATTAAAATTTTATAAAATATTCAATTATTATTAGTATTATTATTATTATTAGCTGTATACTGTATATAGTATCTCAATTAAATTAAAAAATAATTAAATATTTTTATAGATCTATATATTCTGTAAAAGGATTTTTAAATACTTGTCTTATCAATAGAATACTCGATAAACAACTCCCAACACTATTAGATATATTACAAATTTTATTGTTCAGTCTATACAAGAAAGACTTATATCCAGATAAAAAGTCATCATACCCACATATTAATTATAAGAATATTTATCCACTACAGGTACATCACTCCCAGAAGATGTCGGACCCCCCACTGAAACCCTGGGTGATCATGAATCAAGATTGTGTCATATTGTCTTCACACTGTACTTGTATGGCAGGGTTAGGAGAGACTTGTTCACATGTTGCAGCTGTGTTGTTTGCTGTTGAGTGTGCTGTCCACCTGTCCCAAGGCCAGACTTGCACTGATGTTCCCTGCGCCTGGAATACACCAACAGCAAACTTGAAGCTTCCTTTTGCTGCATTGCGTGATATCGATTTTTCAAAACCCAAAACAAAACACCGGATGTCAATGCAGAAAAAAAAACATATTCCCCGTAAAAGGGAAAGCAAGCCCATTGCCCCTCCATCAGATGATGATCACCAAGCATTGCATCAAAGGCTGCATCAAACTTCTAGAATGACAGGCAAACGGTGTGCTATACTATCTCTGGTTGAGCCTTATAATCAGGAGTACATTCCACAGGTTAATAGCTTTGGTACAATTTTTTTCCTTGATTTTTTAGATGAATGAAAATGGCATCATATCTAATGTATAATCAAAAATGAATGAAGACTGATGAACAGAACTAAATATGCAGTGTTCCACAACTATATAACTACACATGTCAGTTGAAAAGAACATCTAATTATATTTGCAGGTGGCCCACAATGATTGTCCTGCTTCTCTGGATACCCTTTTTAGTCCTGATTGTCTTCAGCTTACCTTTGAGCAGGTGTTGAATAGATGTGAACAGGTACAACAACTTCTGAAAGTCACTCCTGAGCAGGTAATTTTTCTGCAAATGTTTTAAAATTTATTTCTAAATATAACAACTTTTAAAGTGCTTTACATTCTATTAAATGCTACATAATCATTATGTGGGACGTCATAATATCTATGCAGGAAAATTTAGGTTAGTTATATAAGACATTGTTTCTTCTGCAGGTAAAATTTGTTGAAGAAACTACCAGATCGCAGAACAAGTGTGTGTTGTGGCATCAGCAGCGAGTTGGCAGAATAACGGCATCCATCTTCAAAGAAGCTGCACAGACTCATCTTGACGCTCCTTCGAGAAGCCTGCTGAACAAGATATGCTACCCAGTTAGTTTTACCAGTAAAGCAACAAAGTAAGAGACTAGAAAAGCACTCGGAGAGCGCAAACCTCCGCCAAGGCTGCATGCAATTCCTGAATTGTTTTTTTTACCAGTAATCATCTCTTTTTATCCTGCTATGCTTAGCTACTTACTGTAAACTACTTTTGGTGCTGTATTGAATCATTGAGTCCTAAGTTGGTTGATCATGGAAACTGACAACATTTAAATTGTAAAGAAGACGTAATTCTAAAAAAAATTGTCATTTCATTGTGCTATGTAAAATATTCAGATTTCTTTCAGAAAATAGTTCTATATTGGTTTTAAGGAATACTGGTACATTTTTTTTGTACTCTGTCAATAATTTTGCCGATTTGTTTACAGATGGGGATGCGACCATGAGAAAGTGGCCCGTGATCAGTATGAAGAAATCAGGTCTTCTCAGCACCAGGATCTACTAGTGTGTGATGCTGGACTAGTCCTCAGTCAGCGCTTCCCCTTCATGGGTGCCTCTCCGGATGGATTTGTCTCCTGTAGCTGCTGTGGGGAGGGTCTGGTGGAGGTGAAATGTCCTTTCTGTAAGAGGAATCAGGCTTTAGAGGAAGCGGTGGAAGACCCTCAGTTTTGTGCAAGCAACATTGATGGCGACATCAAGCTGAAACCATCTCATAAATATTTCTACCAAATCCAAGCTCAACTGGGTGTCACAGAACTTTCTTACTGTGACTTTGTTCTCTGGACTCAAAAAGGTTGTAATGTTCAAAGAATTGAGTTTGATGACCTCTTTTTTAATGAGAAAGTTCAACTTGTTGGTAAATATCACAGGTCTGTCATTTTACCAGAACTACTCGCCAAATGGTATACCAAAAATCCAAATTTGTTTCATATATCTTGTAAGACAAAAGAAACCCCAAAAGGTGATAATACTAGTGTCATTTGCTACTGCAGAAAAACCTGTGGTGATGCATCTATTGTAACCTGTGAGTCTGGCTTTTGTCAAATTGGTCAGTTCCATGTACAGTGTCTTAGGTTGAAAAATGTTCCAAAGAAAAAGTGGTGCTGTCCAGATTGTAGAGCAATTTCAAGGAGTCAGAAAAATCTGAAGAACTAAGTGTGTGTGGCATGTAGATTGTGGTTGTATCATCACCTGAGGTTTACTAAAAATAATAAAATGTATTGGCCAAATAGAATATAATATTTCTTTGTTGTACAACTAGCTTAGCTATTGCATGTAAAATATATCATGACTTAAGTAATAAATTTAATTGTTATATATAATTTTCAGGTTATTTCATTGCGTGCATCACATAAAATGTTGATTGCGTAGCCGCGAGTAAGGCGGCTATGCAATCTTTCCTCTTTAGCGCTGCCACCCACCTCCTGCGCCTGTCTTCGTCAGCTGGGAGCCGGTAAAACTTCAAGTTGGATCCCTTTTTCTGGCGATTTGTACACCCAAAGGCACAGCAGTGAAACAACACAGTCTAATTCAATGCCAACATAAAATAAAACAAAGACGTAGGTTGAAATCAGGTAAATATATCGAGATCTGGTACACCGCTGAACAGCTGCTGAATGCGCCGTCCACTCGCTTCTGCCGTTCAAGATGGCGGCGTAAACAAAAGGTGTGACGTCACAGCAAATGGTCTATATATTCATCAGGGTGATATCTTCTCCCTCTAGCCGCCCAATTACCAAACTGTACCTCCCTTCTTTATCTTTGTGTTCTGATTTTTTTTCAAATGTAATTTTGGTTGATATCAATGTCGCTACTCCCCTCCTCCTCCCTGATTTATATGAAGATGAAGAGATCATTTTAAACCCTTGTCTATTGAGTTTAGTGTGTTCCACGTCTGTTAGGTGGGTTTCTTGTAAAAATATTATTTCTGCTTTGTCTTTTTTCATTTTGCGTAGAATCTTGGATCTTTTAACTGGATTCAGGATCCCTTTTACATTATATGAGGCTATTTTGGTTACACCCTGTTTCTCCATTGTATTTTCTTATTTAGTATAACAGTGTGGTGGCCCTCTTTTATGCTACTCAGAAACTGAAAGAACATTAAGAACATAAAAAACATTAAGAACATAGTGTACGAGACTTTAAAACAAAAAACTGTCAAAAGAACTTCCTGAGCTGGGGTCTCTTTAAAGACCCTGTAAGAGCCCTGTCAGGAATCTGAAACTCAAGACTCACAAAATAATAGTACTCTGTTAGGTTCGTACCTTAATAAGATTCGAGACACAAAATGTGTTCCAAGTTTTTACTTGTACAAGGAGCAACACACCTCTGATTACAGATGGGAAATGCGCGCTGCCATACAAAGCCAGCACGTCCCTTTTATACTGAGCAGGTCAGACACAGGAAACATCTACTGCAACTTTATGGGCACCTTTGTGGTGACTGATAAGACCGTGAAACAGTCAGGCTTTGTGGTGACTGATAAGGCCGTGGAACAGTCGGGCTTTGTGGTGAAACAGTCAGGCTTTGTGGTGACTGATAAGGCCGTGGAACAGTCAGGCTTTGTTGTGTAACACAAAGACAACTCCGTGTCAGCACATGACTTCTTGCACACCAGTTTCTAAACTTTAAGTAAATACAGATTATTCCGGTCTGTTGAGGTATGTCTGTTACAGGGTGAGTTAAACCTTCCTGATGCAGCATTGTTGCCGCCATTGTATGGGAGAAAATACAGAAAAGTTCAGCTAAAAACTAATTATGAAATGATAACATATTTGTACATGTATACACTTTCTGACAATTTCCTCCTGTTTATCAGTTCATAATTTTTTATCACATACAGACATCAGAACAATGTAACTTCAAAAGATTTCCTACATTGTCTTCATAGAGTATCATTTCCAAATTTAAACAGGAGCACAATTATCATTGTTATCCACCTCTTCGGTATTTAAAGGAGTGTATTGGTCTTGGAACATTTGTTGTATCATAAATGTATGTTGAGACAGAGCGCGAGACATCATTGATTTGACACAGGGAATCACAAAGCAACATGACAGAAACATGCATATCATTATTATAATAAAAGGCATAAAGGCTTTAAGAAGCACCTGCCACCAACTTCCTGTGAATAACCAGTCTAACCAACCAGATTGTAGCTTCTCTTCATAATCATTCATGATTGCCTGCTGCACTTGTTCCATGACGGTAATAGCGGTATCCATACTTTCAGAGACAGATGGAATGTAAGTGCAACAGGACCCGTTAAACATAACACATACACCTCCTTGGACAGCCAAAACCAGGTCCAATGCTATTCTGTTTTGCATAACCATAACTCGAGTTTGTTCAGTTACATTGGATAAAACCTTCAAAACAACAGTAGTGGCATTAACAAACATTAACAGTCTGTAGTTCATTTCTTCAAATTTTGTCATTAACTGACCAACTCCATATGGGGCGAAAATTGAATGTCCAACCTCGTCACCCAGTGTCCATAATTTATATTTCTGTGGGACAGTAAGTCCAGCAGCACTAAAGAGGGACTGAATACTTCTTTTCTTCTTAGTGTGTCCTGAGGAGTTGTCATCAGAGTAGAGAACAAATGATCCATCAGTAACAGTCACTGGGGCACAAATTCCTCCCCAATTGGGAGGTAATTGAGCGTAGAGTTTGGAACCACATAACCAATGAACTTCTTTGATAACATAGGTGCCATTACTTTGAACTGTGCCCGTAGTGCTAGTCTTCCTGACAGTATAATTTTGTGATCTATACCTTGGACTAGGTAATACGGGTGTAAAAGAACAATCTGTTGCTCCGCTGCACTGTGAGGTGCAAGGTAACAACACTGTCAAACATTGTCGTGGAAGAAGTCTTCCCAACGCCGTGGTACCATTTGAATATACACATGCTGGGAAAGTCACATTTTTCTTTGTAAAGGCAAATCTAGTTAATGGTTGTGTTACATTCATAGCCATAATCTGATCAGGACATGTCATTCAATAAGTGGTGTTATCATGATTTTTCATAGTAATCTTGGGTAGGAATCCCCAGGCTGAAATCTCTAGTATACAGTAAGATACGTTTATAGGAAAGGGTTCAGCCTTTCGGATTGGTCCCTTAGTGGTTAAAGGCAACAAAGAACAAGCCCAACAACTGCCGTTTCCTCTTGTCAGACGAGCATTGAGGAACATATACTGATACCACTGATTAGTCATAAACAGTGTTTCTGTGACATGTTCCTCTATATTTCTATTATCTCTTCTCAAGGGTGGTGAGGTGATAATGATGAGGACTAATAGCGGGATACTCAAGGTCAGAGTCAGTCTCAGGATTACCATGGTGCCTGATTCCCCTGGGAGTGTGCCTATAGACTCAGGTCACTGTCTTCACCGGGTTTGAGACGAGTCTTATCCTTAAAAGGACTAGACTCCCCTTTGTAACCGGACTTACCCTAGGGGTGGCTGGAGGTCACCAAGGGGCACCTGAAGTCTTTTAACATGTGACAGATGAATCCAAGAAGGTCTTTCAGCAATCCTCACTGCGGTAGGTGTGGTCAATAATACTTGGTATGGTCCAAGCCACCTCACGGAATTCCAATTCTGTCGGTGATGGTTCTTTATGAAGACATAATCACCAGGCTGGAGGGAATTTTCTGGGCCCTCCTGTGGAGTAGAGAAAGATCTGACAGATTCAGCATAATCTTTCATTTGTTTACATTCTTTCAAATGCTCTCCAAGAGTCTTATAAGGGTTAGTGGCAGTTAATGGGAGTAGGTCAGGTAGAATATAGGGCCTATGAAAGGCGCATTCAAATGGAGATAACCCACTCTTCTTTTCTGGGATGGTGTTAATGGTTAGCTTTACTACAGTTAATGCTTTAGGCCATGAAATTCGTTGGTCATGCATTACTTTGTTTAGCATTTGCTTAACAGTACCATTTTTCCTTTCCACTAGACCTGCACTTTGTGGGTGATAAGCAGTGTGAAACTTCAGCTGTGTTCCAACGGCAGAAGTAAGATCCTTAACCATTTGTGCTGTGAAGTGTGTGCCATTGTCTACATAAATGGTCTCCGGTATTCCAAACGTGGGAAATATGTTGTTTTGTAAAACTTTGCAAACAAATTTAGCATCTGCCTTTGCTGTAGGATGAATTTCTGTCCATTTAGTATAGGTGTCAATGAGGACCAGACAATACTGCAGTTGTCCCACTTTAGATAGTTCAATAAAATCCATACACCATTGAGAAAAGGGCATTTTAGGTGGTGGGAAACTACCATGTCTCGTCCTCATTGCACCTTGTGCATTGTTTTGTATGCAGATTAAACATTGTTGGCACACTTTTTTCATTTCTTTCAAAATTCCTGGGCAGAAAAAATGTTTTTCAGCCTGTGCCTTCATTCCTCCTGTGGATACATGGCCACTGCCATGAGTCAAGATCGACAGCCGGCGATACAAGGAGGGAGGAAGGATTATTTTACCATCAGTAGTGCAATAAATTCCATTGTTTGAAACAATTGCTCCAGGGAGCATAGTCATTTCCTTCTGTGCATCAAGCAACACAGTAATATCTACATTGTTAGGTGCTGTAAAATGAGTTCCATTATCTGCACAAATCAGTTCTGGAACCCCAATTTCAAATGAGTTTTACATACAAATGCGGCATTAGCTGAGGATGTGGGATGAATTTTTGTCCACTTTGTAAAGGTGTCGATCAACACCAAGCAATATTGTAGCTTTCCATTGCTCCTTGAGCATTATTTTGTAAACAAATGATGCACTTTTTAGCATGTTTTTGTTACTTCTTTCAAAAACTAGGACAGTTTTCCAACATCCTCACAGTTTTCCCTCCTGTTGGCACATGATTGGCCATGTGCCACCAGGACAGCTCATTTGTATAATGTGGGTGGCAGAGCAAATTTACACATGAAACAGGAGGAAGGTCCATATTATTTTGATAGCCTTTAAAAACATCAACATCAACATTATTAATAAGACAGACGGTTCCTAAAAGACCAATAGCAGCACAGTGAGTAGCGTTATCAGCCAAGCGATTACCGCAGCTAGACAAGTCAGTGCCATTAGTGTGGGCAGGGCAGTGAATAACTGCCACAGAACATGGTAGCATCAGAACATTACATAGTTACAATAATTGCTGTCGATGTTTTGCTGGTTTTTCTGTGGAGATGACAAACCCTCGCAGATTCAAGGTAACAGTATGCAGGTGGCATGCGTTATAAGCATGCTTACTGTCTGCACAGATGTAAGTGCTGTAATCAAAGATGCAGGTTGTGGAATTTTTACACAATCAGGACCCCAGACAACATTGTTACAGCATAAGCAGTGGATGTTGGCCCATCAGGCCTTTTTTACAGAGCAAGCCTGTCGCTCGCTTCTTCCCTTGCTAAGTAGAGAGAGAGAGCTGCCGTTCACCCCCCTTTGCTGATGGGAGAGAGAACCACCGCTCGCCCCTCTGTTGCCTTTTTTTTTTTATCAAAAAAAAAAAAGGGCCACCAGTAAATAACCACAAGGAATTTGGTACAAGCTTAAGGTGTGGCTGTGACAACAAGGTTATAGTGTACGATAACAGTGTAGCTGGCAACAATATGGAATGGTTGTCCTGCTGTAAATAGAGGGCATGATCTTATTATTTGTATTATCCCATGAATAATAAAAAGTGGTCTGTATTGCCCAGTATGTATTTTAGTTATAAACTGCAGCCATATGTTTATCCTGGGTACTACAGAAAATGAAATGAAAAGCGCTTATGTAAATAAAGTCGAATTGAATTCATCATCAATCATTTATTGATAATTTTTATGCATTATCTATTTTTCTAAGGATTGCTAATTATTTGCTAATTAATTTCTTTGATACCCCCTGTTTTGATACATGGAGGCTCACATGCAGCAAAGTTACAGGGTATTTGATTCTTTTACTGAAAGGAAGTGTGCTACCATTTTTAACTTTAAATAAAATCTGCAGGTAGCCCAGTTCCTTCAAAAATAGATTTAAATAATTATAGCTTCTTTTTGTGACATCTCTTAAAATAGTTTACAAATTCCATTTAAGAAAAACAAAATAACTATCTGTGCATTTTTAACATGCTTCAGCATTGATAAATAAGATCAGTTTGTCCAGTTGAACACAGATGGGTTGAATTTGAATAAATGAATAAAGATTGCATCACACTCTTTCAATCAACGGAAAGGTGGACGTTTTGCCTAATTAGAATTTGATTTAAATTTTTCCCAGGAATGCCTCATTTTATATATTCCTTGGTAAATTATGGGGTGAATGTAGTTTACCCTGACCCAGCTTGGCCACCGCCGAATCAGGAAAAACACATTCCTCATTACTGTCACATTTCTGAAATATATTGTTACCGCACCATTATGTGGTGAGTAACATCAGTATAAAATCATATAAACATTATATTTGTAAAGTCAAAGTCATTTGAATCAGTACCCCTTATGTTATCTACAATGTCATACAAAGTCATACTTGGCTTCAAAAAATGCCCATCAATTTAAGGATTCTTTCTCCAAGACCTTTGTCTGATAATCCATAGCCTCTGGCAGATCATATGCACAGACACATTAATCATCAATCCCTTTTGATCCTCTGTGCTCTAAATCATGTGATATAGGGTAAACATAATACCTTCAGTGATTAGGCATTATTAAATGACATCATAATATGATCATAGTATGGCCTGTAGCCACATTGTCACACATCAGTCCTTTTTTCTATAAAATGCACTGTCATGTTTCAGTCAAGGACAAAGGTCAGCAATGCGTCAAAATTGCTTTTTTTTTTTTAAATATGTAAACAGTTTATCACGTATGCAACATTAATCAAGACCCCACAGAGTTAAATTGAAAAAATAAAACCCCAAAACCTTATACCCATATTTAGACCACTTTCTTCACAGATCAATCACACACACAAACAGAGAAAGCAGAGGAGTTTTGTTCTCTCTACACTGCCTCTATCTAAGGCTCACACACAAAGAATAGATAAGAGATAAAATAACTTTCTCATTGTCCATTTTAACGTTATCCAGTTCTGCTGCCATTTAATCCGTCCGTCTTTAAATATTATGGTCTAATTATTATGATTTTATTTGCCTCCTCCTTTTCCCAACCTCTTGGGCTTCTTTAAATAATTTGCCGTATAGACCCTCCTTAGGATCGTGGCATTGATAAGTTGGGGAAGGATTATCTTTTTTCATTTAATAATGGTTCGATGCTCGGTTGGTTTTGATATTTATCTCTTTTTGTTGTAAGTTTTTCCGTCGACGCTAAGACTGTGCATTCATCCACATCCAGTGTGGGTTTAAAGGAATAATCTTTTTTGTTTAAATATTTTTCAGGATCCTTTATCTGATCTTTTTCTTTTAGTCGGTTATTGTAATTTTTTTTTTTTACCGTTCGGCGCGCAGTTTCCTTTTTTTTATTTTTCGCTTTATCTGTTTATATAGTCAGGAACGTTGTCAGTACGCCCACTGCAACAATATTACTGCCCAATTTTTTTTAAGTGCGCTCACTTGTTGATGGGGCTAGATCTTACGCAACCTATATTAGGGCTCCTGTAATTTCTTACAGGATCATTACCTGGTATGATCAGATAGGAAAAATATAAAGGACGCCGCCTTATATTACCATTACTTAGCTAAAGCTTGACCTATCAGTCAATACGCAGCACCTTTTACTTTTTGAAACCTGACTCTTCGGCCGGAAAACAACACAATCTTTTTCTGTTTACTCTTCTGTCTATCCGGTTTTCCAGCATAATTGCCCATTTTACTTGTAGTTGTGAAACGCCGTCACACTACCTCATAAAATTATTGCATTCACCTTTTGAATGGAACTAGATGCTCACACAATAATTTTAACCACCAGGAAAAGTACAGGGCGTCACCTCATACTACCATTACTTGCATTTAGCTGACCTGTGGTTTTCAACAATGACAATTACTTTCCGCGATCAGACAAATAATTTTCACTTACTTTTCAGACTCTGTGCAGATGACCGTCACCAGACAGAGTTAGGACTCCGACGAGGCTCACAGAGTTCCCTCAAGGCGGGTTTTCAAAGCTGACTATAAGTCAGACCATGCGCATGGTTTTCAACCTGGAGTCTGTCCTGGTCCTCACCCAGTCTGGATATTGGTCATCCGGGTCACGGCACCACGCATGTCAGGAATCTGAAACTCAAGACTCACAAAATAATAGTACTCTGTTAGGTTCGTACCTTAATAAGATTCGAGACACAAAATGTGTTCCAAGTTTTTACTTGTACAAGGAGCAACACACCTCTGATTACAGATGGGAAATGCGCGCTGCCATACAAAGCCAGCACGTCCCTTTTATACTGAGCAGGTCAGACACAGGAAACATCTACTGCAACTTTATGGGCACCTTTGTGGTGACTGATAAGACCGTGAAACAGTCAGGCTTTGTGGTGACTGATAAGGCCGTGGAACAGTCGGGCTTTGTGGTGAAACAGTCAGGCTTTGTGGTGACTGATAAGGCCGTGGAACAGTCAGGCTTTGTGGTGAAACAGTCAGGCTTTGTTGTGTAACACAAAGACAACTCCGTGTCAGCACATGACTTCTTGCACACCAGTTTCTAAACTTTAAGTAAATACAGATTATTCCGGTCTGTTGAGGTATGTCTGTTACAGGGTGAGTTAAACCTTCCTGATGCAGCATTGTTGCCGCCATTGTAAGGGAAAAAATACAGAAAAGTTCAGCTAAAAACTAATTATGAAATGATAACATATTTGTACATATATACACTTTCTGACAGCCCTGATGGAGTGTAGGCTCTGAGGGAAATTCCTCAAACTCTGTTACGTGTTGAGGGCCCTCTCTTACCCCTGTAAGTTGTCCCATGTTTTTAACGTGAATTTCAGATCCCAATCCGAATTTGTAATGATTTTTTTTTTTTTTTTTTTTTTTTTTAATGCCTTTACCCTATGAGATTGTGTGCACCCTCCCACCCCCATCACAACAAACATTCACTCTAAAACAGTATTTGTTAGTGTGGAGAGAACATGTGGATCCTTGTCACATTTCTATTTTAACAAGTTGTTTTTTTTTCCCTTTAAATTAAGAAGACATTTGTTTCTAATGCTATAACTGCTCCATGAAAGGTTTTACCACATGCTGATTCTGCATCTCCTTTAATGTTTGTTACCTTGTAGGAGGGGGGGATGGAAGTGCAGAATGGCTGAAAAGAAAAAAAAACAAAAAGGTCGCTATTCCTTCCTGGAACTTGAAAGCTTATCTTTGTAGCTCTGGGGCTGGGTTTCCCACTGCTGGC
The DNA here is from genome assembly GCA_020510985.1 of Pholidichthys leucotaenia. NCBI lineage: Eukaryota > Metazoa > Chordata > Actinopteri > Cichliformes > Pholidichthyidae > Pholidichthys > Pholidichthys leucotaenia. The sequence continues at coordinate 23,490,800 of CM035841.1, forward strand.
CCGTGGATTTAGAAGGTCTTTGAGTGGACCACGTTTGAGCTCTGATTTTCTCGCTCAGATTCGCTGCAGGTTTAAACACCGTTACCGGGAGCCCTCTTCTTGCCATGTCAATTGTTGCTTCTTCCGCTGAATTATAGAGACATGACTCTTCACTGTAAAAGACCCTTAACTTCGCCGGAAGTGGCGTCTGAAAGCGTAGATTCTTTTCCCGTAGAACCTTTTTGGCGTCGTTATATTCCCGTTGCTTTTTAAGAACCTCAGGGGCGTAATCGTGTTCCACGGAGACTTTTCTTTCTTGATGCATAAATCCTTTTTTCTGCCAAGCCCGTCTTACAACCTCTTGTTTTATTTTGAAATCGGAGAATCTTACTACCAGCGAACGCGGGGGCGCATCTGCCACTGGCTTTGCGGCTAATGTACGATGGGCCTTTTCTATTTTCAAATCGGTGGTTTGTGGAATATCCAACTTCTCTCTCAATAAGGATTCCACGCATTCCGCCACTGTGTTGAAACTATCTTCAGCTCCTTCTTTCAGACCGTGAATTCTGATGTTGTCTCGTCTCTGTCTTCCTTCTTGGTCGGTTAGCTTAGCCTCCAGCCTTGACTGTTTTCTGTGTAAATCCAGCATAGAATCTTCAAGCACTTTTACTCTTTCTTCAGCTTCCAAGATTCGGTTTTCGGCCTGGTCCATTCTGCTGTTCGTCCTTTTTAGTTCCTCTCTGAATTCATGAAATTCGGCCCGAAATCGTCGTAATTCATCAAATAGCGATTTCAAGCTAATCTTTTTGTTAGCTAGGCCCAGCTCTTCGTCTCCTGAATGGAGGTCTTCGGGATCAGATTCTGCGGCCGCTGCGCGTCCTGACCTGGGGAATGTCAGTTTCTTCTGTTTATGGTTAGGCATGGTGTTTTTGTCTTTTGATTTTTATTCTTCCAAAAATCCGTTAAGTCTGATTTTGAAGATGTTTTCCTTGGATTGGTTCTGGGAGCTTCAGCGTTAAGTTGCTATCACCATGGCGTCCAGACCGGAAGTCCCAAAATGCAGTTTTTAAATGAACGTGTTTATTATTAAGGGTAAAAAAAATCCAAACCTACATGGCCCTGTGTAAGAAAAGTGGTCCCCCCCCCCCCCGTTAAAACAGATTAACTGTGGTTTATCACATCATTAAAAAGCTGAGTTCATTTTCTCTGGCCACACCCAGGCCTGATTACTGCCACACCTGTTCTCAATCAAGAAATCACTTAAATAGCACCTGCGTGACAAAGTGAAGTAGACCAAAAGATCCTCAAAAGCTAGACATTATGTTGCAATCCAATGAAATTTCGGAACAAACGAGAAACAAAGTAATTGAGATCTATCAGTCAGGAAAATGTTATAAAGCCATTTCTAAAGCTTGGGAGTCCAGTGAACCACAGTGAGAGCCATTATCCACAAATGGCAAAAACATAGAACAGCGGTGAACCTTCCCAGGAGTGGCCGGCCAACCAAAATTACTCCCAAGAGCACAGCGACAACTAATCCAAGATGTCACAAAAGACTTCACAGCAACATCCAAAGAACTGCAGGCCTGACTTGCGTCAGTTAAGGTCAGTGTTCATGACTCCACCATAAGAAAGAGACTGGGCAAAAATGGCGTGCATGGCAGAGTTCCAAGAAGAAAACCACTGCTGAGCAAAAAGAACATAAAGGCTCATCTCAGTTTTGCCAGAAAACATCTTGATGATCCCCAAGACTTTTGGGAAAATACTCTGTGGACTGATGAGACAAAAGTTGAACTTTTTGGAAGGTGTGTGTCCCATGACATCTGGCGCAAAAGTAACACAGCATTTCAGAAAAGGAACATCATACCAACAATAAAATATGGTGGTGGTAATGTGATGGTCTGGGGCTGTTTTGCTGCTTCAGGATCTGGAAGACTTGCTGTGGTAAATGGAACCATGAATTCTGCTTTCTACCAAAAAATTCTGAAGGAGAATGTCCGGCCATCTGTTCGTGACCTCAAGCTGAAGCGCACTTGGGTTCTGAAGCAGGACAATGATCCAAAGCACACCAGCAAGTCCATATCTGAATGGCTTAAGAAAAACAAAATGAAGACTTTGGAGTGGCCTCGTCAAAGTCCTGACCTGAATCCAATTGAGATGCTGTGGCATGACCTTAAAAAGGCGGTTCATGCTCAAAAACCCTCCAATGTGGCTGAATTACAACAATTCTACAAAGATCCATCCATCCATCTTTTACTGCTTTTCCGGAGTTCTGGGTTGTGGAGGCAGCAGTTCATGCAGAGATGGCCAGACTTCCTTCTCCCCAGCCACTTGCTCCAGCTCTTCAGAGAGGATTCCAAGGCATTTCCAGACCAGTGGGGAGACGACCTCTCCAGCGAGTCCTGGGTCTACCCCACGGTCTTCTCCCGGTGGGACATGCCCAAAACACCTCAAGTGGGAGGTGTCCAGGACGCATCCTGATCAGATGCCCAAACCACCTCAACTGGCTTCTTTCAATGTGGAGGAGCAGTTCTACCCTGAGCCTCTCCCGGATGACTGAGCTCCTCACCCTGTCTCTAAGGGTGAGTCCAGCAATCTTACGAATAAAGCTCATTTCAGCCGCTTGTTTCCACAATTTCATTCTTTCTTTCATTACCCAAAGCTCATGACCATAGGTGAGGGGAGGAACGTAGATTGACTGGTAAATCATTTACATGTGTAATGACAATAAAGTTGAATCTCATCTCATCTCATCTCATCTCAAATCGACAGCTTTGCCTTAGAGCTGAGCTCCCTCTTCACCACAACAGACCGGTACAACATCCGCATTACTGCAGATGCTGCTCCGAAAAGTCTGTCAATGTCTCGCGCCATTCTCCCCTCACTCGTGAATAAGACCCCGAGATACTTCAACTCCTCCACCAAATTCTGCAAAGATGAGTGGGCCAAAATTCCTCCACAGCACTGTAAAAGACTCATTGTCAGTTATCGCAAACACTTGATTCCAGTTGTTGCTGCTGAGGGTGGCCCAAGCAGTTATTAGGTTGAGGGGGCAATCACTTTTTCACACAGGGCCATGTAAGTTGGAATTTTTTTTAACCTTAATAATAAACACCATTTAAAAACTTTTATTTTGTGTTTACTTGTGTTATCTTTGTCTAATATTTAAATTTGTTTGATGATCTGAAACATTTAAGTGTCACAAACATACAAACATACAAACAACGTACACTTAGTGTACACAAACACAGATGCATATAAAGCGACACCCCGCCCCCATCTCGGCCGTTCTGATCACATGTCCGTGATGCTGGTTCCTGCCTACAAACCTTTATTGAAGCGCAGCAGGCCAGCAGTGAAACAAATCAGGATTTTGCCAGAGAGTGCAACCTCTGCACTGCAAGACTGTTTTCAGCACACAGACTGGAAGATCTTCAAAATAGCAGCCTCCCAGGAAGACAGGACAGATGTGGAGGAGTATGCTGATTCGGTCACCAGCTACATCGCGAAGTGCTCAGAGGATTTCACTACAGTGAAGGCCATCACTATGCGGGGTAATCATAAGCCCTGGATGACTGCAGAGGTGCGCTTGCTGCTTACAGCCAGAGATGCAGCGTTCAGAGCGAAGGACAGGATTGCCCTCCGCTCAGCCAGGTCTGTGCTTTCAAAGGGAATTAAGGCGGCAAAGCGCACCTATGCGGAGAAAATCCAGGGACACCTCTGTGACACTAGGAACACCAAGCAGATGTGGCAGGGAGTTCGGACACTGACGGGCTTTAAGTCTAGGCAGGGGGTCGATGATGATGACGCTTCGCTTCCAGACAGGCTTAACGACTTCTTTGCACGTTTTGAAGCATCAAACTCGACAATCAGAGGGAGGGCCGGCCCACTCCCACCATCGGTCGGACCAGCTTTTACCATTAACACAGCGGACACACGGAGGACCCTGTCCAGAATCAACCCACGCAAAGCTGCAGGTCCAGACAACATTCCGGGACGTGTGCTCCGAGACTGCGCGAGCGAGTTGGCGGATGTCCTGACTGACATTTATAACATCTCCCTGAGTCAGGCCATTGTTCCCAGATGCTTCAAGACCTCTATCATTGTACCGGTGGCAAAGAAACCAGTGGTGTCCTGTTTGAATGACTATCGTCCTGTTGCACTTACACCAATTGTGATGAAGTGTTTTGAACGGCTTGTCAAACCACACATCACAGCCTGCCTCCCTGCATCACACGACCCGCTCCAGTTTGCATATCGTTCAAACCGCTCCACGGAGGATGCTATAGTCACCACCCTACACTCTGTCATCACCCACCTGGACCAGAAAGACACCTACGCCAGACTCCTGTACATTGATTTCAGTTCAGCATTCAACACCATTATTCCCCAGAGACTGATAGAGAAATTACTCCTTCTCGGTCTGAACACCGCCACATGTCTCTGGATCCTGGATTTCCTGACTGAGAGACCTCAGTCTGTCCGGGTTGGAAACAACATCTCCAACTCTGTCACGCTGAGTACCGGAACCCCTCAAGGCTGTGTACTCAGTCCACTGTTGTTTACACTTCTAACACATGACTGCATCCAAACACGAGGGGAACCAGATTATTAAGTTTGCAGATGACACCACGGTGGTGGGACTTATTCAGAGGGATGAGGAATCAATGTACAGGGAAGAAGTGAGAGACCTGGAGGGCTGGTGCAGGGAGAACAATCTGGTGCTCAACGTGGACAAAACGAAGGAGATGATTATCGACTTCCGGCGGTCACAGCCTGAGCACGTCCCCCTCAGCATCGGCGGCCGTTCAGTGGAGAGAGTAGAGAACATCAAGTTCCTCGGAGTGCAGATCTCGCAGGACCTGACCTGGAGCAAGAATTCCTTGGAGATCAGGAAGCGAGCTCAGCAGAGACTACACTTCTTGAGGAAACTCAAACAGGCCTTTCTCCCCATCTGCATCCTCAGGACCTTCTACAGAGGTGTGGTGGAGAGTGTTCTGACGTATTGCATTGCTACATGGTACTCCAGCTGCAGTATGTCAGACAAAAAAGCCCTGCAGAGGATAGTCAAGGGGGCGGAGAGGGTAATTGGAGTCTCCCTCCCCTCTGTCCAAGAACTTTTTCAGAACCGTTGTAGGAGCAGGGCACTGAACATTGTCAAGGACCGTTCTCACCCTCTGCATAAACACTTTGAACTTCTTCCATCTGGTAAACGATTCCGGAGCATCAGAGGCAGAACCACCAGAATGATCAACAGCTTCCTCCCACAAGCTGTCAGGATGCTGAACAGCTGACCCGGAATCTTACATACACACTACTGCACCTATGGACATTTTGTATATTATAGTTAGTTATTCTTTTTCCCCAAGTATGTCTCAGGGATGTGTGAATGGATGGGGGGGGTGGGGGTGGGGTGGGGGGTGGAGCTATGTGGGAGTGTGTCTTAATCATGCTGCTTCTTATATGGATGCCGAGAGAAACGCAATTTCATCTTGCCTGCACTACAGTTGTATGTACAGCAATATGACAATAAAGTTTGATTTGATTTGATTTGAAAAAATGAGAAATCAGGAAGGGGGCAAACATTTTTTGACACCACTCTATGTTGGATATATATTGGAGTTTGTAGTTCACAAACAGCATGAAAATGTGTTTAGAAATACAGTGGATATAAAAAGTCTACACACCTCTATTCAAATGCCAGGTTTTTGTGATGGGAAAAAAAGTGAGACTGCGGCGGCATGCAAAAATAAGCAGCGATGCTGTGGTTTTAAGCAGGTTTTATTAATCATACCGCCGTCACGGGATCCCCTCTCCGGTGCATAGTGTGAGCAGCCCGGAGCGGGATCCCTAGGCTCTCAGAGAAGGAGAGGCAGACACTGTGTGTCTACCAGTTGCAGGATCAGAGTGAGAGAGAGTGCGTTACAGAGTTGCAGCTTAAATACTTGACCATAACAATACATCAAAGGAACATACCCCACAGTTAGTATGATCAAAGGGATAACAGAACAGGCAGGAGATATTTGCATTTGTGAGACATACATCACAATGGGCAGATTAGCTAGACCTCGCTCCAGGTGCAGGACAAAGAGGCTAACAGGCACATCTACATATTGATCTGAGTCTCTAGGTCACAGTAAGGACAGGGCGCATGAACACAATGCATCAAAGGTGACATTGTCACAGCAGTGTAGCGGAAAAAACCAGGAGTAGCAAGTTGTCTGTCCTTAGTCTGTTGTGGGGTTAAAACGAACCGCCACACGCTCTCCCCCAGAGGACGCGGCAGGGGGCTGCAACCTCGATAATCCATCTGTGTGAGCGAGCTGTGGGAGAAGCTCGCTGCAGGCGGAGGGGGAGGGAGGGGAGGGGTAGTAAGTGCCGGCAGGAGCTGTGAAATCGTCCTGAGCCGCGCAAAAATTGCTTGCTGCTCCGCGACGTCGAGGGGTTGTCCCGTTGCACGTGCGGAGATCACCAGAAGAAAAATTAGTCTTTGACTCCTCTCGTGGCCATGAAGAAAAGCAGGAGCGGCTGTAAGAGAAAAAAAAAAAAAGTAAACAAAGCAGAGGGACTGACGTGTTGGCTTTGGGTGCTGAAGCAACCCCAAAGCCCCCGGGAACAGCTGACGGCTGAAATCCCTTTGTGCCGTGGCTGAGACTGTTAACAAATCCTTCGAGCGTGCTGCATGCGTGCCTCAGGTGAGCGAGCAGCCCTGAAGGGCAGCGGCGAAGGAGGAAGGCAGTCTGTGGAGCCGTTACTTGTCCCGTGCGTGGATGCGCCGTCCTCGTAAATCCCCGATGCGTGCGCGGGGGTTCTGTGCGTGGGTGGGCCGCTGGAGTGGCGAGTCAGGGTGCAGAAACTTGGTGGAGGTCGGTGCAGACGGCGCCGATGAAAATCCAGGTTGAGCTGTTGCGTCGTTGGGTCGTGGTGCGTTGGAGCGGTGCGAGGAAGTAGGCGATCTCTGTCCCTCGGGCTTGTGGAGACGCGTTGGAGCGGTGCGAGGCAATAGACGATCTTTGTGCCCCGGGCTCGTGCAGCTGCGTTGGAGCGGTGAGAGGGAGGAGACGATCGTTGTCGCTCGTGCGGCCATGGTGCGTTCAGTTCCATGCGCTGCGCTCTCCGTCGGCCCTAGAGGTTGCCGTCGTGGAGAGAGGACGAGGTGCGTGCGCTCTCTGTGAGAGCGGCCGGTCCAGCGTGGATGTGCAGATCTCAGGCGTGCAGATCTCACCGTGAAGCGTGAAGCGGTCACCAGTGTCGCGGTCCAGACCAGAAGTTGCTTTGCACAAAGCGTGTGCTCTCAAGCGGGGTCACCAGTGCAGCTCAGAAGGTTGCTTTCGCACAAAACGTGTGCGTGTTCAAGGGGTCACCAGTGCGGCGGCATGCAAAAATAAGCAGCGATGCTGTGGTTTTAAGCAGGTTTTATTAATCATACCGCCGTCACGGGATCCCCTCTCCGGTGCATAGTGTGAGCAGCCCGGAGCGGGATCCCTAGGCTCTCAGAGAAGGAGAGGCAGACACTGTGTGTCTACCAGTTGCAGGATCAGAGTGAGAGAGAGTGCGTTACAGAGTTGCAGCTTAAATACTTGACCATAACAATACATCAAAGGAACATACCCCACAGTTAGTATGATCAAAGGGATAACAGAACAGGCAGGAGATATTTGCATTTGTGAGACATACATCACAATGGGCAGATTAGCTAGACCTCGCTCCAGGTGCAGGACAAAGAGGCTAACAGGCACATCTACATATTGATCTGAGTCTCTAGGTCACAGTAAGGACAGGGCGCATGAACACAATGCATCAAAGGTGACATTATCACAGCAGTGTAGCGGAAAAAACCAGGAGTAGCGAGTTGTCTGTCCTTAGTCTGTTGTGGGGTTAAAACGAACCGCCACAAGACCAAGATTAATCATTTCAAAACTTTTTCCACCATTAATGTGACCTATAACCTGTACAACCCTATCGAAAAACAAACTGAAATCTTTCAATGGGAAAAATAAAAAACTTAAAATAACCTGATTGCGTAAATATGCACACCCTGTTAAAACTGGGGATCTGGCTGTGTTCAGAATTAACCAATCACATTCAAACTCATGTTAAATGGGAGTCAGCACACACCTGTCACCATTTAAATTGCCTCTGATTAACCCCAAATAAAGTTCAGCTGTTCTAGTAGGCTTTTCCTGACATTTTTATAGTCACATCTTGCAGCACAAGCCATGGTCCGTAGAAAGCTTCCAAAGCATCAGAGGGATCTCATTGTTCAAAGTTATCAGTCAGGAGAAGGGTACAAAAGAATTTCTGTTGGAAAAATTCCTTCTCAAAAATCAGGCTTGATCAAAGTTTCTGCAAACTTAATATGCATTGATCAGCGGAAGACGATACAGAATACAGCCTTCACAGACTGCTGCAGTGCATTGGCTTTACTAACAGAGTGATTCTGGCTCTCTATATCCAAGGGGCCGTCGGGGTGAGGTCACTTCTTGATAGTTCATTCATGACTCAATTGATAGTTTGCTGAGCCTCTTGATTATTTCATTCATGACTTAGATTGTGTCTGTTGGGTCCATGCAGAAAACACTGGTGATAAGCTGAACAGTCAGTGATAGAACTGAATGTTCAAAGTCATATCAGCAACCTTCAATCAGTTTTTTCCACTACTCAACAACTCCAAATATGGTAACAGGATTTCCTAGGTATACACACTAAGCTTTATTAAAAAAAAATAATCTTCATATTCATAAAAATTCATATAACTCAGTATAATATAGAATTTTTCCTTCAATTTCCTAGGCATTAAATATACTTTGGAATACAGTGAAGACAGTCATCATAAAGTGGAGAAAATATGGCACAACAGTGACATTACCAAGAACTGGACGTCCCACCAAAACTGATGAAAAGACGAGAAGAAAACTGGTTACGGAGGATGCCAAGAGGCTGACAGCAACTTTGAAGGAACTGCAGGAATGTCTGGCAAGTACTCGCTGTTTAGTACATGTGACAACAGTCTTCCGTCTTCTTCATATGTCTGGGCTATGGGGTAGGGTGGCAAGACCTTAACTTGTAAAGAAAAACATCCAAGCCTAGCTACATTTTTCAAGAACACATTTGAAATCTCCCAAACGCATGTGGGAAAGTGTTTTATGGTCTGATGAAACCAAGGTTGAACTTTTTGGCCATAATTCCAAAAAGTATATTTGGTGCAAATACAAAACTGCTTATCACCAAAAGAATACCATGCCTTCTGTGAAGCATAGTGGTGGCAGCATCATGCTTTGGGTCGTTTTCTTCAGCTGGAACCGGGGCCTTAGTCAAGGTGGAGGGAATTATGAACAGTTCCAAATACCAGTCAGTGCTGGTGCAAAACCTTCAGGCTTCTGCTAGAAAGCTTTAGGTGAAGAGGTACTTCATCTTTCAGCAGCCTGCTGTTGGAGGCATGCATTTTAAAAATTAATTAAAGGGTTGTAGTTAATTGGTAAAGAGTGGCAACAAAATAATGAATAGTTTGGAAAATATCCTCAAATTAATGTACAGTTGAACAGCTGAAACTGCTCACTCACACTACAGTGACGGGGCTCCGTGAATCCGGTGCACATGTGACCGCTGGAGCTTCAGCATCAGTAAGTTAAATATTTACTGAGCCAGAGGACGAGCAAAAAAAAAAAAAAAAGGTAAAAAAATTTCTGAAAATGAGAAAATTGCTCATCGCTGCCATCTACATATATAAATTGGCTGTTAGTTTAAATCAGGGGTCACCAACTAAAACTGCAAAAGGTCCGATAAGTCAGTCCTCCTCCCTAGTGATGTTAAAACTGAGGCCTCATGAAACAACGAGCAACTTTGAGACAATGGCTTCATGAGTAACACTGTTATGGAACATCTAATAAAGTCTGCCATCTGGTGACTGACTGTCAGAACTGCATCAGAGTTGAAAAAGCTGAAAAAAAATGTCAATACTTTTTTTTGAGCATTTGGCCATCCGAGGTCTGTTCACAGTTGGATGGCAGGAACAAACAAGACAAAGCAAACAAAAAAACCTAATTCCTAATACCTAATTAATTAGGAACTGTCATCCTTTATTGGACATTCTTTCAGAAGACCACAGCTGTCTCCAGACAGGCCAGTATCATTTAACTTGCTTTCACACATTATTTTATTAAGCTCATGTTTTAGCTGCTTTTATCTCTGTATTAATTTTTAAAGACAAAAACACCAACATGCACCTCTCCTTCTCTGGAGAGGTGCATGTTGGACGACGCAATAGGAACGCACATCGCTGTTGCGTCATTGCTGTCACAGCTGTGTCGGGTTGACACGGGTACATAACTTGTGCTTTACTTTGAACTAGGGATGCAAGTTATCGATTAATTAATTAATCAGTAGTTGATTCACCTTACTGATGGATTAACAATTAAATTGATAAGCAATTTTCCTAAGATTCTGAATTTCCCTCAGTACAGTCTTTCTGTCTTTAACATAAAAAATTATTTACTGTTTTTGATGTACTGAATAAAATATGAACATCTTATTCCTCAATGATTTATTGTACCATTTGCATGTTTTTACTACAGACAATGGCAGGTTTTATAGTTTAAAAAATTTAGTACTGTATAGTGTGCACTATGTGCTGGTTCTTCTCAGTAATTTACAAATGTCATGATTTTAATTTATTAAAAAAAAAAAAAAAACTATTACCAGTATCATAAAATGTATCTTTTTTTAATTACATTAAAAAGTAACTTTCATGTTCTAATTCACTGAGGAGCACTAATAGACTGTTTTAACAGGAAATTAAATTGGGAGTTGCTTCATCTGTTGCATGTTAAACACTATCACAGTACCCCGGAAATCCAGACAAACCCAGAATGATCTGGGCTCCCTCTGCTGTCTGTTACCTCAGTGGGAACTTGAGTCTGGTCTACTTTCCCGTCTAGCGGTGGGTTAAAGACAGCAGGGATGGGATTTTGCGCTCATGTAGTCTCTTCCTTGCTCTGGTCCGTTTCTCCGTCCTGCTGATTTGAAGCAGGTTGGTGGAGCTTCAAGCTCGCATACCATTGGAACTTGTTGTGACTCTGCGATGTAACCTGGAAGGGTGAGTTTTATCGCTCTGCACAGCACATGTGCTCCGGGGGCTTGGCGTCTTCTGCTTTTTCTTTCATTTCGGTTAAAAGGTGGTCATGAGTGACTGCTTGCGCCCCCGCCTGGACAGCAACTCCACTACCTTTCATTGAATAAGCTCCCATTGAAAAGGACTGCTGAGTGCTGAGTTATCAATTAATTGACAACTAATTTAATTTAGTCAACTAAATTCTTATCAACAATTAATCGAAAGTCAATTAATCATGAACATCCCTTCTTTGAACTCTTTCCGCCTTCGCTTCACTTTTTGCTGAGCTGGAAGCAAAAGCCAGGTTGAGTCACGTGCTGAATGCTGGGATTTGTCAGGGCCACAAGGTACTCTTCATGTATCCTTCATTTTCAGGGGTTTGAAGGCTGCATTTGTTGGCCGCATGTGAAGGAGCCCACAGAATGGGACAGCCTTTGATGCAGCGCAGTGAAGTATCTGGACTAGTAATGTACGCTTGGAGGACCCAGAAGCTGAACTGAGACACAGCCACTAGCTGTAGCTGACCTGGTCTGACTGGAAGGTCTAACGTGATCTGCACGTTTTTGTAGGGTGTAGTGAAAATGCAGCACAGTAAAGTGGAACAAGTTCTACTTCTCACAGCACCTCTTTCTTTTTTTAATTAAAGATTATTTGTAAAAAGTTTATTACTTACTTGACTTAATCTTCGCCTGGCCAGTTAAGTGACCGTTGCAGCCAATTGTCTGAAGGCAGGGTGTGGGGTTTATATGTGTAGTTTATTGTTGGTACAAGTATTGATGTAAATATGCATATGAGCAGGAATGAGGTTTCTCTTCATGGCAAACACACATAAGCTCGTGGGGCACCAGTCCAAAAGAATGGACAATTAATTAATAATTCTGTATTTGTACCAATAATGAATCAGTCTAAAAAAAACCCTGTGAGTTCTCTTCTGCTTTTAATCAAGAAGATGGACATGGAATCAAACAATGACTCCCATCTGTCTTTCTCATAGTTTAATGAAAAATTTCAGGATATATGAACACATTCAGATGACTTTAAGACCGTGAATTCAACATGTATCATGAGCACGTTAGACTGGTAGTGGGTTACTCAGCATAAATTGTAATATCAAGTATTTGTGGAACCAAGGAAAAACATATCTTTATCTGGCACTGTAATGGAAAATGAAAGCCCATAAAATAGCATTTTTTTTAAGAAAAACTGATGCAGTTTTATGAAGAAAATAATGATTAAACTTTCATAGAAAAGAAAATTTGTGTTACTCTGAAAAGGAGCAATTAATGAAAAGACAAATGCCTTTGAAGTTCTGACCGGAGTTCGAAGATATTAGGTTTATAGAACTTAGACCAGGAATATTCTGAAGAATTAAATCTCATTTGTACAGCAGACCTTCAGCACAGCAGAGTCAGATTGTGTCCCTGGTGGTAGCAGGTAGTCTGGAACCATCTTGATCCAGCTGGATAGGCGTAGATTCTGTTGAGAGAGAATGGCAGACGGATTCTGCCCCACGGCTCGGCCTTCTCCTGGGATCCCATACGTGGAAGCTCGATGCTCATTCTGCTGGCCGAGGTCTTCTTATTTACAGAAAAAGGAATTTTGCCAGGTTATCAAGTTCCAGATAATATTTTTTTATCATTCAAAGTCCGATCAGAAAATCAAACTTGATAATTAATAAAACAAACCACAAATCCGTTTCTTCCAATGTGTTTAAGTCTGAATAATCGGGAATCGGAGACTTCTTCATGCAGCAACTAACTAACCTTTATTACACAGAACATAGAACTATATACACAGTGGGCCGTGCCCTCCTGATGTCACCCTGAGGGCGGGTACAGCATCACACACATAGAACATTCTTCTCCCCTTTAGAAAAGTGCAAAACCACACACTCGCACATGCACATCAGAACAATATACAGTGGGGCAAAAAAGTATTTAGTCAGCCACCAATTGTGCAAGTTCTCCCACTTAAAAGATGAGAGAGGTCTCCAATTTTCATCACAAGTATACCTCAGCTATGAGAGACAAAATGAGAAAAAAAAATCCAGAAAATCACATTGAAGGATTTTTAATGAATTAATTGGTAAATTCCTCAGTAAAGTAAGTATTTGGTCACCTACAAACAAGCAAGATTTCTGGCTCTCACAGACCTGTAACAACTTCTTTAAGAGGCTCCTCTGTCCTCCACTCGTTACCTGTATTAATGGCACCTGTTTGAACTCGTTATCAGTATAAAAGACACCTGTCCACAACCTCAAACAGTCAGACTCTAAACTTCACTATGGCCAAGACCAAAGAGCTGTCAAAGGACACCAGAAACAAAATTGTAGACCTGCACCAGGCTGGGAAGACTGAATCTGCAATAGGTAAGCAGCTTGGTGTGAAGAAATCAACTGTGGGAGCAATTATTAGAAAATGGAAGACATACAAGACCACTGATAATCGCCCTCGATCTGGGGATCCACGCAAGATCTCACCCCGTGAGGTCAAAATGATCACAAGAATGGTGAGCAAAAATCCCAGAACCACACGGGGTGACCAAAGTAACAAAGGCTACATCAGTAACACTACGCCGCCAGGGACTGAAATCCTGCAGTGCCAGACGTGTCCCCCTGCTTAAGCCAGTACATGTCCAGGCCCGTCTGAAGTTTGCTAGAGAGCATTTGGATGATCCAGAAGAGGATTGGGAGAATGTCATATGGTCAGATGAAATCAAAATAGAACTTTTTGGTAAAAACTCAACTTGTCATGTTTGGAGGAGAAAGAACACCATACCTACTGTGAAGCATGGGGGTGAAAACATTATACTTTGGGCCTGTTTTTCTGCAAAGGGACCAGGGCGACTGATCCGTGTAAAGGAAAGAATGAATGGGGCCATGTATCGTGAGATGTTGAGTGAAAACCTCCTTCCATCAGCAAGGGCAATGAAGATGAAACGTGGCTGGGTCTTTCAGCATGACAATGATCCCAAACACACCGCCCGGGCAACGAAGGAGTGGCTTCGTAAGAAGCATTTCAAGGTCCTGGAGTGGCCTAGCCAGTCTCCAGATCTCAACCCCATAGAAAATCTTTGGAGGGAGTTGAAAGTCCGTGTTGCCCAGCGATAGCTCCAAAACATCACTGCTCTAGAGGAGATCTGCATGGAGGAATGGGCCAAAATACCAGCAACAGTGTGTGAAAACCTTGTGAAGACTTAGACAAAACGTTTGACCTCTGTCATTGCCAACAAAGGGTATATAACAAAGTATTGAGATGAACTTTTGTTATTGACCAAATACTTATTTTACCGAGGAATTTACCAATTAATTCATTAAAGTCCTCGGACGGTGACATTTTTTTATTGAACCAATAAACTGATTGTATGAAAATATTCCATTCTGGCCATTCCCGTGATTTAATATGTGTCACCAGCCTCCATAAATGACTTTATTTGGTAATAGCCCATCTTTCACTTAGTGATGCTGCAGTACCGCCATCTGTCGATAGGGGCGGGCAGCAGTGACGTCAGCACAGGAAGAAAAAGCAGGAAGAAAAAGAAAATGGTAGAAATTTCTTGGGAAAGTGAGGGTGATGTTGCCTGCCTGTGCTGTGAGCCTCATCAGAGAAACATTCCCTTCGGATCACTACAAGGGATTTTGCCTACCAAGATTAGATTTGTGAAAAATGATATTTAAATAAAGTTTTGTAAAATCATATATTGAGTTTATTAATGTTCATGTCAATTTTATAATTCTAATATTTCAGCATTCATCAAAGTCGCATGTCATATACATTTGAATAATTTTTCTACCATTTTATGGTATAAAATTCGGGTTCCATTTTTAAAAGCACATTTCTCTTAAAATCTTAGGCTTATATTTGTTTGTCTTAGCAAAATATGTTGCTTCCCTAACAATTGAAAGCTGAGCTTTCATTGCTAATTGGAAATTTCTTCTACTTTTACATGTTTGATTTTGAAAATCTAGATACATGTTGCTCAACAGCATCAGCTTTGATGGGACGCTGAAATTTGGCACTCAGTGTGGCGGGAACTCTGGCTTGTACAGAGTGCCACTGCTCCCATAAGTGGGTTGGATCAACCAAGGTTTTGTTGAACAGAGTATTCATCAGATCATCCACATATTCTGAAAAAATATATATTCAATAAAAAATTAGACATCCATTTGACTACAGTATGAAATACAAATTTGACCCAAATTAACATAATTTGATAAAAGCTATGAAATGTGAAAGTTGAATTAAGACCAACCCTCCACCCACTGTAAATATCATACACAAGCCTAGAAAATGATACTAATATTTCTTATACTCACTGAAAGTTGGATTAACTTTCTTTGCTTGCAGTTAATATTTGCCTTTTTTGAATTTTGGGTACCTGATGATGAAGACCGGCTCACCATCACGATTCTGCGCCTGCTTGCGGCCTGCATTTTCATTAAAGTGCATTGCAGCTAAACAAAGTCTGTAATTAGAATATTACACAATGATTTATTTTTGGACATATATGTGATCTGTCTATCAGCAGAAACTCTATGTAATTGGCACTGTTATTATAATTGCATTTCATATTTTTGGTCACATATTGCATCTCCTCACCTTGTCAACATTCCAAGGAATGAGAAGTGTACACTCTTTGGTGCAAAATGAATAATCAGACTGTGGAAAGCCTCCACATTTGAAGTTTGCTGCCCTGGACTCAGCTTTCGCACATCCCTGAGGACTTGTGTTTTGTTGATCATATCAACAACTTTTTCAAAGCCCTTTGTGCCTGAAATAAATAAATTGTAGGTGTGAGATATGTCACCAAAAATGATGAAAATCAATGGGATAATAATTTTTATACATGCACTGTTGTTTCATTGTGTGAAACTGTTTTTTTTGTTAGGTTGCAGTCTCTCAGGAGCTGGGGGATCGTATGTAGTGCTCGCATCTTTGTACTTGGGTTGATGCGCAGGCAGCAGAGCAGCACGCCGTTCAGCCGGAAAAAAGTAGAGGACAAGGGTAACGGGCACCACACCGAGACAGGGATAATCAGTGATAATATTGCTTACTTGCAGGGACAGATGGCTGGCGTCGGCAGGTGATGAGCCCGGGAGACAGCGTCCTGCAGGTGGGCTAAATAGCCCGCTGCTGACGAGGCGCAGGTGTGCGCGCAGCTGAAGCCGCTGATGAGCGGCGAGTCGTGACACAAATTGCATCTTATTCTCGAAATCGCTGTCAACGAAATGTCTACTGCACATGTTGGGTGATTTACCGACATCATTCCAATTTTTTCACGTTTTCTGAACGAATTTCACCCATGCCGTTCTGATTTTCCCAGGGACGGGAACTTCAAAAACACTCACCGCATGCTCCTCTGGTATACTGTCGCACCCGTAGACAACACAACGCCAAACCATAATTAATTTGATTCCTGAAATCCTAATCTTAATAAATAATCTATTTGTAATCCACAAGTACTCCGAGAAATATCCGTAATCGCCGATTTTAAAACGTAAACAACAAGCAATGTCCGCCGAGCGTGTGCGTGTCTCTTCCTGTGATGACGTCACACAGTCAGTGGCCATCTTAGCCGCTGATCGCTTGGCTGAGTCAGCCAGCTCTCAAGGACAGCATACTTCAAGAGCGCATTGTCACCTTATGCGACATTTGTTGACACCAAAACATGTGCGGTTCAAATTAGCTCGTCTCACACAAAAATTTAAGATATGATTTAGCGATATTGAATTTTCGTCTGGCCGACGCCTTTAAAAATCCTTCAATGTGATTTTCTGGATTTTTTTTTCTCATTTTGTCTCTCATAGTTGAGGTATACCTATGATGAAAATTGGAGACCTCTCTCATCTTTTAAGTGGGAGAACTTGCACAATTGGTGGCTGACTAAATACTTTTTTCCCCACTGTATACATAAATTTACACATTATACTTTTAAGTAACTCCACAGTCTCTGCACAGACATAGGCCAAACTGACTTGAAGGCCCCGGGCAGTCCCACGGCATGTGTGCCCCTGGCAGCTGTCTTCCTCCAGGGTCAAAGCCCCCCTCCCCGGCAAAAATGTCTCTTCCCGCCATTAACCGTTTCTCTTCTCTGGCCTGGACCTCGTCACCGACCTGCAGGGGAAACCGGCCTCCTGTGTTCCCCATGTTGTGACCGGACCTCCTTCCTGAGTTGAGCCGTCCCACCAACCCGGTCCGAACCCCTCTTGTGGCGATGGTGATGTCTGGTGCGCTGTCCCACCGTGTCTACCGGACCGCTCCCAACCACCTTCCACACCGCCATGCTGGCTCCAAACACACCGGCCCCTCGTGGCCGCACTCTGGGGAAAGCCGAAGCCCGCTTGTTGGTGCTGCTCGCTGCCTCGGGCGCCTCACCGTAGCACCCAGCACCTTCGTCCAGGGCGCTCCGCTGCGCTGCCTCTGTGTCCAGCTGCAGCTGCTCTCCCTTGGGATTCTCAGCGTCATCCTCACCGGCATCAATCTCTGACCCAGGCACCTCGTCGTTGCATCCAGCACTCTCCGTCCAGGTGCTCCGCTGTGCTGTCTTGGTGCCCAGCTGCCGCTGCTCCTCCCTGGGACTCCCAGCCTCCATGGACCCACTCTCCCACTGCCTAACCTCCAGCTGCAGGCGTGACTCCTGCTGCACTCTGTCTCCACTGTCTTCGCACACCGCGCCGTTGGACCCACCAGTGCCACGGTCCTGCACCGCGCTTAGCTCCCCGACTGGTTCGCCATCCTCAGTGACAGGAGACTCCTCTACTTGTGGGCCCAGTCCCACCTCGATGTCCAGCTGGCCGCTCATAGCCCAGTTTTGGCGCGCAGTTAGCTCATCAGCTAGCCTGTCCATAGATGCAGCATGGGCTGTTAGCCTCTCGGAGCTAACTAGCTCCACCATTTCCAGCATCCACAGCTCCCGCGCCCGCAGCCTCCTGGTCCTTGTCTGCTCACTAAAACCCTTGGCCAGCTGCTCAACAGCATCCTCGTAGTGTTCTGCTCCACCCAGCGTACCAAGGATCCTTCGGCCCTCCGCGCCGAGATGGTGGGCCGAGAGTGCCCGCCGTCTTCTCCCATCCAGCTTGTGCAGGCCCAGTGCTCTGAGGTACTGCTTAAACGAGGCCCTCCACTCCGGCCACAGGATCACTGGCTCTCCTGTGCGCTCCAGAAGCGGTGCTAATGGCGGAGGTAGCCAGCATGCTCCCATTCTTACCTCATCGCCAAATGTTATGTCTGAATAATTGGGAGTTGGAGTCTTCTTCATGCAGCAAACTAACCTTTATTACACAGAACATAGAACTATATACACAGTGGGCCGTGCCTGCCTGACGGCACCCTGAGGGCGGGTATGGCATCTCTCTCTCTCTCTCTCTCTCTCTCTGAGTGGGTGTGGTCGTGAGTGCGAGCTGAGAGCGTGTGACAGCGTGAGTGAATTATTTCAAACTTTTCTCTATCTTTTGGTGTTTAAGGTGTTTTTTTGTTAAATAATCTTAATTTTTGTTGTCTTCTGTAGCTGGGGTGGGGTAGGCGTTTTGGGAGGGGGGTTTCTGCTGCCAGCTCTGCTGGTCAGCATGGTTTTGGAGCGAGGCTCCGGTTTTGAGCAGCTGACACGCCGCCATGCTGTCAAACTGACACCGGCTGTCAGCTGCTCGGTGGAGGAATGTAGTCTGGCTGTGGGGGAGCTGGTCGGTTATGAAAGTGTTAGATCAGCTTCGAGAATGAATAGTGCCGTGGTGATTTTCCTCGATAGTGTGGAAAAAGTTAACCGGGTAGTGGAGAGCGGGGTTGTGATTAAAGACACACTGGTTCCTGTTCTGTCTCTGGTAAATCCCGCGAAGAGAATTACCATCTCAAATGTCCCACCATTTTTAAAGAACGAGCTGTTGGAGAAGGAGCTGTCGAGACACGGGCAGCTTTTGTCCCCGATTAAGCACATCCCTCTCGGTTGTAAGTCCCCGCGTTTAAAGCATGTCATGTCTTTTAGGCGACAGGTGCTCATGATTTTAAAGAATAGCGAGGAAAGCCTCAACCTCGTGTTTAAATACCGGATTGACGGCTTTGATTATACCATCCACGTCACCTCCGATAATATGAAGTGTTTCGGCTGCGGAATGGAGGGACACTTGATTCGATCATGCCCTCAGGGAGTGGGGGGTGATCACTCGGGGGGGGGCCGCTAGTGCGGCCTCGGGGCCGTCTGGCGGCGGAGCGGCTTTGCCGCCCTCCGAGGCTGACGGCGCTACTGCGCCGTCAGGCGTTTCGGCCGGAGCCGCAGGGCCGTCTGGCGGCGGCGCTTTGGCCGAGGCCGCGAGGCTGTCTGGCGGCGGGGCGGCTTTGCCGCCCTCCGCAGCCAGCCTGTCGATCATAACTGAAACAGCAACAACAGTTAAAGCACATCGCGGGGCTGCTGCACAGACCAACATTGCAGACAAGGGTGATATTACCGAGAGGGATCACGCTGAGGGTCAGACAGAGGAGCCGAATGAGGCCCAGGTAGATGGTGGGACCAGAAAGATGAATATAAAAGCACAGCACAGGGTGAGCGAAAGACAGGAAGAGACAGCTACCAGGGTGGCTGAGTCAGTGTTGGAGGATGAGGATGACATCGAATTAGATGAAGAGTTATGTAAAACCTCCATCAAGCGGAAGAATTTGGAAACCAAACAGCAGAGGAGCAAAGTAAAAAGGGTTGTTAAAGACAGTTCTGAGGTTTCTCTATCTCAGCCAGATTCTTATGCTGGGTCTGAGATAGAGAGTGATGGTGAAAGCAGTGATGATGTGGCCAGTGGAGGCGGTTACCCCTTCACAAAAATACAGAAGTTTTTGCAGGACACTAAGGGGGTCAGAATGGTTAAAGTTGAAAGCTTCTTCCCTGATCTAAAACGTTTTGTTGACCCTGCTCAGGTCTACATGAAAAATAGGGGAGAGCTTGACCAGGAAAGTTTCACTGATCAGGAGATCTACAGACTAAAAAAGCTTGTGCTAAAAGTTAAGAACCAAATTGCCCAGGATGATTAGTCTTTTATCGCTCATTCTTTCTTTTCTGTTTTTATATTGGCTTTGCCCTCTTATATACATGTGTAGTTTTAATTTTGGCACACTCAACATCAATGGGGCAAGAGAAATGTCCAAGCGAGCGAGTGTTTTTACTCTTGCAGAATGCAAGAAAATTAATGTTCTGTTTGTTCAGGAGACTCATAGTTCTGAAGACAATGCTGCTGACTGGAGGAGGGAATTTCGGGGTGAAATTATTCTTAGTCATAGAAGCAGCAAATGTGGTGGAGTGGGTATTTTATTTTCTCGAGATTTTATTCCACTTTCTTATGACATTGATGAGATAATTGCAGGCCACATTTTAAAAGTTCGAGCTGTTTTTGAGAATGTGAAAGTTGTTTTTATAAATGTGTATGCTCCAACCGTAGGCACAGAAAGATTGGCCTTTTTAAATATTTTAGATGACACGATCAAAAATTGCAGTAATGATGACTTTTTATTTGTGGGAGGTGATTTTAATTGTACAGAAAATCCTCTTATGGATAGGAATTACCCAGAGCCACATGCTGCATCCAACAGAGTTTTAAAAGGTCTCATAGAAGCTCATGATCTGTGTGATGTGTGGAGGAATTTTCATGGCAAGGCTAGACAGTACACGTGGAGCCATAGAAAGGACAATATTTTGTCCTTAGCTAGACTGGATAGGGTTTACAGTTTTAAGCACCATTTTAGCATTTTTAAAAGTGCTTTTATAGTCCCTGTTGGCTTCACAGATCATTCCCTGGTTCAGTGTTGTGTTTTTATCAAGAATATAAAGTGCAGTAGTGCATACTGGCATTTTAACACGTCACTTTTATCGGATAACAGTTTTAAAACTGCTTTTATGTTTTTTTGGAGTAATTTTAAATTAACAAAATCAAATTTTAGTTCTTTGCAGCAGTGGTGGGATGTAGGGAAGAGCCAAATAAAGAATCTGTGCCTACAGTATACTCGCAATGTCTCTGGAGACTTGGCCAGGTCTGTCAGGGACCTGGAGAGAGAAGTAGTGGAGCTGCAGTCTTTGGCAGGCTCCACAGGAGAAAGAGGACATTTTGAGGCCCTCAATGGCAAAAAGTCTGTTTTAACTGACCTACTGGGAGTGGCTGCCAGGGGCGCTGTGGTACGCAGTAGGTTCCAGAACATCGCACTAATGGACGCTCCATCTCATTTTTTCTTTGGTCTGGAGAGGAAGAATGGTCAGAGGAGGATGATCCACTCTCTCAGCTCCGAGGACGGGCGGCCGATCCATGAGTCTGCGGAGATCCGTCGCTTTGCAGTTGCTTTCTACAAGGATCTCTTTAAGAAAGAATTTGTTGAGAATCCACATGCACTGAGTCATTTTTTGACGGACTTGCCAAAGGTGATGGCTAGCGTGAATGCGGAGCTGGAGAGCGGGATCACTCTGCAAGAACTGGCAGTGGCTGTCCAGCCTCTTCAGTGTGGAAAAGCCCCAGGGATAGATGGCCTACCAGCGGAGTTCTACAAGGCGTTCTGGTCTGAGATCTGTGAGGACTTGCTGGAAGTACTGTCTGACAGTCTGCGGAAGGTCACCTGCCCCTAAGTTGTAGGAGAGCAGTCCTCACCCTCCTTCCAAAAAAAGGCGACTTGAAAGACATTAAGAACTGGCGTCCGGTGGCCCTCCTCTGTACTGACTACAAAATTCTCTCCAAAGTGTTGGCTACCAGACTGAGGAAGGCGATGGAGCAGGTCATACATGTAGACCAGACCTACTGTGTACCTGGTAGGTTGGTTACAGACAACATTTTTTTAATTCGTGATGTTTTGGACCTCTCCAGCTCATTGGTCAAAGAACTTGGTCTTATTTCAATAGACCAAGAAAAGGCGTTTGACCGAGTTGAACATCCATACCTTTGGCAGACATTAGAGGCCTTTGGTTTCAGCTCAGGGTTCATCGCCATGATCCAGGCTTTGTATAGAGACATTGAGAGTATTCTTAAGATTAATGGTGGTTTGAGTGCTCCTTTCAAAGTTGAGAGGGGTGTCCGACAGGGCTGCCCCCTCTCAGGTATGCTGTACTCTCTTGCCATTGAGCCCCTCCTTTGTAAACTAAGGCAAGGCCTCACTGGTTTTAAAGTCCCCAACTCTGACTCTGTTTTTAAAGTGTCTGCATATGCTGATGACGTTGTTGTTTTTACAAGAAATCAAAATGATGTAGACTACCTTTTAAGAACTGTCAATCTTTTTGGTGAGTGCTCCTCAGCGAGAGTGAATTGGGGTAAGAGTGAAGCTGTTGTGGTGGGGGGGAGACCACAAAAAATTGCCCTACCTGGTGGCCTCTCGTGGACACAAGGTGGTTTTAAATATCTTGGTGTGTTTTTAGGAATCAGACTTTTACTGAGAAAAATTGGGAGTGTTTTTTAGAAAAAACTGAAGGAAGACTAAAAAAATGGAAATGGATTCTGCCAAACTTGTCCTTCAGAGGTCGTGTTTTAATTATCAACAACTTGATTGCTTCAATGCTGTGGCATCGACTGTCTTGTCTGGACCCTCCACCCAATTTGCTGGCCAGAGTGCAATCTATAGTCGTGGACTTTTTCTGGGACCGTCTTCACTGGGTTCCACAGAGTATCCTGTTTTTACCAAGGGAAGAAGGTGGTCAAGGGCTCATCCATCTGGCCAGCAGGGGGGCTGTCTTTCGCCTGCAGTTCATTCAGCGACTGCTGAGTGGCCCCCTTGACCTTGTGTGGAGACCTATTGCCAGGGCTGTCCTGGCTCGCTGTGGAGGGCTTGGACTAGAGGAGTCGCTGCTTTTAATGGATTTAAGGGGCCAAAAACTCCCAGAACTTCCCCAGTTTTACCAAAGTGCTTTTAAAATCTGGGGACTTTTTAAAAAGAACTCTCCCCAGGCTTCCTTGCCGCCTTTCTGGCTTTTAAAGGAACCACTTGTGTTCGGGACCCGTTTTGATGTGGGCAATGTTTTAGGACCTTCTGTTTTAAAAAAGTTTATTTTTGCAAAGGTCACAACGCTGGGACACTTGGTAAATTTATGTGGTCCTAACTTGGACAATGCTGTTGCCCTGTGCTCGGCTCTTGGCGTCTCTTCAGTCAGAGTTATAATGAACTTGTTGAAAGATTGGAGAGACTGCCTGTCTGCAGAAGAACACTCTGCTATTGTTTTACACTGCGAAAACTCTGTACAAACTGCTGATGAACCTTTTCCTTTTAGTATTTTATCTCCTGATTTTAAAGATGGCACTGGTGTGTTTTTAAACTCTGAGCACATTAACATTTGTGACTCTCCTGGTAAAAAAATGTATGGACCTTTGGTGAAAATTCTAAATGTGAATAAGTTAAAAGGTCGAGCTGATACACCATGGAGGAAACACTTGGGTCTGGGTCCAGAGGTGAGGCCTGCCTGGAGAGCACTCTATAAACCACCATTAACTAAGAAGGTTGGAGACCTACAATGGCGAGTTTTACATGGTGCTGTGGCTGTAAATGCTTTTATCTCTCTTTTAAACCCAAATGTTGTTGAGGTTTGTCCATTTTGTCCTCAGAAAGAAACTGTGTTCCATTGTTTTCTGGACTGTAACAGACTGCAATCGTTGTTTGTTTTTTTGGGGAAACTGTTTTATCTGTTTGGAGAAGTCTTTTCCCAGCAGATTTTTATCTTGGGCTTTCCATATAGACTGAGGACTAAGAAAAAGAGTGAACTCTTAAATTTCATCCTGGGTCAGGCTAAAATGGCTATTTATGTTAGTAGGAAAAGAAAAATTGAACAACTGCTGGATTGTAATGTAAAAGACATACTGGTTGGCATGATTAAGGCTCGAATAGTGATTGATTACAATTACTATCATCTGATGCAGAATGTTGAAACCTTTGAGGCTATTTTTTTTTTTTTTTTTTTTGGTTACTTATTTGTACCCGTAGGTAGATTTGGTTTGCAGTCTGGTGACAAGCCACCGGCTGCTGGTCGCTGCGTGCGCGAGCGCCCTAAACCTACATGTTTTTGGTATGCGGGAGGAAACCGGAGAAATCCCGGAGTAAACCCGCGCAACACGGGGAGAACATGCAAACTCCACACAGCTCACTGTTGGTCGGGGGCTGGGATCGAACCCACGATCTCATGATCCCCGCGATCCCCCGGCCGAGGGTAAACTGTGCTGCCACAGTGCTAAACCACTGCGCCACCGTGCAGCCCGGCTATGTGGTGCTTTAAGCACATCCTGTGTTGTGTTAAGGAGGGGAAAATTACCTGTGGTATAATCCTGATGTAAGAAGCAAGTTTTTTGTTTTAGTTTTCCTTGTTTGGTTACTTGTGTCTTTGATTTCTTGTCAGTGAGACATTTTTCTTTTCCGTTGCTTCTTTTAGTTGTTTTAGTTGTGTTTTTCTGTTGAATTTGTGACAATAAAGGTGTGTTGAAAAATCAAAAATCTCTCTCACACTCACACACACACACACACACACTACAGTGTTGTTGTTAGAGCAAAGTTGATTGAAGCCAAGTAAAAATCAAACAAAATCTTCATAACATGGTAATTTAAGAAAAGGAGTAAAATAGGAAAAAGGGAATTTTAAAGAAAAAGTTTACACAGAGCATCACTCTGGGCCTTCTTGGGAAACAAACAAAAAGGAAAAGCAGGAACTGCTCCTTCAAGAGTCACTCCCAACTTTGCAACTCGACTGCAACTGTGACAAAGGAAAGTTTCCCCCCCCCCCACTACATTCAAAGATCAGGGTTGGATCTGCCTATTAGTGTAAACTTTTGACCAATTGCAGTGAGTTTCTTTGTTCAGCAGAGGTCATAAACGGACTAAAAAGGAGATGCATGGAGACTTGGAAGCTTATAGGTCAGTTCGTAGTTTTTGGAATGTAGCCCCACCCAGAAGACAAGGAGAGAGAATTTGATATGAAAAATGAAATCCTCCTAAACATATATATATACTGCCTATTAAAGCATAAATTATTTAAAACTTTAGTGACTAACATATTCTACTTAATAAAGGAACAATGTGTCTGCATTGTAAATGTGATAATTTCTTTATGGTAGACATGCAAAATGAATTCTTCCTGAAAATAAAGGAACACACATCAAATTGTATCCATAAAAGCATTTCACACCATAACCGTCCATCACAGGGTCCCACCATTATCTTCAAAAGCAGATGCTGTGTGTGTGTGGGGGGGGGGGGGAGATGAGTTATTTCATTGTTCACAATTAATAGTTTAACTTCAGAGAGAAATATTCCTGTGTTATCCACTGGAGGGCAATGTTGGACTCTTGAGTTTGGAGAGAAAAGGAAGTGCAGATCTGGAAAATTTCAGACGCTATTAAAACATCGAACTGTCTTGTGGGAATGTACTCCGTCAAATTTATGATGGGGGTTCTAAACGTTCCTGGCATCGAGGGGAGATTTGAGGGTCAATTTACCATTGGAATGTGGCTTCAAAGCTGTGGTCTTTAGGTGAAAGGTAAGAAAGGGGGTCTTAGCTCTTCTCCAAGAAAAAGGATGAATCTTTTTCTTATTTCAAACCAGCTGGTAATGCTACACAGGGCGATCTTCGACTGGGGTGATGAGGTCAGCCAGAGGTCTTATCATTGCAATCTTGGTCATCCAGGACAGTCTGGGCTGACCTCGGGGGTGATGCCAGCCTTGGGGGGTGGGCAAGCGCAAGCAGAGAGGGCCTGCTTAGCCGGTGTCCCGTCTTCTAGCCTGGCCACGTGACCGAGGAGCCCCAGCCTCCTTCTTCTGATGATGGTAGAGATGGAGATAGGACAGCCAGCCCTCCTGTAGACCCCATCATTTGTGGTGTGGTGGAACCATCAGATGCCAAGGATGTTGCGGAGGCAGGTCCGATTGAATGTATCCAGATGGTAGGTGGTTGTGGTGGAGAGAGTCCAGGTCTTGGACCTGTATAGGAGAATGGGGATCACATAGGTGTTAAAGATTCACAACTTTGTGGTCATGCAGATCTTCCCACTCCGTCAGACTCTCTGGAGGCGGCGGAAAGCAGAGACAGCTGCAGGCAGCAAATAATCTCTGGGTTTGATGAGCAGGACCTGGTGATCTTAGATCCGAGGTAGACAAGGTCGTTGACAGTCTCAACCGGCTCGTCTTTGATGGTTATTACTTATGGTGGTGGTGGCAAGAAGTCTTGACAGTGACTGGATCTTTGTCTTTGCCCAGCTGATGGTAAGGCCCAGGGGTGATGATTCCTCTGCAAGGTCCAGTGTCTCAGTAATAATGTCTATATGCATTGCAAAAGTACCACGTTGTCCGCATAGTACAGGTCTGTGAAGTGAGAGTGGAAGTCAACGCCAAGATTGGGATAGCTTTCCGTTGTGTTCTTGATCCAGTAGTGAACCGCAACATTGAAAAGGTTTGGGGTGGCAACGCATCTCTGCCGGACTCCAGAGGTGGTGACAAAAGGGTCTGACATATCACTCTTGGTGTGTACCCCGCACGTGGTGTTGGTGTAGAGATCCCGGAGAATGTTGATGTACTTGGGCAGGACTACAATACCATGAAGGAGTTGCCAGAGGGTGTTCCTGTCTCGGGAATCGAAGCCAGCTTTGAGGCCAACATAGTCTGCATATAGAGGTTGGCGGTACTCCCTTTGTTGCCGTGTCAGGACACTCAAGGCAAGGATGCAGTCCACTGTGGATCAGCGAGGGGTGAAGCCGGCCTGCTGGTGGCGGTGCTTGTCAAGGAGCAGGGGGCGGATACGCCTCAGGATGACAGCAGTGATTACCTTGTCAGGGATGGACAGCAGCATGATGGGACGATAGCTGGCTGTGCTCCGATGGTCACCCTTGTTCTTATAGAAGGACAGAATGACCCCGTCCCTGCACTCCCCAGGGATGCGTTCTTCTGCCCAGATGAAGCGGCACAGATGTTCCAGCTGAGGGGTGACAGAGGTGAGGGCGGCTTTCATCATCTTTGCCGTAACTCCATCAGCACTGGGGGCTCGCCGAGAGGGAAGCTTCTTGACGGTATCTGACAACTCACTGACTGATGGTGGAGCTAGGCTGATTGAGTTGTCTTCAACACCGGCATCAGCATACTGCTGCAGCTTATCTGAGGTGGGAGGAGGGGGCTTGCAGAGGACGCTCATGTAGTGTTCTTGCCATTGTTGAAGTTTGGTCGTCAGGTCCACGACGAGGCTTATGCCATTGGCGGCTAGCAGGGGGGATGACGACTGCTGTTTCTTGACGGCTTGGCACAGCTCCTTGATAGACTGGTAGGCAGACTGGAGGTTCCCTGCTTGGAAGCTGTTGTTGGCCTTGTCGGTGATACGGTGGAGCCAAACTTTATCAGAACACGAAATAATTCAATACACAGTGCATGCAAAATAAATGCATGATGTTTACAAAACTTCATTATAAGTCAATTTGTGACCCTTTTAACAGTTGTAAAATGACCCAAAATTATTTCCAACTCATTTGTCATTAAAAAATGGATTTATTCTTGTAATTTATAGATCTGTTGATACAAATGATCTGATTGTGTGGAGAAAAATGTTTGTACATGTGACCCTGACTGTCAGTGAAAGAATCAATTTAATCAACTACTTTACACTTATTATTATTAACATTACACTTATTTTAAGTACACACTTAAAATTTGTCTTCATCGCGTCCATGTTACTTATCAAATCAAATCGCCCTTTATTGTCATTCAACTGTACAACCAATCATGTACAGTCGAACGAGATTGTGCTTTACCTATCTACTGTGTTAATCACACACACCCCAAGACACACCCCAAGTGTAGAATCAGAGGGCCGCTGCCATGCAAGGCGCCGCCACAACTCCATTCCATTATTGCTGAGCACCAAGCTGGACGACAGGAAGTTCCACTTTTATTTGTTCTTCGGCATGACCCGGCCGGGATTTGAACCCCTGCCTCCCGGGTGTGGGGTGGATGCTCTACCAACTGAGCCACCACTCCGGTGGTTTTACATTATAACTTATAATGTTCCAGCTTACTTGCATGATCACAATAAATAAAATAAACCATTTTTTGGATATCCCGTTACCACAGTGCTGCAAGAGCCATCAACAGGACTATATCCAGTATTAGGGCTGTCGCCAAAACGACAATGATGTCATACTGCCCTATGAACAAGGCTACCACGGAGGATAACAAGCAACCGCAACAACAGCAGTGTTGACTTTTTTGTGTTTGTGGCTAAATTTTGTTGGTCACTTATTGAATATTAAATAGATTGTTAAATGTTAAGTGTATTTTATTCACAGCAACATGTTTGCAGGGCATAAAGTGTGTAATTTGTCCTACTTTTGGTGAGATCAGGTCAGATTGCTTGTGGCAGATGTGGGGGGGGGTGATATCCCAAATTTAATAAAATAATGGCTGGATGGGTTTCTTCTGAGTTTTTATGATCCTGACGATTAAGCTCTGCTACTGCTTAGTGCATTTCTTGTTTGCTGTGTGAACTTGATTTTTCGGACTGTGGCATGAGACACGGAGACAAGAGCCACAGAGGGTCCTGCACAGAGTTTGTCCTGTTTAAATGAGCTGAATGTTGCAGCCATCTCCAACCAATCCACACACCCTGTAGTTGAAATGTTGGAGTTCCCGCCACTGCTTTATGAAAATGATAGTTTTTTTTTTTTTAAACAGAATCAGCAGTTCATGACTGTAGGAAGAGCGCCGTCACAAACACACATAAATTGAGAGCAGAGCTGCAGCGATTCTCAACATAGCTTCCATCATTTGCCACATAAGTTATGAACCCTGTCTAAATTACGAGACCACTGGATCCTAAAAACATTTGCAATGATAACGCATACCACACTGGTGAGCTATCCACCATCACCACAGGGGAAATTCCTCCACCGTGACAGCCCTATCCAGTACCAATATGGCACCTAAATTTGCCATCAAAATGTAGGCCGTGAGCACTCTAGTCCGTTATATTCCTGTAGGTCGAGCTGGAGGGGAACGGTCCTCCACAGCAGGTAGGCTCCATCCAGAGGCTAATGCTAACTATGGAAAACTTGGAGAAAACTGTGTTCCAGGGACATGCAGAGACATTTTGAGGAGCTTTTGCTCTGACTTGAAGTGAGGGCGGGCGCGCGCGCGTGCACACACACACACACACACATTATCATCGTCATCGGCGGTCACTCGGAGCGAGTATGACAGTCATTCCTCGTGGGGACGTCTGCTTGTGGGTCTTCAGGTGGGTGTAGAGGCCGATCTGTGACCCGCATATTTTGGTGCAATGTTGGCATGGGAAAGTGGTGGTGGGTTGTGGTTGTGCTGGAGACTTTTTCTGTCTTTCCTTGTCGAGCTGTTGTTTTGCTTCTGCGACACGGGGGATTTCCTTCTCATAGTGTGCAGCACCTTCTTGCACTGCTTCCTTCCATCGGTGCCTGTTTAGAGCCATGTGCTCCCAGTCAGGAGATAAGATATTGAATTTTTTAAGGTTTGTTTTAATATTGTCCTTGAACTGTTTCCTTTGCCCTCTTGGAGCCCGCAAACCTCTCTCCACTTCAGAATAAAGAATTTGTTTTGGGAGACGGGTGTCAGACATGCGAATGAGATGGCCAGTCCATCGTAGTTGGTGTTTTATTATTGTGGTGGAAATGCTGGGCATTTTGGCCTCGTCCAGAACGCTGATGTTTGTGCATCAGTCCTCCCATTTAATCCTCAGCATCTTTCTCAAAGTTCTTTGGTGGAACTGCTCCAGGGCTCTCAGGTACCTGCTGTAGATGGTCCATGATTCTGCCCCGTAC
Source organism: Pholidichthys leucotaenia (assembly GCA_020510985.1). Classification (NCBI taxonomy): domain Eukaryota; kingdom Metazoa; phylum Chordata; class Actinopteri; order Cichliformes; family Pholidichthyidae; genus Pholidichthys; species Pholidichthys leucotaenia. The sequence goes on from CM035841.1 coordinate 23,520,643, forward strand.
AGCAAGGTGGGGAGAACCACAGCCTTGTAGACCAAGAGCTTGGTATCGATCCTGAGATCTCGATCTTCAAAGACCTTCATCCTGAGTCTGGCATATGCTCCATTGGCACAGCTCAGACGATGGTTGATCTCAGAGTCAATGTCCACTTTGGAGGAGAGAAGACTGCCGAGGTAGGGGAAGTGGTCAACATTTTCGAGAGGGGTGTTGTCCACTTTTATAATGGGTGAAATAAATGGCTGATTGGGTGGAGTTTGATGTCGCACCTGGGTCTTCTTGATGTTTAAGGTCAGACCTAGGGCTCTATATGCCTTGGCAAAGGCATTCAGGATACCCTGTAGGTCTTCTGCGGAGTGTGCTACTATGGCGTTGTCATCTGCATACTGGAGCTCCATAATGGTGGTGTTTCTAACCTTGCTTTTGGCTTTGAACCTGGCAAGGTTAAAGAGCCTACCGTCGGTTCTGTACCGGATCGGAATTCCCTGTGGTAGGTCTTTGCCAATGAGGTGAAGTATGGCAGCAATAAAGATAGAAAACAGGGTGGGTGCAATAATGCATCCCTGTTTGACCCCTGTCTCCACGGTTAAAGGCTCAGACATAGAGCCGCTGTTACTTAGCACCGTGGCTGTCATTCCATCATGCATTAGCCTCAGAATCCTGATGTATTTCTCTGGGCAGCCATACCTCAACATTATGCTCCACAGAGCCTGGCGATCTACTGAGTCAAAGGCCTTTGTCAGGTCTATAAAAGCCATATACAATGGCAGCTTCTGCTCACGGCATTTCTCCTGAAGTTGGCAAGCAGTGAAGCTCATATCTGCTGTGCCTCTAGATGGACGAAAGCCGCACTGTGATTCTGGGAGGATTTCCTCAGAAAGTGGCAGTAAACGGTTAGCAAGAACACGAGCAAGTACCTTGCCAGTTGTTGACAGGAGTGAGATGCCTCTGTAGTTTCCACAATCAGCTTTGTCCCCCTTCTTAAATATGGTCAGGATCAGAGCATCCCTGAGCTCTGAGGGGAGTTCTTCCTTTTCCCAGACCTTCAGAAGGAGGGCATGGAGACGGCACAGGAGTTCTGGACCACCTTCCTTTAGGACCTCAGCTGGGATCCCATCTGGACCGGTGGCCTTGTTGTTCTTCAGGCTCCTAATGGCATCTTGGACCTCGGATAAGGTGGAAGGTGCCCCTATGTCTTCCCTGATGGGACTCTGAGGGATGTAACAGATGAAATTTGATTGGGTTACAGTGTTACGGTTGAGGAGTTCCTGAAAGTGCTCTTTCCATCGCTTATTAATAGACTCGTTGTCCTTCAGCAGCTCCTGTCCATCCTTTGAGCGTAATGGGTTCAAGCCACAACGGCTTGGGCCATAGACAGCCTTAATGGCACTGAACAAGCCTCTGGAGTCTCCAGAGTCTGCCAGACGCTGGATTTCCATTGCCCTTTCTGTCCACCAGGAGTTCTTAATCTGTCTCACCCGGCTCTGGACGTCAGCCTTGGCTCTAGAGTGAGCCAGTCTCTTGGCCTTGCAGGTAATATCGTTTTGCCAGGCATGAAAGGCTTCCCTTTTTTTGGAGATGAGCAATTCTATCTCTTCATCATTTTCATCAAACTAGTCCTGATGTTTTCTGGACTTGTACCCAAGGGTGGTTTGGCAGGTGTTGAGGATAGTGGACTTAAGCAGGTTCCAGTGCTCTTTGATGTTCTCTGGATATTCCTGTTTGAGACTTTCTCCAAGGGAAGCCTGAAACTGCTGCTGGATGGCAGTTTCATTAAGGCTTTCAAGGTTTAGTCTCAGCCGGTTCTGCTTCTTCTGCAATCTCCTCTTCCTCTTAAGTTTGATGGACATCATGGATCGTATAAGGCGGTGGTCTGTCCAACAATCGTCGGAGTTGATCATGGCCTTAGTGATGTATACATTGTGCAGATCCCTGGTTCTGACAATGACATAATCGATAAGATGCCACTGTTTAGAACAAGGGTGTCTCCATGAAGCCTTAAATTTGTTCTTCTGGCGAAAGATGGTATTAGTGATGGTAAGATCATACTGAGCACATTTGCTGAGAAGCAGAACTCCATTGGAGTTGATGTTTCCAATGCCTTCCTTGCCAATGGTGCCCTTCCAGAGGTGGTGGTCTCGGCCGACTCTGGCATTGAAATCTCCCAGAAGAATGTTCTTATCCTCCTTGGGGATTTTTGACAGTATCTCATCCAGACAGGCATAGAAGGTCTCTTTCACTTCCTCCTCGGAGACAATGGTAGGTGCGTAGGCACTCACGACTGTTGCCATCTGGTTGTTGGCAAGCACCAGACGGAGGGTAATCAGACGTTCACTGATTCCCACAGGGGGTTCAGAGAGATGACTGATCGGTTGGTTCCAGATGGCAAACCCAACCCCATGGATCCTGGGCTCATCTGCTGCTTTTCCTTTCCAGAAGAAAGTATAGCCACCCTTCTCCTCCTTCAGATGGCCTTCCTCTGCCCGCCGTGTTTCTGAGAGAGCAGCTATGTCAGTCCGGCATTTCCTCAGTTCTCTGGCAATGATGGCGGTTCTCCTCTCCGGCCTGTCACTGGTTGCACTGTCCATCAGTGTGCGCACATTCCAGGCTCCAAAATTCATAGGTCTTTGTTTCTGACCGCAAATTGGTGATCCCTCTGAACGCAGTAATCCAGACGGGAGGTTTGAGGCAGGCTATTTTTAGGGCATCTTTTCTAGCCCCTTCCCTATCAAGGGTGAGCAGAGTGGATCCTAAAAAGGACTGCTCAGTCGTAGATGTAGCTACCGAAGGGCTCTTTCTACCTCGGTCCAAGAGCCCAACGATCATCTGGCATCCACCGCCTGATGTGCCAGCTTGTGACTAGGGGCTTCCAGACTTCACTTCCTGCCCCTGTTGCCACTTACTGGTCGCCACGGGACTTAACCCGGGATGTTAGGTGGATTCCCATGAAGAAGACACCTGTGCGTGAATTTGTTTAGTGTGGGGAGGCTGGTGCACATACAGCCACCACACAGACCTTGACAGATTGGGGTCAGGATCCAGTGGCATGGACTCCAAGACGACTGGTGACCCATTTCTGCTGCAGCCTTCGTCCGCCTTCCCAGCCGTTGTGATGTTTCCCAAAGGTCAACCATCATCCTCCGCCTGGTCCACCGTTGAGGTCTTTGCTATTTACCCATAACTGGGGCTGTTTACCCACAACTGGGGCAGTGGTTGACGGGCAGCAGGGCGTATCCACATACCAGTGGGCCTGCATGCCGCGACTCTGGGGCCCACTGCTGCTCCGAGATCCCGTACAACTTGGCCTGGAAACCGCAAGGTACCAGTTACCGTGTGTGGCCACGAGGAGGCGCGTGCGAGTCTTGGCAGTGGAGAGGCTATGTACCGGCTGAGGAGACTTACGCACTCAGCTCCTCTTTTCACCTCCGAAAACAGAGGGCTAGCCGGCGGCAGTAGCTGAAAGCAGAAAGTAGCAAGCAGAGGCAGCATGCACTAACTACAGGCACTACTACTCCAACACTACTGCACTAACGCATCACATGCCCTCACACACACACACACACACACACACACACACACACACACACACACACACACACACACACACACTCTGACTCCTGTTACATCTGCTTGAGTAATTAACAGCCTACTGTAAGGCTGCGTGTCAACCAAACGTTTTTTCCACTGTGGGCAACTATTTTCTATTCATTCTCCATGTAGTCCAGCGCTGAGCCCCTCGGCACTGAAACAATCTCTGCAGTAGCCGCTTTTTGTCACGGCGATCAGGGCTGAAAACAGTTAAACTTTTCAGACTGCAGCTGAGCTCGTCAGTAGCCACGATTACGTGGGCAAAATTTATTCAATCTGATTACAATTCAGATCAGAATTTTACTGTTTACATGGATCCTGAAAAAGCTGATCTGATTAGGACGTGCGTTTCCATGTGTCGCACGTTTGAACGGAATAAATCATTTTGACATGCGCACGTCGACATTTCGACATTCTGAAAATAGTAGAAGTAACTTCCGGTGTTAGCAAGCCCTGCTTCGTGTCGAAATTGACCTGTATTGTGTTATTCAGACTGTACTTTTGCTTCTGCTGGTCTCCGTAATGAAGCTACAAGTTCATACTTCTACATATGACGAACAGAGGGAGACAGCAGGACGATACAGACCAGTTTTGTTTTACTCCCGCTATGTCTTCTGCTAGCTGCTGCAAAGGTGGAAATACATCATGTCGACGTGCGGCTGGTGTACAGACATGTGCAGTAAATATATTTTCTGCCCTACGTTCGGAATAAGTGTTTTCATGTGCACCATTCCGATTAACATGAGCGTGATCGGGTTAGAATATTCAGATTGGCGTGTTTATATGAAGCATTTTTATTCCGATCAGGCTTTTAACCCGGTTACTTGTGTCCATGTAAACATAGCCAATGTCAGACCTTTCCAAGCAGCCAATCAGAATTAAGGAAGGGCGGGACATAGGACAGCGGTAGAGTCTGTACTCAGACTCCTGTTTTCTGTCTCATTATATTTTGCATCTAGAGCTGCTACCAATGCTAGAATCTGTTTGCTGTCCATTGTTATTTAGAAACTGCTGTTAAAAAATCAGTAGAAAGTCTGACCACAGGAAAAGCAGAAGTGCTGAGCTGTGAGTGACAAGCTGTTGTTGGCATACAGGGCACAGACTTTTTTTTTCCCAGAGCACAGCGCACAAGCGCTGAAAAAAAGATGTTCAGGGCGGTCTGGCGACGAAAAACACATTTGGTGACATGCAGCATAAAGCTAATATTAGAAGCTGTGAACATGGCTTCATGTCCACGATCAACAATCTCTTTCAGCAACACTGTGGAAGTTTTTCACCTTAAAATAATGTTTCCTCAATGACTTTGATGGAGCATCAACCTTTGACCAGGTGAGTGTCACTTCCCCCCACAGCCTGAATGGTCCCACGTTGCTGCAACAGCTCTGTTCTTCAAGGATGTGCACAGGTTCGGGCTGTTGTTGCCTGGGCAACAGCCCATTTGCCGTCTTTGTCTGAGCTTCCCCTCTGGAGGGAAAATCGAAGGAAAAAGCTGTCCTGTTAACATTAGAAATAAGTTAGTTTTTTCCTTTTACATATTAAACTTTTCCATGTAAAATTTGGAGCATTTTCTTTCTAAAATATGTGACTTTTTCCTGTAAATGTGTCACTTTATTCTCGTAAATTTGCATTTTTTAAATTTCTCTTGTTCATGTCATTTTGAGACTGTGTTCTTAACCTTGTAATCATCATGGGACTTTTTTCCTCTGAAATGTGTTTTTAAATATAATTTTTTCTTATAAATGTAGAAATTTTCAAATGGAACGTTTGAAGATTCTCATAAATTTTCCATTTTTTTATTCCCAGTGAGAAATAATTTTCCTTCTTTCTTTGTTTTTCTTGTAATCAGAGATTTTTTGGCAAAATTTTTAAACTGTGAAAATTTGAGGTTTTTTACTCATGTTTTCTTCTATTTTTTTCTTTGGATTTTCATGTTATAAATTCACTTTTTTTTTCTGCCAACTTTAAAATTTTTGTCTATAAATTTCCCTGTTTTTCCACTGATTTTTTTTGCCACCCAAAAAAGACTTTTTCTTGTAAATATTTTTCTTCTGTAACTTTCAATAATATAAAACATTTTTTTCACAGAATTACTGCGTCTTTTTAATCCATTTTCTCTGTTTTCCTTTACATTTTCAGTGATTGTTATTGTCCATATCTGACATATTTGCTCATCAGTGTGAAACTTTTCTCATGAATTCATGACTTTTGTCTTATTAATTCCCGTTTCTTTCTTGTAGTTTTGCCCTTGTTTCAGGTTAAAGCAACAGCCCCTCTAAATGTCTGTGCCTGTCCCTGCTGTTCTTGGGAGGAAAACTGAAAAGACGACAACTATGATTGTGATTGGCTGTTGTTACCTGATGCTGCATTCACTTGCATTAATTAATCTGAATTAATGGTGAGAGTTTAGGCTTAAAATCAGCTGAAAGTGCTCTGTGGTAACTAGGGATACAAGTTATCAATTCATTCATTATGAAGAGTTAATTCACCTTATTGATGGATTAACAATTGATTGATAAGCAGCAGTTTTGCTGAGAATCTGAATTCCCCTCGGTACAATACGGTCTTTCTGTCTATAACGTAAACAGCTAAATACTGTTTTTGATGTCCTGAATAAAACATGAACATCACATTTGTCAATGATTTACTGTCACATTTGCAGTTTTTTAGTGTGTACTATGTGCTGGTGCATCTCGATCAATTAAAATGTCATGATTTTAATTTCTCAGGTACCCATGCACAACAGTGGCAAATTATTTGCTTTTTTGACCAATAATGAAGTGAAAATGAGACAATTTTCCCACAAAAACCTGAACGTACCAGGGCACCCTGGTTGAAAAACACTGACCTAAGCTGTGCTTAAGGTCAAGGTCAGGAGATCTGAACACTCTGATGTCATCAGGCCAGAATGAGCTACTTGGTCATTGATGGTCTGGTTTTTAAAGTTCTACTGAAAATATAAATGGGTGGTGGGGCAGCGGCTGGCTGGTGTTCTGGTGGGTCTGTCCTCAGATGTCCCTCCCTATGGGGGGGAATGCTGCTGGAGGGTTTTCCTCTGGCTCTTTCTTCCTGTGTCCCACTGGGGGTGGCCCTGCCAGTGCCGGGCCAGCTGGGGGTTTGGCCACCTCAGTCTTTGCTGGGGCTCCCTTGGCCGTGTGTCCCATGATGGTGGGTGGTGTGCTAGTTGTCTTTGGCAGGGCTGGGGCTGGTTTCTCCAGGATAGGGCCGATGGAGTGGGGGCCGTGCTCCCCTGGTGGGGTGATGGGGATTTGTGGACGATGGGTTTGGTTGTGGGTTGGGGTAGTCTGCTGTTTCCCCCTGTGTTCTCCCCACATGCTCACGTGGATTCACACATGCACACACAAGCTGGGTAAGTTGAACGAGCTTCGTAGTATAGCCCTCAGGTGGGCTTGGAGATAGAGGGGTGAAGTTTCAACTGAGACTCTCTCCCATGCCAGAGAAGAGAGAACGTCTCTGTTGCTAGGAAGTATGATGTCATCTGTGTGAGTTTAACCCTTAGAATGACCCCAGAACAACATGAGGATCAACTCAAAAACAGGGTAGATCTTTATGTAAACAAGGTCTGTTGGTCCTGAATTCTAAACCAAAGGGAAAAATTGTGGTAACCGGTTGGACTGACGTCAGACTAAAGGTTAAACAGAGAATTAATTGACAATTTATCCTCTATGTTTTAACCCAAACCAGGCGGGGTCATTTTGGACCCCAGAGGACAAAAGGTGTTAGACAATCAGGAGACATTCTGAGGGTTAAATGCTGGTGTGCCGCTCTGTTAGGGGAGCTCCTCTCCATGACTTTGTGTTATGTGAGATTCTGTGGACCACTCTAATAAAGAGACACTGACGTCAAGACCCTCATCATTTTGAACATGTGGTATGTTTTCCACTCACATGAATATAGAAAATTAGAAAGTTTTAATTTTTGAAATTTGGATTACAGTGATCCCTCACTTATCGCGGTTAATGGGTTCCAGAACCAACCGCGAAAAGTGAAAAACCGCGAAGTAGCGTCACCCCTAATGACGTCACCCACAAATAATACGTACGTTCATTCTCTCACTCTCTCTCTCATATGATACGTGTGTGTGTGTGTGTGTGTGTATAAGTGTACATACATCGGCGGCGGCGGCGGCCTCCGTCGGTCTATGATGACCATGGAAGAGAATCCTAAATGTCTACTCTGCTGGAACAGCACCGCCTGTGGCTGAACAGGCCGATGCACGAATGGCAGTCCCTGTCACACAGGTCGCACTTGTGGGTGGTCTCCGTGCTGCTGGGTCTGTGGCGGTTCTTCCTGCGGGTCCTTTTTTCATCTGCAGCAGCAGTCAGTCTCTCTTCACCCGCCTTGAGCTGTCTGGTCAGGGTGCCTCTCCATTTGGAGCAGTCCGTTGCAAGGTCCTCCCAGCGCTCTGTGTTGATCTCCAGGGCCTTCATGTCTCTCTTGCAGACGTCTCTAAAACGCAGCTGTGGGCGGCCAACGTCTCTCTTGCCAGTTGCCAGTTCTCCATAGAGGACGTCTTTGGGGATTCTGCCATCCTCCATACGGTGAACGTGGCCTAGCCAGCGTAGCCTGCGCTGCCTGAGTAGAGTGAACATGGAGGGAAGGCCGGCGCGGGACAGAACTTCTGTGTTGGGCACTTTGTCCTGCCAGGATATGTCCAGGATGTGGCGAATGCAGCGTAACTGGAAGGAGTTCAGTCTCTTTTCCTGCCGGGCATATGTTGTCCACGTCTCACTCCCATAGAGCAGTGTGCTGATGATGCAGGCGTTGTACACTGCCATCTTCGTCTTGACAGAGAGTTTGGGATTCTCCCACACTCGTGTGGTGAGGCGAGCGAGTGTGAAGGCTGATTTTCCAATCCTCTTGTTGATCTCTGTATCAAGGGAGAGGTTGTTGCTGATCGTGGACCCCAGGTACGTGAACTGATTCACGACCTCCAGCTCGTAGTCGTCAATGGTGATGGTTGGTGGTGTTTCCGTGCCTTGCGCCAAGACGTTAGTCTTCTTCAGGCTGATGGTAAGCCCGAAGTCCTTGCATGCCTGGGAGAAGCGGTCCATAAGGGTCTGAAGCTCCTGCTGTGTGTGGGTTGCGACTGCAGCGTCGTCTGCGAACAGCATGTCTCTGATTAGAGCCTCGCGTACTTTTGTTCTGGCTTTCAGGCGGGCGAGGTTGAAAAGCCTTCCGTCAGATCTTGTGTGCAGGTAGATTCCCTCTGTTGCTGTGCTGAAGGCATGCCTCAGGAGCATAGCAAAGAAAATCCCAAAGAGGGTTGGCGCAAGTACACAGCCCTGTTTCACTCTGCTGCATATGTTGAAAGGCTCTGAGACATTGCCATCATGCTGCACTATCCCCTGCATGTTGGTGTGAAACGATTCAATGAGGCTTTGCAACTTTGGTGGGCATCCTATCTTTGGCAGGATCTTGAAAAGGCCCTCTCTACTGACCAGATCGAACGCTTTGGTGAGGTCGATGAAGGCGACGTACAGGGGCATGTTCTGTTCTCTGCATTTCTCCTGGAGTTGGCGGATGGAGAATATCATGTCTACCGTCGATCGTTCAGCGCGGAAGCCACACTGAGACTCGGGGTAGACACATTCGGCAAGCTTCTGTAGACGAACGAGAACAACTCGTGCGTAGACTTTGCCAACAACGCTGAGGAGGGAGATGCCCCTGTAGTTGTTGCAGTCGCTTCTCTCCCCTTTGTTTTTGTAGAGGGTGATGATCTTGGCGTCCCTCATGTCCTGTGGTACGGCACCTTCCTTCCAACACTGGCAGAGGACGTCATGCAATGGCAGCAGTAGGGCGGTCTTGCAGTGCTTGATCAGGTCAGGGGGTATGCCGTCGTTGCCGGGTGCCTTGCCAGCGGCCAAGCTATCAATGGCCTTGCTGAGTTCGTCGATGGTTGGCTCGGCGTCAAGTTCGTCCATGGATGGCAGGCAGTCGATGGCATCAAGGGCCGACGGTGTCACGGTGTTCTGTCTGGAGTAGAGGTCGGAGTAGTGTTCCACCCATCTCTCCATCTGCTTGTTCTTTTCTGTGATCATCTCCCCAGTGGAGGATTTGAGGGGGGCCGTCTTGCTCTTAGCTGGACCAAGTGCTTTCTTGATGCCATCGTACATACCACGGATGTTCCCTGTTATGGCAGCGGTTTGAATGTCTTGGCTGAGCTGAGTCCAGTACTCGTTGGCACAGCGCCGAGCAGTCTGCTGAACTTTGCTTCTCGCAGCCCTGAGAATCTGGAGATTCTTCTCGTTTGGGTACTTCTTGTACTCAGCAAGTGCTGAGTGCTTGGCTTCAATGACGGGGGTCATCTCGGTCAACTTGGCATCAAACCAGTCCTGTGACTTCAAGGTCTTCCTCCCAAAGGTAGCCAAGGCTGTGCGGTGGATGGTGTTTCGCAGCTCTTCCCACTTCTGCTTTGCAGATTCTCCTTCTTGTGGTACACCAAGTTCCTTCTCAAAGGTGGAGGCAAACTGCTCAACAAGTTCTGGTTGAGCCATCTTGCTGGTGTCAATCCGTGCCTTTCCAGGTTGTCTAGCACGATGGAATTTCTTCAGCTGCAGCTTGACCTTGCAACACACCAATGAATGGTCTGTGTCGCAATCTGCACTCTGGAACGAACGAACCTTCCCAGGTTGACGAGCCACCATCTACCCGAAGCATCTGGTTTTAAGGCGCCAGAGATCCGCCCTCGCCCCTTCTCCTATTAGTAAAAGCAGTTCCGCCGGGCTTAGAGACTAAACCACACGGGCAGGCTAGGAGTTGGACTTAGTTGTCAGAGGCTTTTCGAGATGCACGCCATAAGGAGCAATTTATGAGGACTGGGAGCTTAACCCCAGTGCCGCTCCTGGCTATGACAACCTTGGAACCGTGTACATACATACGTAGATGTAAATAAAGTGTACATAAATATGTTTTTAGAACTCTTTTATTCTTATAACAAGATACGTAACTCAAGATGAAGATGATTTACTGCACAGGTTAATGAGAGCTTTACTGCTCCTCAGGTGACGCCTCATCGTCAGGTGCTAGAGGCGCAGGATCGTCGAGGGCAGCTTCCGATAGAGCTGGAGAAGCTGCAGGAGGCAGCGTAGTGGCTCGACGGGAAGACTATTTCGCACAAAAAGGCACAAGAGAACAGCGAAAAGTTCCACGCGGCGAGACTAAGCAACACGAGCGATAAAGAACAACGAATGCAGTCTTCCTTCGCTGGGTATGGGCGCTCGGCAGGGAGAGAAGCTGGGTAAAACGTCTCGGCCAATCAGCTTGCGAGATTCCCGAGCCGTGCCAACACGAGAACAGCGAACAGAGAGGTGGTTTTTGAGTTGTGCGGGCTCTCCGTGTTGATACCTGATGTTCTAATGTAGTCTCCCTGCATTCTGCTAGCGCCCGCCCATTTTTTCTCAATTTTGAATTTTTGATGAATATTTTTGAAAAATCTGCGATGCACTGAGGGCGCGAAAGGTGAGGCGCGAATTAGCGAGGGATCACTGTATATTCATAGTATTCTAAAGAATAAGGAAGCATAAAGGAGATTTTCTCATGCCTGCCAGGTGGATCATAGTGAAGAATGCATCGGTTTTTTGATTGTTACAGGAACAGGTTGGTGAGAACGTTTAGCTGGTCGGTGTCGGTGGTTCGGCTCCTGTTCTGCTCCTCATGGATGAATAGCTGATGTACACTACCGTTCAAAAGTTTGGGGTCACTTAGAAATTTCCTTATTTTTGAAAGAAAAGCACTGTTTTTTTCAATGAAGATAACTTTAAACTAATCAGAAATGAACTCTAATATCTAATATACATTGCTAATGTGGTAAATGACTATTCTAGCTGCAAATGTCTGGTTTTTGGTGCAATATCTACATAGGTGTATAGAGGCCCATTTCCAGCAACTATCACTCCAGTGTTCTAATGGTACAGTGTGTTTGCTCATTGCGTCAGAAGGCAAATGGATGATTCGAAAACCCTTGTGCAGTCATGTTAGCACAGCTGAAAAGAGTTTGCTGGTTAGAGAAGCTATAAGACTGACCTTCCTTTGAGCAGGTTGAGTATCTGGAAAAAAATATTATTTCAAATACAAATCATTATTTCTAACCTTGTCAATGTCTTGACTATATTTTCTATTCATTTTACACCTCATGGTGGTAAATAAGTGTGACTTTTCATGGAAAACACAAAATAATTGTCTGGGTGACCCCAAACTTTTGAACGGTAGTGTAGCTCTGTGGAGACCTGCCATTGATGGTCTGTGCTGAGTGCTGGAGAATAAAGAACCACGTAGAAGTCCACATTCCGAGTCTGTGGACTTTTATTGGGCCTTTGGGCTAACTGAAGTAGCCTCATCCTGCTAGCTCTGACCGTCAGCAGCCACATCACAACATCTGGAGGAAGTAAACAAACTGTAAAGATGTTTTCAGGTCGGCGTCTGAGAGAGTTGGTGAGAGAGCGACTTGCTGCTGCTGCTGAAGAAATAATAACAGAGTTTGAACTAATCACCAACCAGTACGAGGAAGAGATCGATTGTCAGCACAGACTACTGAATATGCGCTGGTGCTCCCAGATAAAAATCCACAGAATAGGTACAGTGAGGTAAAAAAGTATTTAGTCAGCCACCAATTGTGCAAGTTCTCCCACATAAAAGATGAGAGAGGTCTCCAATTTTCATCATAGGTATACCTCAACTATGAGAGACAAAATGAGAAAAAAAAATCCAGAAAATCACATTGTCTGATTTTTAAAGAATTTATTTGCAAATTATGGTGGAAAATAAGTATTTGGTCAATAACAAAAGTTCATCTCAATACTTTGTTATATACCCTTTGTTGGCAATGACAGAGGTCAAACGTTTTCTGTAAGTCTTCACAAGGTTTTCACACACTGTTGCTGGTATTTTGGCCCATTCCTCCATGCAGATCTCCTCTAGAGCAGTGATGTTTTGGGGCTGTCGCTGGGCAACACAGACTTTCAACTCCCTCCAAAGATTTTCTATGGGGTTGAGATCTGGAGACTGGCTAGGCCACTCCAGGACCTTGAAATGCTTCTTACGAAGCCACTCCTTCGTTGCCCGGGAAGTGTATTTGGGATCATTGTCATGCTGAAAGACCCAGCCACGTTTCATCTTCAATGCCCTTGCTGATGGAAGGAGGTTTTCACTCAAAATCTCACGATACATGGCCCCATTCATTCTTTCCTTTACACGGATCAGTCGTCCTGGTCCCTTTGCAGAAAAACAGCTCCAAAGCATGATGTTTCCACACCCATGCTTCACAGTAGGTATGGTGTTCTTTGGATGCAACTCAGCATTCTTTCTCCTCCAAACACAACAAGTTGAGTTTTTACCAAAAAGTTCTATTTTGGTTTCATCTGACCATATGACATTCTCCCAATCCTCTTATTGATCATCCAAATGCTCTCTAGCAAACTTCAGACAGGCCTGGACATGTACTGGGTTAAGCAGGGGGACACGTCTGGCACTGCAGGATTTGAGTCCCTGGTGGCGTAGTGTGTTATTGATGGTAGCCTTTGTTACTTTGGTCCCAGCTCTCTGCAGGTCATTCACTAGGTCCCCCCGTGTGGTTCTGGGATTTTTGCTCACCGTTCTCCAGATCATTTTGACCCCACGGGGTAAGATCTTGCATGGAACCCCAGATCGAGGGAGATTATCACTGGTCTTGTATGTCTTCCATTTTCTAATAATTGCTCCCACAGTTGATTTCTTCACACTAAGCTGCTTACCTATTGCAGATTCAGTCTTCCCAGCCTGGTGCAGGTCTACAATTTTGTTTCTGGTGGCCTTTGACAGCTCTTTGGTCTTGGCCATAGTGGAGTTTGGAGTCTGACTGTTTGAGGTTGTGGACAGGTGTCTTTTATACTGATAACGAGTTCAAACAGGTGCCATTAATACAGGTAACGAGTGGAGGACAGAGGAGCCTCTTAAAGAAGTTACAGGTATTTGAGAGCCAGAAATCTTGCTTGTTTGTAGGTGACCAAATACTTATTTTCCACCATAATTTGCAAATAAATTCTTTAAAAATCAGACAATGTGATTTTCTGGAATTTTTTTTTCTCATTTTGTCTGTCATAGTTGAAGTATACCTATGACGAAAATTGGAGACCTCTCTCATCTTTTAAGTGGGAGAACTTGCACAATTGGTGGCTGACTAAATACTTTTTTGCCCCACTGTATGTGGGACTATAATGGTCTGAATGAGGCTTTAGAAAACTCTGGATCTGATTTTCAATCATGGTTGTGTCTTAAATGTGCAATCTCTTGTTTTTGTTTTTTGTTTTTTTTTAAGTTTTTGTAAAGGGTATACACGTCATTACAGCATTGCATTGTTTACATTTTCATCACGTTCCCTTTTTTTTGTTATTGGACAACATTGGAAGAATAATTATTACAACACCCCTTTTTTTAAGTGAAAGAAAAAGTGAAATTAACGAAAAAACAAAAACAAAACAAAAGAGCAAAAAACAAACAATAAATAAATTAAAAAAAATAAAACAGCATCTGAGTAGTGTTGGAACAAAGAGCGGTGCCATTATTGAAATGGTATTTGTCAAAGATTAGATCTGATGGAAGACACATATGCGTTCCTGGGTTGCCAAAGGTTCAAGAACCCATCCATGTCCTGTCTCAGTGCGAATGTCAACTTTTCCATCGAGTAAATGTCTTGGATCACGTTAATCCAATCTTCAGGTGTAGGACAGTCCTTCAACATCCATTTTTTAGTTAGGGCTTTTTTACTTGCCAATATTAAAACAGTGAATAAGTATTTTTCTCCTTGTCTTTCCAGTGAATCCGGTAGTAAACCCAAATACAAAGTTACAAAAGAAAAGGGGACTGTTATTTTGAATATTTTCCCCAATATTGTCTGTACATTGGTCCAAAATTGGTGGATAACTGGGCATGACCAAAACACATGAAAATGATTTGCAGTCTCTTCACCACACAAACGCCAACAATTCAACCCCTTATGAGTAAATTTGTTTTGTGCAGGTGTTCTGAAAAATCTTACCAAATTTTTCCATCCAAATTCTCTCCACTGCAGGGATGAGGTACTTTTCCATTGCTGTTTATTTAGCTTTTTCCATATTTCCAGTTGTAAAGTGAAATTCCCCTCTTTTTCCCATCTCTCTTTTATATATGATGTGTTGTCTCCTTTTAAGTCTTGAAGACCTTGGTATATTTTAGAGATGTATCTGATCCCTGGGATCCCTTTATATGCCATTAAGAAGACCTTCAGAACACCTGACTGGGCCCTTTCCAAATCCTCCTTTTTAAGTATATTGTTTATGTGGTGTCTAAGCTGAAAGAACCTGTAAAGGTCTTGATTTATTAGACCTTGTTTTTTCAAATCTTCAAAACTTCTTAAAATTTGCCCTTTAAAAAAATCGTAATATTTTATCAGTCCATTCTCTTTCCACTTTTTAAATCTAGTGTCTGTTTTATTAGGAGTAAAGTCTTGATCATAGGCGATCCATTGCAGAAATCGATAGGGTTCTTTAGTTTGATTCTCTCTGACTATCTTTAACCAAATTTTTAGCGGGGTCTCTATCCACGGGTTAGTGTTATTCAAAAGTTTAGGTAAGGCATTGTTCCCTATTATCGCCTGTAGGGGGATGTCACTTGTTATTTGGCATTCCATCTCCTTCCATTGTGCAGTGTAGACTGGGTTACATATCTCTGCTAAAGTTTTAATTTGTGTGGCTTTAAAATAGTCCCTGATATTTGGCAGTGTGAGCCCACCTTTTTCTTTGTTTAGCTGTAGGGTTCTATATCTGATTCTAGGTCTCTTGCCCTGCCATATGAATCTTGAGATCCTTCTGTCCAGTTCTTGCCATGTTTTTTTGGGAGGTTCTACCGGTATTGTTTGGAAAAGGTATAGAAGACGTGGAAGTATATTCATTTTGACTGCTCCAATTCTTTGTGCAGTACCCAAGAATGGTATCATATTCCATCTTGCTAGATCAGATTTTATTTTTGCCACCAGTGGATCATAGTTTTGAGTTTGCTTAGTAAATGTTGATTTGGGTCATAGTTGAATGTTAAAACTTGGGTTTTATGCATGTTTAGTTCGTACTGCGGCGGAGGATAAGCACGCTGCCATTCGCCGGCAGCGTGTTTTTTTCAGCGTCGGGTCACCAGTGTAGCTGTCCAGACCAAAAGGTTGCGTCGCACAAAGCGTGTGCATTCTCGGGGTCACCAGCGTAACTGTCCAGACCAGAAGGTTGCGTTGCACAAAACGTGTGCTTCCTCGGGGTCACCAGTGCGGCGGAGGATAAAATAAAGGCAGCGAAGTGAGGTTTAAAAGTAGGTTTATTATCATACCGCCGTCACGGAGCTCACCCCATGGGCGAGCCCGGAGGCTCTCCAGCAAAGTGTGCAGATGAGCAGTAGTCAGTGTGAGAGACTGAGTTACAGAGTAATGCAGCTTATAAACCCAACCACAGACAATATATGAAAGGCATTCACAGCAGTAGGTATGGGCATTTGCATTTGAGAGACACACATAACAATAAGGAGATTGCTAGCCAGGATTCGCCTCTGCTCCAGAACTGCAGGACAAAAGAGGTTACAAGGCACATCTACATGTTGTCATCAGTGTATAGACACAGTAAGGACAGGAAGCATGAACACAATGCATGAATGGCATATTAACATCACAGTAGTGAGCCGGAAAAAGCCAGAAGAAGCAGGCTGCCTGTAGACATTAATACACACATTGCTGTGCCTGTCCCAGTCTGTTGTGGGGGTTATCCCACACGTACCCCGATAAATCTCCGTACTCTGAAAAAACTGAGATTAGTTCTGTAAAAGAGGTGTCCGGCTGCCCCAGGTATATTAAAATGTCATCAGCAAAGAGTGCTATTTTATGTTCCTTCTGACCAAGTGTAATGCCTTGAATTTTTTGATTCTGTCTTATCCATTGGCTCAGAGGTTCTATGAAGATTGCAAAGAGCAGCGGAGACAAGGGGAAGCCCTGACGACATCCTCTTTCCAGCTCAAAAGATGGTTTTTTATATAATGCCTGGATAGTTCTAATGAAGTTGTAATGAAAATTGAAACTGAATAAGTTTCTATATAGGAAAGACCAGTCAACCGAATCGAATGCTTTTTCAGCATCTAATCCTAATATGACTGCATTAAGTTATATTTTTTTATATGATGAATTATGTGTAAAGTGCGTCTAATGTTGTCTTGTGTCTGTCTTTGTCTTATAAAACCTGTTTGGTCTAAATGAATTAAGTCTGTCAGTATATTTTCTAACCTTTTGGCAAGGATAGTGGTAAAAAGCTTATAGTCCTGATTTAATACACTGATTGGTCTGTAGTTGAAGCATTCTAGTTTATCCTTTTCAGGTTTAGGTATGACTGCAATGACCCCTTCTCTCCAGGAGGAGGGCATTTCCCCTGTGTGGAGGACATACTGTAGTTAAATGTTTTCAGGAGGAGAGGAGATAGTTGCTGTTTCAAGGTTTTGTATCACTCTGCTGTATAGCCATCTGTTCCTGGGGATTTGTTAGCTTTAAGTTTCATAATTGCTTTTTCTAATTCTTTAGGTTGTATTTCTGACAGTAGTGTTTTATTTTGAGACTCAGTAAGTTGGGGAAGGTTTAATGTGTTTAGGAATGCTTCGGATGTGTTTTTATGATTTTTGAGGGAGTACAAGTTTTTATAGTAGTTCTTGAAGCTTTTAAGAATATCCTGAATTCTAAATTTTATTTCCTTTTATACTGGGTCTCTGATTTTGTAGATTGCTCTCTCCGTATGTTGTTTCCTCAATTTATAGGCTAGTAATTTTGCCGATTTGCTGCCTGCTTCATAGTATTTTTGTTTCAGAAATGTAAGTTTCTTCTGGATTTCTATTGTGTAGATCTCATTTATTTGTTTTTTAATTTCCTTAATTTTGAGCGAGTCATTAGAATGAGTGTTGTCTTTGTGCCCTTTTTCTAGGTTCTTAAGTTCTGACTGTAATGTGGTTAGTTTTTCTTGTCTCAGTTTCTTTTGGATTGCCAGTTTTGCAATAATCTTTCCCATTATTACCGCTTTGCATGTGTCCCACAGTATTAAAGGGGATACTTCTCCATTATCATTTTCTTCCAAATATCTGAGAATATCTGATTCCAATTCATCTTTCAGTGGTCCTTTCAGGACATTTGAATTTAACCTCCAAGAAAATGTATTACTTGTGTATTTTTGGATACTTAAGTCCATATAGATCGGACTGTGGTCAGAGAGATCCATCAGTCCTATTTTACATGTTTTTACTCTTCCAATGTCTCTATTAAACATAAAAAAAATAGTCAATCCTTGAGTATGATGAATGTGGTGCTGAGTAAAATGTATAATTTTTTACACTGGGGTTGAGTTCCCTCCACACATCACAGATTCCCATTTCTTTTAATAGCATCCGAGTTTTCCTACTTTGAGTGCTATTTTCCATCCATCCATCCATCCATCTTCTACCGCTTTTCCGGAGGTCCGGGTCGCGGAGGCAGCAGTTCAAGCAGAGAAGCCCAGACTTCCCTCTCCCCAGCCACCTGCTCCAGCTCTTCAGAGGGGATACCAAGGCGTTCCCAGACTAGCTGGGAGACACAGTCTCTCCACCGAGTCCTGGGTCTGCCCCGGGGTCTCCTCCCAGTGGGACGTGCCTGAAACACCTCAAGTGGGAGGCGTCCAGGAGGCATCCTAATCAGATGCCCATACCACCTCAACTGACTCCTTTCAATGTGGAGGAGCAGCGGTTCTACTCTGAGCCTCTCCCGGATGACTGAGCTCCTCACCCTATCTCTGAGGGTGAGTCCAGCAATCCTACGGAGAAAGCTCATTTCAGCCGCTTGTATCCGCGATCTCGTTCTTTCGGTCATTACCCAAAGCTCGTGACCATAGGTGAGAGTAGGAACGTAGATTGACTGGTAAATCGACAGCTTTGCCTTAGAACTAAGCTCCCTCTTCACCACAACAGACCGGTACAACGTCCGCATCACTGCAGATGCTGCTCCAATCCGTCTGTCGATCTCTCGCTCCATTTTCCCCTCACTCGTGAACAAGACCCCAAGATACTTAAACTCCTCCACTTGGGGCAGGAGCCTGTCCCCAACCCGGAGAGGACAATCCACCTTTTTCCGGCTGAGGACCATGGACTCGGACTTGGAGGTGCTGATTCTCATCCCAGCCGCTTCACACTCAGCGGCAAACCGTCCCAGCAAGAGCTGTAGGTCATTGCTGGATGAAGCCAACAGGACAACATCATCTGCAAACAACAGAGATGAGATCCTGTGGTCACCAAGCATGACACCCTCCATTCCCTGGCTGCGCCTAGAAATCCTGTCCATAAAAATTATGAACAGGACCGGTGACAAAGGGCAGCCCTGGCGGAGTCCAACTCTCACTGGGAATGACTCCGACCGAGTGTTGGCAATGCGAACTAAACTCTCACAACGGTCGTACAGAGACCGAATAGCTCGTAACAACAAGCCCGATACCCCATACTCCCGAAGCACCCCCCACAAAAATCCACGAGGGACGCGGTCAAATGCCTTCTCCAAGTCCACAAAACACATGTAAACTGGTTGGGCAAACTCCCACGAACCCTCAAGAATTCTCGAGAGGGTAAAGAGCTGGTCCGATGTGCCACGGCCAGGACGAAAACCACATTGCTCCTCCTGAATCCGAGGTTCGACCAACGGCCGGACTCTCCTCTCCAGTACCTTGGCATAGACCTTCCCAGGGAGGCTGAGGAGTGTGATCCCTCTAAAGTTGGAGCACACCCTCCGGTCCCCTTTTTTGAAGAGAGGAACCACCACCCCGGTTTGCCATGCCAAAGGCACTGCCCCCGACCTCCACGCAATGTTGCAGAGGCGTGTCAACCATGACAACCCAACAACATCCAGGGCCTTGAGGTACTCGGGGCGAATCTCGTCCACCCCCGGGGCCCGGCCACCAAGGAGATTTTTAACCACCTTGGCGACCTCAGCCCCTGTGATAGGCGAGTCATCCCCCTCGTCCCCAAACCCTGCTTCCTCTGTGGAAGGCGTATCAGTGGGATTGAGGAGATCCTCGAAGTATTCCTTCCACCGCCCGACGATATCCCCAGTTGAAGTCAACAGTGTCCCATCCGCACCATACACAGTGTGGACGGGGAGCTGCTTTCCCCTCCTGAGCCGCCGAACAGTTTGCCAGAATCTCTTTGAAGCCGACCGAAAGTCTTGTTCCATGGCCTCACCGAACTCCTCCCATACCCGGGTTTTTGCTTCAGCAACCACCCGAGCTGCACTCCGCTTGGCCTGCCGGTACACCTCAGCTGCTTCGGGAGTCCCACAAGCCAACCAAGCTTGATAGGACTCCTTCTTCAGCTTAATGGCCCCCCTCACCACTGGTGTCCACCACTTGGTTCGGGGGTTGCCACCACGAGATGCACCGACCACCTTGCGGCCGCAGCTCTGGGCTGCCGCTTCAACAACAGAGGTGGAGAACATGGCCCATTCAGACTCCATGTCTCCAGACTCCCTCGGAATGTGGTTGAAGTTCTATTTTGATGTGGAGAATTACCTGATGCATCCCAGTATGGATTCAGTCTTAGATTGAAGTCTCCACCACATATCACTAAACCTTGGGCTTTAATTATCATTAGGTCAAATACATTTTTATAAAATTTCCAGTTAGCCCCTGGAGGTGCATATACATTCAGCAGGGTGATATCTTCTCCCTCTAGCCGCCCAAGTACCAAACTGTACCTCCCTTCTTTATCTTTGTGTTCTGATTTTTTTTCAAATGTAATTTTGGTTGAGATCAATGTCGCTACTCCCCTCCTCCTCCCTGACTTATATGAAGATGAAGAGATCATTTTAAACCCTTGTCTATTGAGTTTAGTGTGCTCCATGTCTGTTAGGTGGGTTTCTTGTAAAAATATTATTCCTGCTTTGTCTTTTTTCATTTTGCCTAGAATCTTGACTCTTTTAACTGGATTCAGGATCCCTTTTACATTATATGAGATTATTTTGGTTACACCCTGTTTCTCCATTGTGTTGTCTTATTTAGTATAACAGTGTGGTGGCCCTCTTTTATGCTACTCAGAAACTGAAAGAACATTAAGAACATAAAAAACATTAAGAACATAGTGTATAAAACTTTAAAACAAAAAACTGACAAAAGAACTTCCTGAGCTGAGGTCTTTTTAGAGACCCTGGAAGAGCCTTGGAGTGTAGGCTCTGAGGGAAATTCCTCAAACTCTGTTACGTGTTGAGGGCCCTCTCTTACCCCTGTAAGTTGTCCCATGTTTTTAACGTGAATTTCAGATCCCAATCCGAACTTGTAATGATTTTTTTTTTTTTTATGCCTCTACCCTATGAAATTTTGTGCACCCTCCCACCACCATCACAGCAAACGTTCACGCTAATACAGTATTTGTTAGTGTGGGGAGAACATGTAGGATCATTGTCACATTTCTATTTTTTTTTTTTTTTTTTTAAAGACTTATTTGTTTCTAATATTATGACTGTTCCATGAAATGTTTTACCACTTGCTGATTCTGCATCTCCTTTAATGTTTGTTACCTTGTGGGGGGGGGGGGGGGGGTTGGATGTGCAGACTGACTAAAAAAATCGTTATTCCCTCCTGTAAACGGCCAGTTTTTCCTTGTAGCTCTCACGCTGGGTTTCCTGCTGCTGGCCCGTGGATTTTGAGGGTCTCTGTTTGGACCACGTTTGAGCCTTGATTCTTTCGATCGGGTCTGCTGCGGGTTTAAACACCGTTACCGGGAGCCCTCTTCTCGCCATATCCTCGGTTGCTTCTTCCGCCGAGGTGTAGAGACAAGTCTCATCGTCGTAGAAGACCCGCAGCTTCGCCGGAAATGGCGTCTGGAAGCGCAGTTTTTTCTCTCGTAGTACCTTTTTAGCGTCGTTATTTTCCCGACGCTTTTTAAGGACCTCCGGGGCGTAATCGTGTTCCACGAAAACTTTTCTCTCTTGGTGCATAAATCCTTTTTTCTGCCAAGCCAGTCTTACAACCTCTTCTTTTATTTTGGAGTTGGAAAACTTCACCACCACCGAACGTGGAGGCGCTTCCACCGCCGGCCTAGGGGCTAATGTATGGTGCGCCCTTTCTATCTTCAAGTCGGTGGATTGGGGAATATCCAACTTCTCTCTCAGTAAGGATTCCACGAATGCCGCCATTGTGGTGAAACCATCCTCGACTCCTTCTTTCAGACCATGAGTTCTTATGTTGTCTCTTCTCAGTCTTCCTTCTTGGTCGGTTAGCTTAGCCTCCAGTCTTGACTGCCTTTTGTGTAGATCCAGCACAGTATCTTCAAGCCCTTTTATTCTTTCCTCTGCTTCCATGATTCGGTCCTCGGCCTGGTCCACTCTGCTGTTTGTCCTTTTTAATTCTTCTTTGATTTCACGAAATTCGGCCCAACACTCTCGGCGAAATCGTCTTAATTCTTTAAATACCATTTTCAGGCTAACCTTTTTGTTAGCTTCATTCAGCTCCTCATCTTCTGAATGGAAATCCTCCGGATCAGATTCTTTGACCGATGCGTGTCCTGGCCTGGTAAATGTCGATTTCTTCTGTTTTCCTTTAGGCATGATGACTTTGTCTTTTGATTTTCACTGTTCCAAAAATCCGTTAAATCTAATTTTCAAGGTATTTTCCTGGATCAGGTCTGGGAGTTTCAGCGTTAAGCTGCTATCACCATGTAGGGGTGAGAATCCTCCGCGGATCCGAGGAATTCCTCGGATTTGATCATGTCTAGGGTCATTCTCGTGAATCGTCTAAATTCGAGGAGAAAATTTTAGTGGGGGGGGGGGGGGTCTGGTGGCGAGTCGTATTTTCGATCGGCTGTGAAAATCCACCGCGCAGAACGCGCTACCCAGCGAGATCAGTAATGTAATGTAACAAGGCCACTGATAGGCTGATACTTATTGAAGCAACCAATCGGCAATGTTGTTAGATTTCCTTTGTCATATCCGGATAACACGCGGAGCGAAATGCAAGTGGTGGACAGTTCAATCAGTTCAATCAACTGAGTTTTCCCGATTTCGTCAAAATGGTGAACCTAAAACTCACGAAAGACAACAAAGCAAGAATTTTAGAAATCGACAAAGGGATAAAGAACAAGTTTCGTTGGGAATGGCTTGAAAAAACTGTGTCAATGACTGTAAAGATCGGTAAAAATACTGAAGTTGTGGTTGAAAAAATGGCCGACTTCATAGCGAAATGCGAAGTACCAGGGAAAGCCCAGTGTGTTTATTGCAACGATTTCTTGAGTTATGGATCTCGTGGTTGTGTTGCCTTAGTTGAGCACTGTTCAAAACAGAAACCTCTCAAAATTGTGGCTACAAGGAGATCGAACTACTCACTCGGTGCTGCGTTCAAAACGATCGATGGACACGGTCAAACTCCGATGCCAGTCAATCAAAGTTCATCACAGTCGCCCTCGATTACAGCAATTAGTGATCGGAAGACACATTCCGAGGTAAGATTTTTTTTTTCTCGTTTAAGTAATGTACTTGAGAATTTTCGCGTAATGAATTTGTTATGAAATAGCATGTGTAAGTTGTGATGGCATGCCTGTTTTGAAACACTAATTGCATTTGAATGCTGATTGTCGATTGTTATGTTATTACATATTTTCTCACAATTTGAATTTTGAATATAATTTATCATTTTTTGTTTCACTAGGAGGAGTTACATAAATGCATGTGTAAGGGTTTTTTTTGTCACGGGTGGTGATGGGTTGCCTTTCCTAAGATATCTTTGCTTTTATTAGTAAACATAATTTCTTTATGGTCATTGCATAAAAATATTAAACATCTTTTAGGTTTTACTTACTTTCTTAGATTATCTTTCAAATATTAACCTGTTGAACTCTGTTCAACTTCCCTAAAAACGCCTAAAAATAAAATGCCCCAAGTAAATCAAAAGCTGTTCTTCAACCCTTTGCAGCATCTTCATGGGGTTGGTCTCATTTAAAAGAAAATACTCTGAATTTTTTTGGCAAAACAGTCATAATCTCTCCAAGTGCTCCTGCCACTGAGTAACAGGAAAGTTGTTTTTGTTATACTTTTTTGTTCGAAATAAAGTATCTATCTATCTATCTATCTAATATCCATACACGTGTATCTTAATAAATTACAATGTCAAAAAGTTGATTTATTAAAGTAATTCAATTAAAAAATTAAACTTCTACAGTATATTATATAGATTCATTACACAGAGAGTGTATATACAGCTGTCAGATACTGGCTGGAAAACACAACAGAAATGTAGAACCAAGTGTTTTCAAGCTCAGGTCAAAATTTTGTAAAAATACCACAAAAATGAATATATTACACAGCTTTTTTCTCAGGTTGTAACAAGGCTGTGTCTGTACTTGAAGACCGGAAATACAGCTTTTTTTTTTTTCAGTGCGCACTGAAACGCAGAGACGTGACCGCCCGCTGAATTCACAAGAGTTCAAGGGGTTAAAATATACTGATATGCAACTTTTTTATATTCCTAGTAACACTAACAAATGCACACATTAATAAATCAAAATGTTTGCAGAATGTCAGTATATTTTAATAAATGAGTGATGGACTTGGTGATGGAATTTTGTTTATATTTATAATTTATTTTACTTGGTTAAATTATTCTGTCTGTTCTAGAACTATGTAAATGTAATTTCGTGTCAGTTCTAAACATATTAGTAGTACAATATAATTTAGTATTATTACATCAACATACTATTCAGATATCATAAATTTAATACATATGTACTGTGTTTCACTTTATTTTGTGGTTGAAAAAATGGCCGACTTCATAGCGAAATGCAAAGTACCAGGGAAAGCCCAGTGTGTTTATTGCAATCATTTCTGGAGTTATGGATCTCGTGGTTGTGTTGCCTTAGTTGAACACTGTTCAAAACAGAAACATCTGTGTGTCAACTTCAAAAATGCAGCAAGTGCCTACAGGCATGAAAAGGAAGAAAAAAGGAAAGAGAACGAAATGAAACAGAAAGTACTCGATCTTCAACATGATTCTGTGGCAAGCAAGGCAGCCATGAAAAAGAAGAGAGAAGCTGCATCTAAACAGGCACTGCTTGTCCACAGAAAATCAGAGAAGGGGAAGGCTACAGAACGGCTCCAGGCTTTGGTAGCCAAGAAGAAAAAAAATGCACAATTAGATGTGAAGAATACTTTGACTTGTACATAAGTTCATAGAGTAGTAGCACAGGCATGTAAATATGGAAGTGACATTTTCTGTTTCTCAATAAAGTGTGACACTGAATCAAAACAGTATTGAACATGATTACACATGTGACGCAACAGCAGATTAAAAAGGTAAACTATAAATGCATTTGTACTTACTTCTAACTTTAAATATAAGACCACATTTGAGCATTCTAAAACACCAGATTTTGTTAGCTTCTGGGGGCGTTGCCCCACAGACCCCCCCACCAAGGCTCCGCCCCCCTCCAAGGCCTGCGTCCCCCAAGACCCCCGGCTAAGTTTCCTCTTTTTTTCCAAAACCCCATTCTCATCCCTGACAATGGTGTCCAGACCGGAAGTCTAATTTATCGCAATCTCTTGTTTTTAAATCCTAAATTTGTCACATTTTTTTCTTATTCATTTGTAAAGTGAAACTCTCTTTTTCTGACTTTTTTGTCTTTTTTCCTCCAGATTTCTCACAGCAACCTGAATGTAAAGCGGAGGAAGTTGTGACTGAGCAGCAGCTCTGGAACCAGGACAGGAACTCTGTCCTGGACCAGGAGGAACCAGAAGCTCCACAGGTTAAAGAGGAACAGGAGGAACTGTGCATCAGTCAGGAGGGAGAACAGCTGGTAGTGAAGCTGGAGGCCGATCCCTTCATGGGAACTCTTTTTTGTGAGGAAAAGCAGCAGAGTGAAGCAGAACCAAACAGTGAGCAGCTCCTCTCTCACAACTCTGCTGGAACTGAGATCCAAGATGAGGAAGGAAGTCGGCATGTAGACTCAGGATCCACTAAAGAAGAAGAAGAACCCAAACCAAAGAAGAGACGACTGAAAACAGGAAGTGACAGTAACAGTGATGACGACTCTGTGACCTCAGAGACTCTGTGTGAGAATGAAACAGGTAAAAAGTTAGAAAATGTTCAGGTTGAGTCTTTGAGAAACTGTCCTAAAATAAAATAATAATATTAAATTAATATTTTCAATAACTACATGAATCTGACGTACTTGTACTGGTCTCAGTTTGTGTTTGACTTTGACTGATCTAACCCAGTGGAAAAATAATTTAAACTCTTTGACTATAGTTATACAGTGAATCTGGAAAGTCTTCACAGCGTGTCACTTTTTCCACATTTTATAATGTTACAGCCTTATTCCAAAATGGATTAAATTCATTTTTTCCTCACAATTCTACACACAATACCCCGTAATGACGTGAAAAAAGTTTTTTTTTTTTTTTTTAGATTTTTGGAAATATATTAAAAATAAAAAACTAAGAACTCACATGTACATAAGTATTCACAGCCTTTGCCATGAAGCTGAAAATTGATCTCAGGTTCATCCTGTTTCCAATGATCATCCTTGAGATGTTTCTGCAGCTTAATTGGAGTCCACCTGTGGTAAATTCAGTTGATTGGACAGGATTTGGAAAGGCACACACCTGTCTATATAAGGTCTCACAGTTGACAGTGTATGTCAGAGCACAAACCAAGAATGAAGTCAAAGGAATTGTCTGTAGACCTCCGAGACAGGATTGTCTCAAGGTACAAATCTGGGGAAGGGTACAGAAAAGTTTCTGCTGTTTTGACGGTCCCAATGAGCCCAGTGAAGAAGTTCAGAACCACCAAGACTATTCATATACCTTTCCGGATGTCTAAACTGAGCCATCGGGGGAGAAGGGCCTTAGTCAGGGAGGTGATCAAGAACCCAATGGTCACTCTGCCAGAGCTCCAACGTTCTTTTGTGGAGAGAGGAGAACCTTCCAGAAGGACAACCATCTCTGCAGCAATCCACCAATCAGGCCTGTATGGTAGAGTGGCCAGACGGAAGCCACTCGTTACTAAAAGGCTCATGGCAGCCCATCGGGGGTTTTCCAAAAGGCACCTGAAGGATTCTCAGACCATGAGAAACAAAATTCTCTTGTCTGATGACACAAAGATTGAACTCTTTGGCGTGAATGCCAGGCGTAATGTTTGGAGGAAACCAGGCACCACTCATCACCAGGCCAATACCGTCCCTACAGTGAAGTATGGTGGTGGCAGCACCATGCTGTGGGGATTTTTTTTCAGCAGCAGGAACTGGGAGACTAGTCAGAATAGAGGGAAAGATGAATGCAGCAATGTACAGACACATCCTGGATTTAAACCTGCTCCAGAGCGCTCTTGACCTCAGACTGGGGTGACGATTCATCTTTCAGCAGGACAACGACCCAAAGCACACAGCCAAGATATCAAAGGAGTGGCTTCAGGACAACTCTGTGAATGTCCTTGAGTCTTCCAGCCAGAGCCCAGACTTGAATCCAAATGAGCGTCTCTGGAGAGATCTGAAAATGGCTGTGCACCGACGCTTCCCATCCAACCTGGTGGAGCTTGAGAGGTGCAGCAAAGAGGAATGGGTGAAACTGCCCAAAGATAGGTGTGCCAAGATTGTGACATCATATTCATAAAGACTTGCGGCTTTAATTGCTGCCAAAGGTGCATCAACAAAGTACTGAGCAAAGGCTGTGAATACTTATGGACATGTGATTTCTTTATTTATTGAAAAATCTCAAAAAAAAAAATCATGTGATTATGGGGTATTGTGTATAAAATTTTGAGGAAAAATGAATTTAATCTATTTTGGAATAAGGCTGTAACATAACAAAACGTGGAAAAAGTGAAGCGCTGTGAATTCTTTGCAGATTCACTGTAGTTTGCTCTTCAAATGAGTTTTTCTTTTGCTTCAGTGTACCAGGTGGAATAATTGTCTGCTCTAGCCTGTTAGCCATTAGCCCCTGCTGGCAACTCCAACAGGAATCAATGCAGTATGTGGTTATTTGTGTATAAAAACACCATAGTGACATGTTCAGAAATAGAAGTTGGACTGACTAGAAGAGACGTATAAAACAGAATTACTAATAAATAGTACATTTTATCCTATTGTTGATGTGCTGGGAACGGGCTCACCGTCACGTCACAACTGGTGACATATCAGAAATGTTAGTGAGATCACGCTAGTGAGATCATGGTGGACCCTAACAAAGCAACAGGGTTGTTTTCTGGAATATTTTTATTGATAGCCACTCCAGATAGACAAATTAATGTGTAACAACACTTAAAACTTTAATGTTTTCATTCTGTGTTTCCTTTTACCTCAGGGAACCATGTTAGCATGTGGAAAAATAATTTTGTCCCCTTTAAATTACTTGTTGAATCTGAAACAGATTCATCACTGCTGTAATTATCACATGCAAGGATCAGAACTATTGGTTCCCAGGCGGTGACTTTTAGCCAGTCAGTGTTTTTATTCTTTCTGGTTTTTCTACTACTAGCATTTTCTGTGTCTCTTTGTCCCTCCAGATGCTCCACAGCTACATGACTGTAAGGAGGAGGAGGTTCTCACTGTCCAGCAGCTCTGTAGCCAGGAGAGGAACTCCAGTCTGGACCAGGAGGAACAAAATGCTGCACAGGTTAAAGAGGAAGAAGAAGAACTCTGTAGCAGTCAGGAGGAAGAAGACTTTGGACTGAAACAAGAGACTGATACCTTCATGGTGACTCGTACTGATGAGGACAATGACAAGAGTGAAACTGAAGCAAACAGTGAGCAGCTCCTCTCTCACAACTCTGCTGACACTGAGAGCCAAGACCAGGGAGCAGGTAAGAATGTAAAGCCAGGATCAAGTAAACATGAAGAGCCAAAGAAGAGACTTGACAGAAACAGAAGTGACCGTAACAATGTAGACAACTCCTCCATGTCAGAGAGTCAGTGTGACACTGACACAGGTGAAAAGTCTGTAAAATGTTCTGATAATGACAAAGACTGTAAAAATGAGTCCCAGAAGAAGAAAGATCACACAGTTAAGTTGCATGTTTGCAACACATGTGGGAAAAGATTCAGGCAGAAGCACAATTTATCATGTCATGAGAGAATTCACACAGGTGAGAAGCCATTTTCTTGTGAAACATGTGGGCAGAGATTTAATGAACGTGGTATTTTGAAAACTCACATGAGAATTCACACAGGTGAGAAGCCATTTTCTTGTGAAACATGTGGGCAGAGATTTAATGGACGTGGTACTTTGAAAACTCACATGAGAATTCACACAGGTGAGAAGCCATTTTCTTGTGAAACATGTGGGCAGAGATTTAATCAACGTAGTCATTTGAAAACACACAAGACAATTCACACAGGTGAGAGGCCATTTTCTTGTGAAACATGTGGGCAGAGATTTAATCAACATAGTCATTTGAAAAGACACATGAGAATTCACACAGGTGAGAAGCTGTTTTCTTGTGAAACATGTGGGCAGAGATTTAATCAACGTAGTCATTTGAAAACGCACATGACAATTCACACAGGTGAGAAGCCATTTTCTTGTGAAACATGTGGGCAGAGATTTAATCAACGTAGTCATTTGAAAACGCACATGACAATTCACACAGGTGAGAGGCCATTTTCTTGTGAAACATGTGGGCAGAGATTTAATCAACGTGGTACTTTGAAAACTCACATGAGAATTCACACAGGTGAGAAGCTGTTTTCTTGTGAAACATGTGGGCATAGATTTAATGAACGTGGTACTTTGAAAACTCACATGAGAATTCACACAGGTGAGAAGCCATTTTCTTGTGAAACATGTGGGCAGAGATTTACTGTACGTGGTAATTTGACAACTCACATGAGAATTCACACAGGTGAGAGGCCATTTTCTTGTGAAACATGTGGGCAGAGATTTAATCAACATACTAATTTGAAGAATCACATGAGAATTCACACAGGTGAGATGCCGTTTTCTTGTGAAACATGTGGGCAGAGATTTAATGAACGTGTTACTTTGAAAACTCACATGAGAATTCACACAGGTGAGAAGCCATTTTCTTGTGAAACATGTGGGCAGAGATTTAATCAACATAGTAATTTGAAGAATCACATGAGAATTCACACAGGTGAGAAACCATTTTCTTGTGAAACATGTGGGCAGAGATTTAATCAACATACTAATTTGAAGACTCACATGAGAATTCACACAGGTGAGAAGCCGTTTTCTTGTGAAACATGTGGGCAGAGATTTAATGAACGTGGTACTTTGAAAACTCACATGAGAATTCACACAGGTGAGAAGCCATTTTCTTGTGAAACATGTGGGCAGAGATTTAATGAACGTCGTGCTTTGAAAACTCACATGAGAATTCACACAGGTGAGAAGCCGTTTTCTTGTGTAATATGTGGGCAGAGATTTAATGAACGTGGTAATTTGAAAACTCACATGAGAGTTCACACAGGTGAGAAGCCATTTTCTTGTGAAACATGTTGGCAGAGATTTAATCAACGTAGTCATTTGAAAAGACACATGACAATTCACACAGGTGAGAAGGTGTTTTCTTGTGAAAGAAGAAGAAATGGAAAAGATCAAATGTGAAGCTCAAGCCCAAGCAATAAAAGATCATCAAGATGCCAACCTATTTGAACAACAAGAATACAAACAAAGTCAGTGGAGCATGGAGGAAAGATGGGTTTTAATATGGGCAACCGAGTACGCCAAGATGAAATACAGCAACCAGCGGGAACGATGCAATGAGTGGCAGGGAATTTTTTTCCATCACTGCCCGGATAAAACTGGCGTACCCCAAGCCAAACTCACAACCCAGAGACACAACTTCCTCACCCAAAGGTACTTCACAGAGCAACAATTGGAGTACATGCACACCAAAATAGAAAAAATGGCGCAGAATAACATCTGCCCAGTTGAGTGTTCACTACCACTACCACTAATTGAAAAACCTCTGGAACAACCTTGTCAAACACACCCTACAGAAGTGCCACCAGGCCACCCAGGCGAATCCCCTGCAACTTCTGGCTCAGAATCAGAACATCCTGATGAAGCAACAAGGGGGAGTGTAGACCAGGATCCAATAAGGAAACAGATCAACCCCCAAATAGAAATGAACCAAGATCAACTAGAAATGGAAGAGGAACTTGCCAACAAAATAGAAGAAACAAAAAAAATGACAATGAAAGAACGTCCTAAATTAATTAAGCTTAAAGAGAATAAAGAATTCAAATTACTACTGCAAAAGGTCAACAGAGGCCTATGTGACCTTGTACCTCAGGGGGTCAGTCTGACAGAGCTTAACTGCATAAACTTTGGTGCAGCGTGGTATGTGCAGAGTAAGCTAGCTCCACAGCGTAAAGAAAAAACTGAACGTCAAACCAAAACAAAAATCTCCACACCCATTTGGAAAAATAAACTTCAAGGAAAAATTAATCGATTTAGGGCAGAAATTTCTCAAATGACTTATTACATACAGAACCAAAATTGCACTACTAAATTACTAAGAGTAATCAACAGAATCCAAGAAAAATATAACATTAGGAAAGAGCAAATAATAGGAAAAATAGCAGAGCACCAGGCGCAAGTCGAGGCCCTAGCAGCCCAAATCAGAAACAGGCAACGGAGAGAGAACTCAAAACTGATAAATAAATTATTTGCACAGAACCCAAAACAAGTCTACAGGAGGTTTATAGAGGAAACTACTGAAGTAGAGGTACCTCCTGAGAAAACTCAACTGGAAACGTTCTGGAGAAATCTGTTTGAGGACCCAGTTCAACATAAAAATAATAATTGGATTCAAACCATTGCTGAGAAAAGTAAAGGAAAACAACAGATGCCCTCATTAAAAATCACAGAAGAAACAGCTCAAGAAAAAATCAGGAAATACCATCAGACCTTGACATCGGGTATGACTTAAGCAAAGGCAGAACAAGAAAAGGGAGCAAGAGAGTGAATCATCTGCTCTGAGTCATTACACATCCATAACTTAATAAGCTGAGGCCTTTGCAGGAGATTTATTGGATAACATAAAAGCCAGTCAACAAAACCCAGCAACAAAAATAGCTAGAAAGACGAGAGAAAAATACAGCAAAAGGACACAGGAGGAAAGAAAAGAAAGATGGAAACAACATAAGCGAGCAGGACGTTTCCAGGAGGAACTCAATAGGGATTATATTGATAGGGACTAGACATTGCGCTGGATCAGGAATGGAGATCTGGGGTATGACGAGGAGAGACTAGTGGTTGGAGCACAAGACCAGGGACTTCTAACCAATGGTTTTAAAAAAAATGGCAGGATTGTCACAGAGTGACAAATGTCGATTCTGTCATGCAACGGTGGAGAGTGTCAGCCACCTACTGTCCGGTTGCCAGGTCCTTATGGCCGATGGACACTACACTGCTCGCCACAACAAGATCTGCTGTTACATACACTGGAAAATATGCAAAGAGTTAAAAATAGAAGTAAAAGGACCAGTATGGGAACACGATCCAGAGCCAGTCAGTGCCAACGGAGATACCACCATCTATTATGACAAGGAAATCCCAACTGGAAGACACATTGAAGGAGGAGCAATAAAACCGGACATAGTTATCTTTAACAAAAAGGACAAAACTGCCAAAATAATAGATGTAACCATACCGAACGACTACGACCTCAACAGAGCAGAAAGAGGAAAAAATAACAAAATATCAAGACCTCAAAAATGACCTAAGGAGTACCTGGAACCTGCAGGAAGCAGACATAATACCTGTGGTGGTGGGAGCAACTGGGATGGTGAAGAAAAACCTAAAAAAAATATCTACAGGCGATACCCGGCTGTCCTAGTATCTGTGAAATACAGATCTCGGCACGAAGAGGAACAGTCTCTATCTTGAAGAGAGCCCTCGGATATAAAGCTTTGTGATTTAAAGTGTAACCATAGACCCCTAGTTGGGGCCCATTGCACTTGTAATGAAATGAGATATAAATAAATAAAACAGTGAGAGGCCATTTTCTTGTGAAACATGTGGGCAGAGATTTAATCAACATAGTCATTTGAAAACTCACATGACAATTCACACAGGTGATAAGCCGTTTTCTTGTGAAACATGTGGGCAGAGATTTAATGAACGTGGTACTTTGAAAACTCACATGAGAATTCACACAGGTGAAAAGCCATTTTCTTGTGAAACTTGTGGGCAGAGATTTAATGTACGTGGTAATTTGACAACTCACATGAGAATTCACACAGGTGAATTGGAGAAATCTGTTTGAGGACCCAGTTCAACATAAAAATAATAATTGGATTCAAACCATTGCTGAGAAAAATAAAGGAAAACAACAGATGCCCTCATTAAAAATCACAGAAGAAACAGCTCAAGAAAAAATCAGGAAATACCTTAACTTCAAATCCCCTGGAATAGATAAAATACCAAACTTCTGGCTCAAAAAAATAACAGCACTACACAAACACTACGCAGAGGCATTTAACCGACTTGTTGGGGGAGAGGAAGAAGCACCAGAGTGGCTCACATATGGAAACACCATACTCCTGCCCAAGAGTCTTGAAACCCAACAAGTCAATAAATACAGACCCATCTGTTGCCTCCCGACCACATACAAATGGCTGACAGGAATCATTACTGAGGCCATTTATGAACATCTGGACTCAGAAAACTACTTGCAGCCACAGCAAAAAGGCTGCATAAGAAATAAGCTGGGAGCCAAAGAACAACTACTCATTAATAAAACCATCCTGGAAGACTGCAAGAGGCGTGAGAGAAATTTAAGCGTGGCGTGGATCGACTACAAAAAGGCATTCGACAGCATCCCCCACTCCTGGATAATACGCTGTCTGGAGCTGTATAACATCAGCCCAGAGATTAAAACTTTTCTGGAGGTCCAGATGGCTAAGTGGAAAACTACAATTACACTTAACCACAAAGAAGGACAAATAACAATTCCAGACATCAGGATCCAGCGAGGAATATTTCAGGGGGACAGCCTTTCGCCACTGCTCTTCTGTCTTTGTGTCGACCCCTTAAGCAAAATCTTATCAGACCTTGACATCGGGTATGACTTAAGCAAAGGCAGAACAAAAAAAGGGAGCAAGAGAGTGAATCATCTACTCTACATGGACGACCTCAAGCTCTATGCAGAATCTGAACAGAAACTGAATCAACTTGTCAGTACCGTTCACATGTTTTCAAAAGACATCTCCATGGAATTTGGACTTGACAAGTGTGCAAAATGTACAATAAAAAAAGGAAAGAAAACGGCATCAGAAAATATCCAAATAGAAGACAATAAGCATATCAAAGACCTGGCAGGGGAATCGGCATATAAATATCTGGGCATAGAAGAAAACGCAACTATTGAACACAGAAAAATGAGGGAAATGGTCAAAAAAGAATACCAACATCGCCTAAAGAAAATCTGTAAATCAAATTTAACACCTAAAAATAAGATCACTGCAATAAACCAGTTGGCAGTACCAGTTGCCACATATGGATTTGGGGTGATAGACTGGCCACAAGGGGAACTGGATAAGTTGGATGTTCGGACCAGGAAGACCCTAACCCTTCATAAGGTAACATACAGAAACCAATGCCTAGATAGGATATATATGCCACGTAAAGAGGGAGGGCTGGGCCTAATTGAAATGAACCAGGCCTACAGGGCAACAATAATAAGCATTGGTCAATACCTAAAAAGCGCTAATGATGAGACGATGGAAAAGGTCACCCAACATCACGAAACCCTCAGTATTAACACATCTATAACTAAACAAGCCGAGACCTTTGCAGCAGATTTATTAGATAACATGAAAGCCAGTCAGCAAAACCCAGCAACAAAAATAGCTAGAAAGACGAGAGAAAAATACAGCAAAAGGACACAGGAGGAAAGAAAAGAAAGATGGAAACAACATAAGCGAGCAGGACGTTTCCAGGAGGAACTCAATAGGGATTATATTGATAGGGAAGAGACATTGCGCTGGATCAGGAATGGAGATCTGGGGTACGACGAGGAGAGACTAGTGGTTGGAGCACAAGACCAGGGACTTCTAACCAATGGTTTTAAAAAAATGGCAGGATTGTCACAGAGTGACAAATGTCGATTCTGTCATGTAGCGGTGGAGAGTGTAAGCCACCTGCTCTCCGGCTGCCAGGTCCTCATGGCCGATGGACACTACACTGCTCGCCACAACAAGATCTGCCGTTATATACACTGGAAAATATGCAAAGAATTCAAAATAGAAGTAAAAGGACCAGTATGGGAGCACGATCCAGAGCCAGTTAGCTCCAACGGAGATATTACCATCTTTTATGACAAGGAAATCCCAACTGGAAGACACATTGAAGGAGGAGCAATAAAACCGGACATAGTTATCTTGAACAAAAAGGGCAAAACTGCCCAATTAATCGATGTAACTATACCAAACGACTACGGCCTCAACAGAGCAGAAAGAGAAAAAATAACAAAATATCAAGACCTCAAAAACGACCTAAGAAGCACCTGGAATCTGCAGGATGCAGATATTATACCTGTGGTGGTGGGAGCAACTGGGATGGTTAAGAAGAACTTGAAAAAATATCTACAAGCAATACCCGGCTGCCCTAGCATCTGTGAAATACAGATCTCAGCAATCAGAGGAACAGTCTCTATCTTAAAGAGAGCCCTTGGATACAAAGCTTTTTAATTTAAAGTGTAATCATAGACCCCTGGCTGGGGCCCATTGCACTTGTAAGGAAATGAGATGCAAATAAATAAAACAGTGAGAAGCCATTTTCTTGTGAAACGTGGGCAGAGATTTAATCAACATACTAATTTGAAGAATCACATGAGAATTCACACAGGTGAGAAGCCGTTTTCTTGTGAAACATGTGGGCAGAGATTTAATGAACGTGGTATGGCGCATATTTAGGGCGCATATATTGTATTCATATCCCCCGCATTCACCTAGTAGGCATGACGGTGCATATTCTAGAAAGTTCACGTCTTAAGGGACAAAGAGGACCTGACCCTGTGAGGACCTACGGGAGGTGTGAAGTTGGCCTTGCAGGAGATGTGAAGTTGGAGAGAATGCCCCAGCAGGAGCCCCAGACGCTAGAGGGTCAAGAGACAATGGAGGCGCCAAGGAGCCTCGAGCGCTGGATGTTTACCTAAAGACTGTGGGTTGGGGGGGTGTGATTTGATGTTGGGGGATTTGTGTCTTGGGAGACTATAAGAGCTGTGTTAGATGATTGCTCTCCCTCTTTTCTGAGATTCTGTTCTTGTTAGAGGATGTGACCTTGCAATAAACCAACCCTGAGAAATAAACTCAGTCTCGTTTGTGAAAGGCATCCTCTACAGTGGTACTTTGAAAACTCCCATGAGAATTCACACAGGTGAGAAGCCATTCTCTTGTGAAATATGTGGGCAGAAATTTAATGTACGTGGTGCTTTGAAAACTCACATGAGAATTCACACAGGTGAGATCACTGCAATAAACCAGTTGGCAGTACCAGTTGCCACATATGGATTTGGGGCGATAGACTGGCCACAGGGGGAACTGGACAAGTTGGATGTTCGGACCAGGAAGACCCTAACCCTTCATAAGGTAACATACAGAAACCAATGCCTAGATAGGATATATATGCCACGTAAAGAGGGAGGGCTGGGCTTAATTGAAATGAACCAGGCCTACAGGGCAACAATAATAAGCATTGGTCAATACCTAAAAAGCGCTAATGATGAGACGGTGGAAAAGGTCACCCAACATCATGAAACCCTCAGCATTAACACATCCATAACTAAACAAGCCGAGACCTTTGCAGCAGATTTATTAGATAACATGAAAGCCAGTCAGCAAAACCCAGCAACAAAAATAGCCAGAAAGACGAGAGAAAAATACAGCAAAAGGACACAGGAGGAAAGAAAAGAAAGATGGAAACAACATAAGCGAGCAGGACGTTTCCAGGAGGAACTCAATAGGGATTATATTGATAAGGAAGAGACATTGCGCTGGATCAGGAATGGAGATCTGGGGTATGACGAGGAGAGACTAGTGGTTGGAGCACAAGACCAGGGACTTCTAACCAATGGTTTTAAAAAAAAATGGCAGGATTGTCACAGAGTGACAAATGTCGATTCTGTCATGTAGCGGTGGAGAGTGTAAGCCACCTACTCTCTGGCTGCCAGGTCCTCATGGCCGATGGACAATACACTGCTCGCCACAACAAGATCTGCCGTTATATACACTGGAAAATATGCAAAGAATTCAAAATAGAAGTAAAAGGACCAGTATGGGAGCACGATCCAGAGCCAGTTAGCTCCAACGGAGATATTACCATCTTTTATGACAAGGAAATCCCAACTGGAAGACACATTGAAGGAGGAGCAATAAAACCGGACCTAGTTATCTTGAACAAAAAGGACAAAACTGCCAAATTAATCGATGTAACCATACCAAACGACTACGGCCTCAACAGAGCAGAAAGAGAAAAAATAACAAAATATCAAGACCTCAAAAACGACCTAAGGAGCACCTGGAATCTGCAGGATGCAGATATTATACCTGTGGTGGTGGGAGCAACTGGGATGGTTAAGAAGAACTTGAAAAAATATCTACAAGCAATACCCGGCTGCCCTAGCATCTGTGAAATACAGATCTCAGCAATCAGAGGAACAGTCTCTATCTTAAAGAGAGCCCTTGGGTACAAAGCTTTTTGATTTAAAGTGTAATCATAGACCCCTGGTTGGGGCCCATTGCATTTGTAAGGAAATGAGATGCAAATAAATAAAACAGTGAGAAGCCATTTTCTTGTGTCATTTGTGGGCAGAGATTTAATGTACGTGGTGCTTTGAAAACTCACATGAGAATTCACACAGGTGAGAATAGCTAGAAAGATGAGAGAAAAATACAGCAAAAGGACACAGGAGGAAAGAAAAGAAAGATGGAAACAACATAAGTGAGCAGGACGTTTCCAGAAGGAACTCAATAGGGAATGATAGGGAAGAGACATTGCGCTGGATCAGGAATGGAGATCTGGGGTACGACGAGGAGAGACTAGTGGTTGGAGCACAAGACCAGGGACTTCTAACCAATGGTTTTAAAAAAATGGCAGGATTGTCACAGAGTGACAAATGTCGATTCTGTCATGTAGCAGTGGAGAGTGTAAGCCACCTACTCTCCGGCTGCCAGGTCCTCATGGCCGATGGACACTACACTGCTCGCCACAACAAGATCTGCCGTTATATACACTGGAAAATATGCAAAGAATTCAAAATGGAAGTAAAAGGACCAGTATGGGAGCACGATCCAGAGCCAGTTAGCTCCAACGGAGATATTACCATCTTTTATGACAAGGAAATCCCAACTGGAAGACACATTGAAGGAGGAGCAATAAAACCGGACATTGTTATCTTGAACAAAAAGGACAAAACTGCCAAATTAATCGATGTAACCATACCAAACGACTACGGCCTCAACAGAGCAGAAAGAGAAAAAAATAACAAAATATCAAGACCTCAAAAACGACCTAAGGAGCACCTGGAATCTGCAGGATGCAGATATTATACCTGTGGTGCTGGGAGCAACTGGGATGGTTAAGAAGAACTTGAAAAAATATCTACAAGCAATACCCGGCTGCCCTAGCATCTGTGAAATACAGATCTCAGCAATCAGAGGAACAGTCTCTATCTTAAAGAGAGCCCTTGGATACAAAGCTTTTTGATATAAAGTGTAATCATAGACCCCTGGTTGGGGCCCATTGCACTTGTAAGGAAATGAGATGCAAATAAATAAAACAGTGAGAAGCCATTTTCTTGTGAAACGTGGGCAGAGATTTATTTCACATAGTCATTTGAAATACCACATGAGAATGCACACAGGTGAGAAAGAAAATCTGTAAATCAAACTTAACACCTAAAAATAAAATCACTGCAATAAACCAGTTGGCAGTACCAGTTGTCACATATGAATTTGGGGTGATAGACTGGCCACAAGGGGAACTGGATAAGTTGGATGTTCGGACCAGGAAGACCCTAACCCTTCATAAGGTAACATAGAAATCAGTGCTTGGATAGGATATATATGCCCCGTAAAGAGGGAGGGCTGGGCTTAATTGAAATAAACCAGGCCTACAGGGCGACAATAATAAGCATTGGTCAATACCTAAAAAGCTCCAACAACAAGACATTGGAAAAAGTCACCCAACACCATGAAACCCTGAGTCATTACACATCCATAACTAAATAAGCTGAGGCCTTTGCAGGAGATTTATTGGATAACATAAAAGCCAGTCAACAAAACCCAGCAACAAAAATAGCTAGAAAGATGAGGGGAAAATACAGCAAAAGGACACAGGAGGAAAGAAAAGAAAGATGGAAACAACATAAGCGAGCAGGGTGCGTTCAGGAGGAACTCAGTAGGGATTATATTGATAGGGAAGAGACATTGTGCTTTATCAGGAATGGAGATCTGGGGTACAACGAGGAGAGACTAGTGGTGGGAGCACAAGACCAGGGACTTCTGACCAATGGCTTTACAAAAAAATGGCAGGAGTGTCACAGAGTGACAAATGTTGATTTTGTCATGCAGCGGTGGATAGTGCAAGCCACCTACTCTCCGGCTGCCAGATCCTTATGGCCGATGGACACTACACTGCTCACAACAAGATCTGCCATTATCGTCCCATCGGCCTCCGTCGGTCTATGATGACCATGGAAGAGAATCCTAAGACTGAAGTCATTCTTGTTGGTCCAAAAAACCTTAGAAATTCCTTTCCAAATCAAACTTTCAGTTTGGACGCAGTTACTCTTTCTCTTAATAGCTCTGTGAGGAACCTTGGAGTTATTTTTGATCAGGATTTGTCCTTCAATTCACATATTAAATTTGTTTCTAAGACTGCCTTCTATCATTTGCGTAATATTGCCAAGATTAGGAGCATCTTGTCTCAGAGTGATGCTGAGAAGCTGATCCACGCTTTTGTTAGCTCGAGATTAGATTATTGTAATTCTTTATTATCAGGCTGTCCTAAAACATCTTTAAAAAGTCTTCAGCTGATCCAAAATGCTGCAGCAAGAGTTTTAACAGGTACTAGAAAGAGAGATCATATCTCTCCGGTTCTGGCCTCCCTTCATTGGCTTCCCATAGAGTTTAGAATTAAGTTTAAAATCCTTCTTCTCACTTACAAAGCTCTAAACAATCAGGCTCCTTTTTATTTAAAAGATCTGATACTACCGTATTATCCTAACAGAGCACTACGCTCTCAAAATGCAGGATTACTTGTAATACCTAGAATCTCCAAAAGTACAATGGGAGGCAGAGCCTTCAGTTATCAAGCTCCTCTCCTGTGGAATCAGCTGCCAATCTGGATTCGGGAGTCAGACTCGATCTCTGTTTTTAAGAATAGGGCTAAAACCTACCTTTTTGATCTAGCCTACAATTAGGGAGGGATCATGTGTTTCTGAACCCTCCCTTAGTTATGCTGCTAATAGGTTTAGTCAGCCGGGGGACCTCCAGTAATGCACTGGGCCTCACTCCTTTCCTCACTCTCTATGAAATATTTTTTTTTTGCTGGTCATTAACATTTGTTTGTTCTCTCCCATAGATTGAGTCCCCATCGTGCTGTTTGCTCTCTACATGTCTGTTCTTTTCTTCTTCTCTATCCCCTCACCCCCCAGCCAGTCGCAGCAGATGACTGCCCCTCCCTGAGCCTGGTTCTGCTGGAGGTTTCTTCCTGTTAAAAGGGAGTTTTTCCTCTCCACCGTCGCCAAGTGCTTGCTCACAGGGGATCGCCTGATTGCTGGGGTCTTTCTGCAACTGTGGGGGTCCCCCCTACAGTTGATAGTGCTATGAGATGACTGTTGTTGTGAAATGGCGCTATATAAATAAAGTTGAATTGAATTGAATTGAAATTAAACGTCTACTCTGCTGGAACAGGACCGCCTGTGGCTGAACAGGCCGATGCGCGAATGGCAGTCCCTGTCACACAGGTCGCACTTGTGGGTGGTCTCCGTGCTGCTGGGTCTGTGGCAGTTCTTCCTGCGGGTCCTTTTTTCATCTGCTGCAGCAGTCAGTCTCTCTTCACCCGCCTTGAGCTGTCTGGTCAGGGTGCCTCTCCATTTGGAGCGGTCCGTTGCAAGGTCCTCCCAGCGCTCTGTGTTGATCTCCAGGGCCTTCATGTCTCTCTTGCAGACGTTTCTAAAATGCAGCTGTGGGCGGCCAACGTCTCTCCTGCTGG
The DNA here is from genome assembly GCA_020510985.1 of Pholidichthys leucotaenia. Lineage (NCBI taxonomy): Eukaryota > Metazoa > Chordata > Actinopteri > Cichliformes > Pholidichthyidae > Pholidichthys > Pholidichthys leucotaenia. Next base: position 23,561,447 of record CM035841.1, read on the forward strand.
TCGCCAGTTCTCCGTAGAGGACGTCTTTGGGGATTCTGCCATTCTCCATACGGTGAACGTGGCCTAGCCAGCGGAGCCTGCGCTGCCTGAGTAGAGTGAACATGGAGGGAAGGCCGGCGCGGGACAGAACTTCTGTGTTGGGCACTTTGTCCTGCCAGGATATGTCCAGGATGTGGCGAATGCAGCGCAAGTGGAAGGAGTTCAGTCTCTTTTCCTGCCGAGCGTATGTTGTCCACGTCTCACTCCCATAGAGCAGTGTGCAGATGACGCAGGCGTTGTACACTGCCATCTTCGTCTTGACAGAGAGTTTGGGATTCTCCCACACTCGTGTGGTGAGGCGAGCGAGTGTGAAGGCTGATTTTCCAATCCTCTTGTCGATCTCTGTATCAAGGGAGAGGTTGTTGCTGATCGTGGACCCCAGGTACGTGAACTGATTCACGACCTCCAGCTCGTAGTCGTTGATGGTGATGGTTGGTGGTGCTTCCGCACCTTGCGCCAAGACATTAGTCTTCTTCAGGCTGATGGTAAGCCCGAAGTCCTTGCATGCCTGGGAGAAGCGGCCCATCAGGGTCTGAAGCTCCTGCTGTGTGTGGATTGCGACTGCAGCGTCGTCTGCGAACAGCATGTCTCTGATTAGAGCCTCGCGTACTTTGGTTCTGGCTTTCAGGCGGGTGAGGTTGAAAAGCCTGCCATCAGATCTTGTGTGCAGGTAGATTCCCTCTGTTGCTGTGCTGAAGACATGCCTCAGGAGCATAGCAAAGAAAATCCCAAAGAGGGTTGGCGCAAGTACACAGCCTTGTTTCACTCCGCTGCATATGTTGAATGGCTCTGAGACGTTGCCGTCGTGCTGCACTATCCCCTGCATGTTGGTGTGAAATGATTCGATGAGGCTTTGCAACTTTGGTGGGCATCCTATCTTTGGCAGGATCTTGAAAAGGCCCTCTCTGCTGACCAGGTGGAACGCTTTGGTGAGATCGATGAAGGCGACGTACAGGGGCATGTTCTGTTCTCTGCATTTCTCCTGGAGTTGGCGGATGGAGAATATCATGTCTACCGTCGATCGCTCAGGGCGGAAGCCACACTGAGACTCGGGGTAGACACGTTCGGCAAGCTTCTGTAGACGAACGAGAACAACTCGTGCGTAGACTTTGCCAACGCACGATTTATATACACTGGAAAATATGCAAAGAATTCAAAATAGAAGTAAAAGGACCAGTATGGGAGCACGATCCTGAGCCAGTCAGCTCCAAAGGAGATATTACCATCTTCTATGACAAGGAAATCCCAACTGGAAGACACATAGAAGGAGGAGCAATAAAACTGGACATTGTTATCTTGAACAAAAAGGACGAAACTGCCCAATTAATAGATGTAACCATACCAAACGACTACGGCCTCAACAGAGCAGAAAGAGAAAAAATAACAAAATATCAAGATCTCAAAAACGACCTAAGGAGCACCTGGAAACTGCAGGAAGCAGATTTTATACAGTGGGGTAAAAAAGTATTTAGTCAGCCACCAATTGCGCAAGTTCTCCCACTTAAAAGATGAGAGAGGTCTCCAATTTTCATCATAGGTATACCTCAACTATGACAGACAAAATGAGAAAAAAAAAAATCCAGAAAATCACATTGTCTGATTTTTAAAGAATTTATTTGCAAATTATGGTGGAAAATAAGTATTTGGTCAATAACAAAAGTTCATCTCAGTACTTTGTTATATATCCTTTGTTGGCAATGACAGAGGTCAAACGTTTTCTGTAAGTCTTCACAAGGTTTTCACACACTGTTGCTGGTATTTTGGTCCATTCCTCCATGCAGATCTCCTCTAGAGCAGTGATGTTTTGGGGCTGTTGCTGGGCAACACGGACTTTCAACTCCCTCCAAAGATTTTCTATTGGGTTGAGATCTGGAGACTGGCTTGGCCACTCCAGGACCTTGAAATGCTTCTTCGGAAGCCACTCCTTCGTTGCCGGCCCGGTGTGTTTGGGATCATTGTCATGCTGAAAGACCCAGCCACGTTTCATCTTCAATGCCCTTGCTGATGGAAGGAGGTTTTCACTCAAAATCTCACGATACATGGCCCCATTCATTCTTTGCTTTACATGGATCAGTCGTCCTGGTCCCTTTGCAGAAAAACAGCCCCAAAGCATGATTTTTCCACCCCCATGCTTCACAGTAGGTATGGTGTTCTTTGGATGCAACTCAGCATTCTTTCTCCTCCAAACACGACAAGTTGAGATTTTACAATAAAGTTCTATTTTGGTTTCATCTGACCATATGACATTCTCCCAATCCTCTTCTGGATCATCCAAATGACCTTTAGCAAACTTCAGACGGGCCTGGACATGTACTGGGTTAAGCAGGGGGACACGTCTGGCACTGCAGGATTTGAGTCCCTGGCAGCATAGTGTGTTACTGATGGTAACCTTTGTTACTTTGGTCCCAGCTCTCTGCAGGTCATTCACTCGGTCTCCCCATGTGGTTCTGGGATTTTTGCTCACCGTTCTCGTGATCATTTTGACCCGACGGGGTGACATCTTGCGTGGAGCCCTAGATCGAGGGAGATTATCATTGGTCTTGTACGTATGTCTTTCATTTTCTAATAATTGCTCCCACAGTTGATTTCTTCACACCAAGCTGCTTACCTATTGCAGATTCAGTCTTCCCAGCCTGGTGCAGGTCTACAATTTTGTTTCTTGGTCTTGGCCATAGTGGAGTTTGGAGTCTGACTGTTTGAGGTTGTGGACAGATGTCTTTTATACTGATAACGAGTTCAAACAGGTGTGATTAATACAGGTAATGAGTGGAGGACAGAGGAGCCTCTTAAAGAAGAAGTTACAGGTCTGTGAGAGCCAGAAATCTTGCTTGTTTGTAGGTGACCAAATACTTATTTTCCACCATAATTTGCAAATAAATTCTTTAAAAATCCTTCAATGTGATTTTCTGGATTTTTTTTCTCATTTTGTCTCTCATAGTTGAGGTATACCTATGATGAAAATTGGAGACCTCTCTCATCTTTTAAGTGGGAGAACTTGCACAATTGGTGGCTGACTAAATACTTTTTTGCTCCACTGTACCTGTGGTGGTGGGAGCAACTGGGATGGTGAAGAAGAACTTGAAAAAAATATCTCCAGGCGATCCCCGGTTGCCCTAGCATCTATGAAATACAGATCTCAGCAATCAGAGGAACAGTGTCCATCTTGAAGATAGCCCTCAGATACAAAGCTTTTTGATTTAAAGTGTAACCATCGACCGCTGGTTGGGGCCCATTGCACTTGTAATGAAATGATATGCAAATAAATAAAACGGTGTAGAGGAGCTGGAAATAATGAGGCGATTTTGTTTAAAAGCAGCGTTTTAATATTCAGCTCTCCTAACGTGTCTCATCAGGTGCAGAGCGTGGCAGAAGGTAAAAAGAGACAGAGTTCTGCCAGCTCGCTGGTTAAATACAGGCACACATCAAAAGACTGCATTGCAAAGGCTGATATCCCTCGTTATCTTAATCCCCCCATTGTCCTGTTATCTCCTCTTCTCTTCTTGGGAGGTGATGGGAATTCCTCTCCTCGCCTTGGGGGGGGGGGGGTGAGGGTGACTCCTCGGTCTCCGCCGTCGCGTCCTGGGACGTCTTTGTTCTTCGCACGGCGGGTGAGATTCCTTTGTCCTTTCAGAGGTGTGAAGTTCCTTACATATGCAGTCACTAAGCATCTCACATGTTCAAACATATGTAGGTATGGAATATATGAGTAATATATACCACAGGCCCCCCAAACAACTAGGAAAGGACAACAGAAAGATTCACAGTCTAGAACAGTTACTACGACATACTACATGTTACAGCTATTGCCACAGAAGAACTTTCCGGCAGCCATGCTTCTGAGATAGTTCAGTGGTAATCATAACAGTATAGTAAAATCATAAGTCAGTCCTAAACTGTTGCAGCACAATTAGAGAATAATTGTGAAGTGGCTGGTATTAGTCCCTGTGCAGCTTGGGTTTAATTCTTCTCCCAAAACTGCTGTAGGTTGGTTTAGGCGTCCTGCTGGGACCTTCTTGTGAGGGATCTGCAGTGTGGGAAGGAGAGAGATTATCTGTTCCCTGCCTGGGGGCTGAAACTTTTCCTTTGGGGGGTCTACCTCGCCGAGGTGCTCTCGCCAACTGTGCAGGTTCATCTTTCAACAAGAAGGCAGGTTTAAGTCTGTCAATGCTGACTGTTTCTTTTCTGTCCCCATAATCAAGCACAAAGTGTTTGTCACCATGTTCCAGCACTCTGTAAGGGCCATCGAATACTGGGCGTAACGTTGGTTTTAGGGCTTCATGCTTAACAAAAACGAACTCAGCTTTTTTTAAAGTTTGAGGGACAAAAACCCTTGGAAAGGAGTGGTGAGCTGGACCGGGTAGGGAGTCCGGTCCGTTGCTGCCTAAAAACCTTGGGACTGGTTCTGGATTCTCTGGTAAAAATTCACCTGGGAGTCTGAGGGGTTGGGCAAAGACTAATTCTGCAGGAGAAGCGTCTAGATCCTCTTTAGGTGCAGCGCGCAACCCCAATAAAACCCAGGGAAGTTTATTTACCCAATTTGTGTCCTTTAGTGAGGCTCTGAGGGCGGCCTTTAAAGACCTGTGAAAACGCTCGCATAACCCATTAGCCTGAGGGTGATAAGCGGTGGTGCGATGAATTGTTGCTCCTAAGCTGTTGGACATGGCTGACCAGAGCTCTGAGACAAATTGAGGCCCCCTATCGGACGTGATGTCCGATGGGACGCCGAAACGTGCCACCCAGTTTGTCAGAAAAACGCGAGCGACTTCCTCTGCTGTAGTTGCCGCTAGAGGGACTGCCTCTGGCCAGCGCGTGGTGCGGTCTATCATTGTTAGTAGGTGTGTGAAACCTTGGGAGGAAGGCAGTGGCCCAACTAGGTCGACATGGATGTGGTCGAACCTTCTAGCAGGGATTGGAAAAGGCTCCAGAGGGGCCTTTGTGTGTCTGTGTATTTTGGCGCGTTGGCAAGCAATGCACGTTTTTGCCCACTCTTTTACGTCTTTGCGCAGGCCTGGCCACACGAATTTTTCAGCAACCATTTTGACCGAGGCGCGCACACCTGGGTGTGCGAGGGAGTGAATTGCGTCAAAAATGCGGCGGCGCCAAGTAGCTGGCACTAACGGGCGAGGTCGGCCGGTTGAAATATCGCATATTAGGGGGGGCACGCCGTCGCGTAACCCTTTTTTCTCCAGCCTTAACCCTGTTGGTCCAGACAAGAGTGCACGCACGTCCACGTTGCTGTTTTGTTCTTCTGCTATGGCTGCATAATCTATCCCTTCATGGATAGGTGCTGCGTATGTGTCTGCGTTAGTTAAGAGTTCCGCTGCTGAGGCAGTATAATCTGTCTCCTCGTGCTCTGGCGGTGCCACAGCGCGAGAGAGACAGTCCGCTACTACGTTAAGTTTGCCTGCTACGTGTCGAATGTCCGTGGTGAACTCTGAAATCGCAGCCAGCTGTCTTTGTTGTCTGCCTGACCATGGTTCTGAAATTTTAGCCATAGCAAAGGTGAGCGGCTTATGGTCTACAAAAGCCGTGAAACTCCGCCCTTCTAGCCAAAACTGGAAGGGGCGGATGGACAAATGAAGCGCCAGCAGCTCTCTGTCAAAAGTGCTGTATTTGCGTTCGGTTGGGTTTAGCGATTTGCTAAAGAATGCTAAAGGTTGCCAGACCCCGCTGACAAGTTGTTCTACAACTGCCCCTATGGCCAGGTCCGAAGCATCTGTGGTTAGTGCGATGCGGGCCGCGGGATCTGGGTGAACTAACATTGTGGCGTTAGCTAGGGCGTTTTTAACCTCCTCGAAAGCGCGCTCGCGATCCGGGATCCATTCGACCGCGTTGGAAGCTTTCTTTTTTTTGAGCGCGTCATATAGGGGCTGCATGAGCTGAGCTGCGTGGGGGAGGAAGCGGTTGTAAAAATTAACCATCCCCCAAAATTCCTGTAGCGATTTGACTGTGTGGGGCCGTGGTGACGTTGGCCTGCACAGGTGGTGGAGAAACTCGAGCTGAGCATGGAATAGAAGCAAAAGATAGTGCATTAACCAGGCGCCTATTTGCCAGATCCACTAATAACCCGTGTGCACACAAAAAGTCTGCGCCTAACAAGTTAAAACTCACCGCTGCTACAACAAATGTCCATCTGTAGCTGCGGCCGTGGATGAGGAGGTGCAGGCTCTTTTCACCGAACGTGTCGATGTCAGAGCCGTTGGCTGCCACTGCTCCGTTGCCCCGGGTACCCATGGCTCGATCTGCGTGGGAGGGCATGACGAAACTCAGCTGAGCTCCTGTGTCGATGAGGAACTGCTTGCCTGTGTGTCCGTCCGTCATGTACAACAGCTTATTTTTCTCGCCGAGAACCGTTGCTGTTAACGGCCCTCGGCTTTGGCGTTTCCCGACATCGTGAATTTGCAGGGGGGGAACGCATTTGCGGGCTTTCTCAGCGAAGTGGTGATGGTAATAACAGACGTCGTTCTGTTTGTTACGTTTGGACCGCGCCACTGTCACCGTGGGCTGGGTCTGCTCCATGGGTTGTGGCTCTCCATGGCTCGGGGCGTCAGTTTTGAGGTCTGCGGATGCCGCTGTGGGTGTCAGCTCCTTGCAGGCGTTGACGAGCCGGTAAGCCTCGTTGGCCAGTGTGCGGAAGTCTTGGTGGCTGTTGCACTTCATGCTGGCGAGTGTCCCTCTCATGTGTGGCGGCAGTGTGCTGAGGAAAATAAACTGGAAAAGGAAATTGTCATTGTCCTCTTCCTTGAGCTGCAGCAAATCCTCCATGAGGGTCTTCGGATTACCCCCTCTGTGGCCGTAGACCGCCAGGATCTTCTCGGCTCTTTCCTCTGCTGACGGGACGTAGTTCGCCACGATGGTCGCCTTGAGTGTCTCGTACTTGTCCCGGGTCGGTGGTCGCCGGATCAAGCTCCGCACACACTTCGAAGTGGCGGAGTCGAGTTTGGAGACGATGTGATAGAACTTCGTATCGTCTGCCGTGATGCCCGCCAGTATGAATTGGGCTTCAGCCTGCTGAAACCAAGAGGCGGGGTCTTCTCGCCAGAAGTCTGGCAGATTGACAGCGACGGCGTTTGTGCACACCATCACTGTTGTGCCCGCCGGGTGAGGGTGCCTTGCCTCGGCTCTCACGGCGGTGCTGGAGCTCGGTTGAGCTCTCTCAATTCCTTCTGCCGGAGGGAACGGTTGTTCGTCCGCTCCCTCGTCTGCGTAGTTGCTGGCGTCTGCCTGAGTCGCCACGGATGAGTCGCTTGAAGAAGAACGCCTCCGGTCCATACTCGCGTCAAGGTCACCAGTGTAGAGGAGCTGGAAATAATGAGGCGATTTTGGTTTAAAGCAGCGTTTTATTGATCAGCTCTCCTAACTTGTCTCATCAGGTGCAGAGCGTGGCAGAAGGTAAAAAGAGACAGAGTTCTGCCAGCTCGCTGGTTAAATACAGGCACACATCAAAAGACTGCATTACAAAGGCTGATATCCCTCGTTATCTTAATCCCCCCATTGTCCTGTTATCTCCTCTTCTCTTCTTGGGAGGTGATGGGAATTCCTCTCCTCGCCTTGGGGGGTGAGGGTGACTCCTCGGTCTCCGCCGTCGCATCCTGGGACGTCTTTGTCCTTCGCACGGCGGGTGAGATTCCTTTGTCCTTTCAGAGGTGTGAAGTTCCTTACATATGCAGTCACTAAGCATCTCACATGTTCAAACATATGTAGGTATGGAATATATGAGTAATATATACCACAACAGAAGCATTTTTCTTGTGAAACGAAAGAGATTTAATCAAAAACTCACATGAGAATTCATACAGGTGAGATGCCATTTTCTTGTAAAATGTGGGCAGAGATTTAATCAACGTGGTACTTTAAAAACTCACATGAGAAATCACACAGGTGAGAACTGGTGGCCTTTTCCCTCAGGCTAGCCACCGCGTCCCCCAGGTCGCGGATGGGGGCACCCCCTCACTATGAGTAATCATGGTGAGGGCAGTCTTTAATAACCTATAAGAAGCCGTGGACGATGAGGAACCCAATATGAAAAATGAATAAAACAGGAAAAAGATGCTGGAAAGGTACTGACCAGGATAAAATGGTCCCCTCAGCTTGTTCTTGCACCAGGCGGGCTTTTGAGAGCAATGGTGCAGCTTCATCTTTGAGTGTCACATACACTCAGCCGGGATTCCCTTCAGACCAGCACAGATCTGGACCTGGGCCCCAACAAGATCAAAAAAAGACTTAAAGGTATACAAGAAGAGAAGAAACTGTAAAATGGTCCCTTTAGGAGAAGAAAATTATCCTGTCATGCTTCGCCTATTCAAGGCATGAGAAGTGGGGCAGAAGAAAAAAGCAAATATTTGAGGAGAAGAGAAGAGACTCCGAGCTACAACCAGAAAAGAAAGCAGCCACCACCACTGCCAAACTAACATCCTTTGTCTCTCAGGTCTCAAAATACCTAGGACAAGAGGAAATTGAAAAGATCAAGTCTCAAGCTGAATCCCAATCAATAAAAGACTATCAAGACGCCAACTTATCTGAACAACAAGAATACAAGCAGAGTCAGTGGAGCATGAAGGAAAGATAGGTTTTAATATGGGCAACCGAGTACGCCAAAATGAAATGCAGCAACCAGTAGGAACGATGCAATGAGTGGCAATGAATCTTCTTCCATCATCATCATCATCCTGCTGATGCCTGCCTGGTCCCTGTGGCTGGCCTTGGTGAGGTGATCCGGCCCCGGCGCTGCTACTCTTCCAGGCCCCGCCAGCGTGGGGTAAATCCCTGGCACCTGAGACCGCTGCGGCACGTTTTCTGTTCTGCTGAGGCCCAGGCTCCAGCTCCAGCCCGGATTGGCCTGGTAAACGCCAGATTGCTGGCAAATAAAACTTACATCCTGAAGGATTTCATCAGCTCCCGGGAACTGGATTTCTTTTTCGTTGCGGAGACCTGGCAGAATGTGGGTGAACTCTCTGCTCTGTCCGAAGTTTTACCCCCAGGTTACTGTTATTTTAATTCCCCACGGACAACAGGATGAGGAGGAGGAACGGCAACTATTTACAAAAATGACTATAGATGTAAACAGTGCCTTTTACCTTCTTCATTCTCCAGCTTTGAACTGACTTTCTTTGAGGTGGGTCGAATAAACCCTGTACTGTGTGCTGTCATACACAGACCACCCAAATATAATAAGGACTTTTTAAATGACTTTGCCATTTTCTTAGCTGGTATTGTTACAAATTATGATTGTGTTCTTATCGTTGGAGATTTTAACATATATATGTGTTCTCCTGATAAGCCGCTGGTGAAAGACTTTTTAAATCTCATTGATTCTCTAACTCTGGTGCAGTCTGTGACTGGTGGTGCTACTCACGAGCACGGACACATGTTAGATCTTGTCCTCTCTTATGGCCTGTCTGTTGTTAATTTAGAAATCTGTGACACTGTATTGTCCGATCATATGCCTGTATTATTTGAGGCTGATCTGTCATGCACTGCAGCTAAAACTCGCGCTCCTGCTCAGCGCTGCCAGATTTTTAACCCTTCCACTGCCAGTCGGTTCTCCGCTGCCTTTGACCAGCTCTGTGTCCCTCCTGGTTCCATCTCATCTGTGGAGGAACTCAGCTCCTTGTGTCACTCCTCCTGCCAAACCATCTTGGACTCTGAAAGCAAATATTTTGCTAATATTTTTTTATCTCATTGTCATAATCAACGTGTTTTATTTAACACTATTGACTCTGTTCTTAATACCCCACAGACTGATTGTTTGGAGGCCTCCTCTGAGTTATGCAATGATTTTATGAACTTTTTTATTGATAAGGTGGCCACCAGCAGGGCTCTCATCTCAGCTCCTGCCTCTGATCCCTCTGTCTCTGTCCCTTGTTCTGCTGTTTTTGATCAGTTTGAACCTGTGACTCTGTCATTTCTAGAGGACGTGGTTGGACTAATTAAGCCCTCAGGGTCTCCCTGTGATGCTGTCCCTCCTAGACTTTTTAAAGAGATGCTTCCCAGTATAGGCCAGTCAGTTCTCGCCATCTTGAACAGCAGCCTGCCATCTGGTGTGGTTCCTGCAAATTTTAAACAGCGCTTGATTAAGAAACCTGGTCTTGATCATACTATGTTGGCAAACTTTAGGCCTACAGTGGGGCAAAAAAGTATTTAGTCAGCCACCAATTGTGCCAGTTCTCCCACTTAAAAGATGAAAGAGGTCTCCAATTGTCATCATAGGTATACCTCAACTATGAGAGACAAAATGAGAAAAAAAAAATCCAGAAAATTACATTGAAGGATTTTTAATGAATTAATTGGTAAATTCCTCGGTAAAATAAGTATTTGGTCAATAACAAAAGTTCATCTCAATACTTTGTTATATACCCTTTGTTGGCAATGACAGAGGTCAAACGTTTTCTGTAAGTCTTCACAAGGTTTTCACACACTGTTGCTGGTATTTTGGCCCATTCCTCCATGCAGATCTCCTCTAGAGCAGTGATGTTTTGGGGCTGTCGCTGGGCAACACGGACTTTCAACTCCCTCCAAATATTTTCTATGGGGTTGAGATCTGGAGACTGGCTAGGCCACTCCAGGACCTTGAAATGCTTCTTACGAAGCCACTCCTTTGTTGCCCGGGCAGTGTGTTTGGGATCATTGTCATGCTGACATACCCAGCGATGTTTCATCTTCAATGCCCTTGCTGATGGAAGGAGGTTTTCACTCAAAATCTCACGATACATTGCCCCATTCATTCTTTCCTTTACACGGATCAGTCGTCCTGGTCCCTTTGCAGAAAAACGGCCCCAAAGCATGATGTTTCCACACCCATGCTTCACAGTAGGTATGGTGTTCTTTCTCCTCCAAACACGACAAGTTGAGTTTTTACAATAAAGTTCTATTTTGGTTTCATCTGACCATATGACATTCTCCCAATCTTCTTCTGGATCATCCAAATGCTCTCTAGCAAACTTCAGACGGGCCTGGACATGTACTGGGTTAAACAGGGGGACACGTCTGGCACTGCAGGATTTGAGTCCCTGGCGGCGTAGTGTGTTACTGATGGTAGCCTTTGTTACTTTGGTCCCAGCTCTCTGCAGGTCATTCACTAGGTCCCCCCGTGTGGTTCTGGGATTTTTGCTCACCGTTCTCCAGATCATTTTGACCCCACAGGGTGACATCTTGCATGGAGCCCCAGATCGAGGGAGATTATCATTGGTCTTGTATGTCTTTCATTTTCGAATAATTGCTCCCACAGTTGATTTCTTCACACCAAGCTGCTTACCTATTGCAGATTCAGTCTTCCCAGCCTGGTGCAGGTCTACAATTTTGTTTCTGGTGTCCTTTGACAGCTCTTTGGTCTTGGCCATAGTAGAGTTTGGAGTCTGACTGTTTGAGGTTGTGGACAAGTGTCTTTTATACTGATAATGAGTTCAAACAGGTGCCATTAATACAGGTAACGAGTGGAGGACAGAAGAGCCTCTTAAAGAAGTTACAGATCTATGAGAGCCAGAAATCTTGCTTATTTGTAGGTGACCAAATACTTATTTTACTGAGGAATTTACCAATTAATTCATTAAAAATCCTTCAATGTGATTTTCTGGATTTTTTTTTCTCATTTTGTCTCTCATAGCTGAGGTATACCTATGATGAAAATTGGAGACCTCTCTCATCTTTTAAGTGGGAGAACTTGCACAATTGGTGGCTGACTAAATACTTTTTTCCCCACTGTATTTCCAAGCTGCCATTTCTCTCAAAAATTTTAGAGAAAAATGTCTATATGCAGCTGAAATGTTTTGTGGCTGAACATGGTATTTTGGAGATTTTTCAATCTGGTTTCAAAGCTCTTCATAGCACAGAGACAGCCTTGTTAAGAGTTTTTAACGATATTCTCTTGGCATGTGATTCAGGTGAATATGCTGTTCTTGTGCTGCTTGATTTAACTGCTGCCTTTGACACAGTGGACCATCATGTTTTAATTTCCCATTTGCCGCACCTTGTGGGCATTTGTGGCACTGCTCTCAACTGGTTTAGATCTGTCTTTCAGACAGGACTTTTAAAGTTAGCATGTCTGGGTTTGAATCCTCTTCTGCTCCTCTACCTTACGGGGTCCCACAGGGGTCAATTCTAGGGCCCATGCTTTTTTCTCTGTACATACTTCCACTGGGTTCTATTTTTAAAAAGCATGGCATCTCTTTCCACCTGTATGCTGATGACTGCCAGATTTATGTCCCTCTAAATCAAAAAGCTGCCTCATCATTAAACTCACTTCTGGCGTGCATTGAAGACAAAGTCTTGGATGGCCCTAAACTTACTAAATTTTAATGATAAGAAGACTGAAGTGATGGTGTTTTAACCTAGTCGCCCCTGTGAGTCCCTTCCTGTATACTTGGGCCCCCTTACTCCTTATGTTCAATCCACACCTAGGAACCTTGGTTTTATCATGGACAATGATTTTAAATTAGACACGCAGATTCGTTCTGTGGTAAAATCCAGCTTCTTTCATCTAAGGCGTTTAGCAAAAGTAAAATCCATTCTCTCTAGACCACACTTGGAAACAGTAATCCATGCTTTTATTTGATCTCGGCTGGATTACTGTAACGCACTTTATGCCGGTGTCAGCCAGTCATCTCTTTCCCGTTTGCAGCTGGTTCAAAACGCCGCTGCTTGTCTTTTAACAGGTACACGTGGAAGAGATCACATCACACCCATCTTAGCTACACTCCACTGGCTGCCCGTGTATTTTACAGTTCATTTTAAAATTATTTTATGTGTTTTTAAATCCTTGAATGGTCTTGCTCCACCTTACCTATCTGAGCTTTTGCATCCTTACGCTCCCACCTGGTCCCTTAGGTCAGCTGAACAGCTGCTTCTGGAGGTACCAAAGGCGAGACGCAAGCTCAGAGGGGACAGAACCTTTTTGATCATGGCTCCCAGGTTATGGAATGATTTACCCCTGGACATTAGACAAGCACCTTCACTGTCCATTTTTAAAACACGTCTTAAAACACATTTTTACTCCCTGGCCTTCGACCCAGTATGAGACATTGATTTTATTGAATGAAATGGATTTTTATTTATTTTACTTCCCCCCCCCCGTGTTAGCGTCCTTTGTGTTATTGCCCTGCTTTTATGTTCTCTTGCTGTACAGCACTTTGTGTAGCGAGTGTTGCTTTTAAAGTGCTTTATAAATAAAGTTGATTGATTGATCATCTTCATCATCATAGCAGTCTGTCGTGGGCGACAATGACTGTTTCATTTAGGTCTGATCAGATTCCTCCACACAGCTCTGTCTGCTGCCAGGAACTCCTGTCTATGTCCAACTTCTTCAAGTTTCTTTTTACAGTGTCTTTAAATCTGAGCCTTGGTCTACTCTGATTGCGTTTGCCTTCGCATAACTGTGAGTAGAGTAACTGCCGAGGGATACACTGGTGGTCCATCCTCTCAACATGTCCAAGCCATCTCAGGTTTGTCTGTATTAGCATGTCCTCCATTGATGGTAGACCAGCTCGTTTCAACACTTCTGTGTTGGTTATCTTGTCTTTCTGAGATGTTCATTATCACTCGGAGGTGTCTTATCATGTACGCGTGGAGTTTCTTCACCTGCACTCTGTAGACAGTCCAAGTTTCAGCACCATACAATAGAGTAGCCAGTACTGTCACTGTGTACACTTTGCATTTCACACGGATAGACACATGTTGATTGTTCCACAGTCTCTCCGTCAAGTTTCCATACACAGCGCTCGCTCTTCCCATTCTGAGAGATAGTTCATCCTCCAGCCTAGCATCCTCTGAAACAGTACTCCCTAGGTACTTGAAAGTCTTGCACTTGACTAGTGGCTCTGTACCAATGCTGATCTCTTCTGGTAGTGATGTTGGTAACTGGAACTTTGGTGGTTGATAAAGACACTCTGTCTTCTTGACAGAGTGCCTTTGGAGGCTGAATTGGCTAGCTGCTCTTGCAAATTTCTCCACTAAAGATTGCATATCTTCCATGCTGTGTGCAACTAGAGCACTGCCGTCGGCAAAGAGCATTTCTCTTACTACTTTTATCAATGTCTTACTCTTGGCTTTAAACTGTGCCACATTGAACAAGTCTGCTTCTTTCCTTGTTTGAATGTATACTCCTTCTGAAGTGTCTTTGAAGGCCACATCAAGCATGGCTGCCAGATATAACGAGAAGAGTGTAGGTGCCAGCACACACCCTTGTTTCACCTTGTTGCTTACTGAAAAGTCTTTAGATACTGAACCACTCATTGCCACATTTGCTTGCATACCTGTATGGAGTGCCTCGATCAGGCTGACAAACTTCTCTGTACAACCATATTTCTTGAGTACCTGCCAAAGTCCTTGTCGCGAAACAATATCGAAGGCTTTACTGAAGTCTATGAAGACTACATAAAGTGGCATGTTCTGTTCGATACACTTTTCTTGAACCTGTTTCAAGCAGAAAATCATATCCATTGTGCTTCTTCCACTTCTAAAGCCGCGCTGGGTTTCCGGTAGTACATTCTGCGAGATGTGTTCACTGAGTCTGTTAAGTAGTACACGTGAGAGAATCTTACCAACCGTGGCTAGCAGTGATACACCTCGGTAATTTCCACAATCTTTCCTGTCACCTTTCTTGAACAAAGGCACAATACTTGCATCCTTCCATTCTTGAGGTACTTTCTGGGCATCCCATATCTCTTGGATGAGCTTGTGCAGGCTGTTGGTCAGCTTAACACCACCAAATTTCCACACTTCTGCTGGAATTCCATCCCTTCCTGGAGCTTTACCATCCTGTGTTGTCCTGATAGCTGCCATTAGTTCATCAAAATTTGGTGGTTCATCCAGTCTTGATACAGCTGGTCGCTGCACTAGAGCTTCTTTAGCCTCTTCAGTGAGATCTCCAGGGTTCTTTAGTAGTTGGTCAAAGTGGTCTGCAAATCTGTCCAGGATCTTGTCTTTCTCCTGCAAAACTGTTTCACCATCCATAGCCTTTAGTGGGATCAATCCTCTTGGTTTAGGGCCGTAGATTTCTCTCAGTCCTGTGGATAATGTTTTCATGTCCTTCCTGTCTGCTGCAGTTTGAAGTTTCTCCGCTTTTTCATCCCACCAGTTGGACTTCATCTCTCTGGTGTACTTCTGTAGCTCACTCTGAGCCTTTGAGTATTTCTTCTTCTTCGACCTTGTGCTACACTGTAGGTTTTCCTGCCTAGCTGTATTCCTCGCTTCTAGTAGTTTCTTCAGGTGTTCATCATGCTCATCAAACCAGTCTTGATGTTTCCTCTCAGGGTAGCCTAATACATCACTCGCAGTCTGATACACTGTATCCTTCAGTGTTGCCCATTTCTCTTCTATGTCATTCTCTGAGTTGTTGCTGTCCCAGTCTTTCAAGTTTTCATCCGTTTCCTGTGTAAGTTCTTCCTGCTTCTTTTGGCCTTTCAGTGCACTAGTGTTTAGCTTCCGTGGTGGCTTCGCACCCATCCTGCAGTGCTGTTTTCGTCTGCAAATCCTTAATCTAGATCTCAGCATAACATGATCAGTACCACAGTCCGTGCCTCTCATTGCTCTTGTGTCCAATACATCCCTTATATCTCTCTGCCTGACTGTGCTGTAGTCTAATAAGTGCCAGTGCTTAGATCTTGGGTGCATCCATGTCTTCTTGTGTGTGTCCTTGTGCTTAAATAGAGTGTTGGTTATCACAAGGTTGTACTCTGAACATAGTGCAAGTAGAAGTTCTCCATTAGCATTGCATTTGCCTACTCCATGACTGCCTAGCACTCCTTTCCATTTCTCAGTGTCCGAACCACCTCTGGCATTAAAATCTCCGAGTATCAGCCTTTCATCAGTCAGTACACGCCTGATAGTCTCACGTAAATCACTGTAGAACTCTTCCTTCACCTCCTCTGTGTTGGTCATTGTTGGGGCATATACACTGATGAGTGTGGCACACATCTTCCGCTGTAGTGGGAGTCTCATAGTCATTATCTTGTCGTTGATTGGCACCGGTTCCTCATCAAGCATTGCTGCTATCTCCTTTCTAACTGCAAAGCCCACTCCTGCTTCTCTCCTTTCTTGAGTTTATCTCCCACTCCAAAAGAAGATGTACCCATGGTCTTCCAAGCTGTCCTATCCAGGCAATCTTGTTTCACTAAGTGCAGCTATGTCTACATTGTACCTGTTCAGTTCCAGGGCCACAAGCGCGGTCTGTCTTTCTGGGTGCTGTGATGATGTTCTGCCCAACAGAGTGCATACATTCTATTCTGCGACACACAAGGCTGGGCTGCACGGTGGCGCAGTGGTTTAGCACTGTGGCAGCACAGTTTTACCCTCGGCCGGGGGATCGCGGGGATTATGAGATCGTGGGTTCGATCCCAGCCCCCGACCAACAGTGAGCTGTGTGGAGTTTGCATGTTCTCCCCGTGTTGCGCGGGTTTACTCCGGGATTTCTCCGGTTTCCTCCCGCACACCAAAAAACATGTAGGTTTAGGGCACTCGCGCACGCAGCGACCAGCAGCCGGTGACTTGTCACCAGACTGCAAACCAAGTCTACCTACGGGTACAAATAAGTAACAAAAAAAAAAAAAAAAAAAAAGGCTGCTGTTTTCCTCTTCTTTTGTCTTCCTGCTCCTAGCTTACTTTTCACTGCCTGTCGGAGTGTGAACAGATCAGCGTGGACCTTGTAAGCCCGGGCGACGTCCGAGCCGGTATGAGTTGCTTTCTGATTGACCATTTCACGAAACTGCTTGCAAAGTATTTGAGTACTGCTAGTTTTTGCTGGACTAGCAGCACATTCTTGGCAGATAAAGGTATTATCAGTTGCAAGGACAAGCCAAGACAAACTGACTCCAGTATCTGTTGCAGTAACTGACCAGATGATAGGTTTGTTTACCTCTGCTCTTTGTGTAGTGCATGTCACAATGCACCAACTGGCACAGTCCACCACAGACCTTGCGACAGATATGTTTATCTGCCAGGATATCCATTCGCACCCTGTGTAACTGGGAGTGTTCCACCACAGACCTGTGGCAGATGTTGTTTTTATTTCTGCCAGGATACCCTGTTTCACCCTCCACGCCCTCGTAAGGGGGGGGATGCCGGTTGAGTCGCCAACGGCCCGACCCATGAGACAGGTAGTACCTGTTTTCATGGTTGTCTGGTAGCAAACAAGCCAATGCCTGACCTGACATACAAAAAAAGGATGCTAGTCTCAGTTAAAAGCTGCCAATGTCTGACCAAAAAAAGTGGAATTTTATGGGTAAGAAGCTGCAACTTTTGCAAAAAGACAAAAGAAGGTGTAAATTTCCAACTGTTTACAACCTAAAATGCTGCAGATATAAGATTTGAGTAAAATGCTGCAAGTTTAAGCTTTGTTTTTTTTAATTGCAAATTCAAGAGTAAGAAAAGTTCTAAATTAATGAGGAAAAAGCTGCAAAATTATGAATAATAAAAAGCTGCAAATTTTCAAGTAAGAAGCTGCACATTTCTGAGTAGAATGGCTCTAACTCTGCAGGAAAATCCTGCAAATTTATGAAAAAATCCTCACATTTACAAAAGAATGTTTCTAATTTACATGGAAAAAGGATGTGATAAATTGGTGTATGTTGGCCATTTTTTTTAAAAGACAGCCGTGAGGAGGAACTAAGCGGTGATGTTCGGAGGTGTTAACCGTTTGAGTGTGTATGGCGCAGTTCTGCACCTGTCAGCTGATCAGTCTAAACAAAGCCTGTACAGCTGAATAGAGTGTGAAATGTACAAACCGTCACTGCCCGGATAAAACTGGCGTACCCCGAGCCAAACTTACAACCCAGAGACACAACTTTCTCACCCGAAGGTACTTCACAGAGCAACACATGGAGCACACGCACACAGAAATAGGAAAAATGGCACAGAACAACATCTGCCCAATTGAGTGGCCACTACCTGAAAAACCTCTGATGGAACAACCTTATCAAACGTAACCTATAGAGGTGCCACCAGACCACCCAGGTGACTCCCCTTCAACCTCTAGCTCAGAATTAGAACATCCTGATAAAGCAACAAGGGGAAGTGCAGACCAGGAACCAATAAGGAAGCAGATCAACCCCCAAATAGAACTGAGCCAAGAACAACTAGAAATAGAAGAGGATCTTGCCAACAAAATAGAAGAAACAAAACAAAAAAAAAATGACAATGAAAGAGCGTCCTAAATTAATTAAGCTAAAAGAGAATAAAGAATTCAAATTATTACTGCAAAAGGTCAACAGGGGCCTAACTGTACTTGTACCTCTGGGGATCAGTCTGACAGAGCTGAACTGCATAAACTTCGGAGCAGCGTGGTATATGCAGAGCAAGCTAGCTCCAGAATATAAAGGGAAAAAATGAACGTTGAACCAAAACAAAAATCTCCACACCTATTTGGAAAAAGAAACTTCAAGGAAAAATTGATCGATTTAGGGCTGAAATCTCTCAAATGACTAATTACATACATAGCCAAAACTGCACTACCAAATTACTCAGAGTAATCAACAGAATAAAAAAAAAAACAATAGGAAAGAGCAAATTAAAGGAAAATAGCAGAGCACCAGGCGCAAGTCAATGCCATAGCAGCCCAAATCAGAAACAGGCAAAGGAGAGAGAACTCATAATTGATCAATAAATTATTCGCAGAAAACCCAAAACAAGTCTACAGGAGGCTTGCAGAAGAAACCATAGAAGTAGAGGTACCTCCTAAAAAAACCCAGCTGGAAACATTCTGGAGAAACCTGTTTGAGGACTCAGTACAACATCAAAGTAATAATTGGATCAAACTATTGCCGATAAAAATAAAGGAAAATGACAGATGCCCTCATTAAAAATCACAGAAGAAACTGCTAAAGAAAAAAAATCAGGAAATATCTCAACTTCAAATCCCCTGGAATAGAAAAAATACCAAACTTCTGGCTCAAAAAGATGACAACACTGCACAAACACTATGCAGAGGCATTTAGCCGACTTGTTAGGGGAGAAGAAGCACCAGAGTGGCTCACAAATGGAAATACCATACTCCTGCCGAAGAACCCTGAAACCCAACAAGTTAATAAATACAGACCCATCTGTTGCCTCCCGATCACATACAAATGGCTGACAGGCCATCTATGAACATTTAGATATCGGAAACTATTTGCAACCACAGCAAAAAGGCTGCATAAGAAATAAGCTGGGAGCCAAAGAACAACTGCTCATTAACAAAACCATCCTGGAAGACTGCAAGAGGCGAGAGAGAAATTTAAGCATGGCGTGGATAGACTACAAAAAGGCATTCAACAGCGTTCCCCATTCCTGGATAACACACTGCCTGGAGCTTTATAACATCAACCCAGAGGTTAAAACTTTTCTGGAGGTCCAGGTGGCTAAGTGGAAAACCACAATTACACTTAACCATAAAGAAGGGCAAATTACAATCCCAGACATCAGGATCCAATGAGGAATATTCCAGGGGGACAGCCTCTCGCCATTGCTCTTCTGTCTGTATATTGACCCTTTTAGCAAAATCCTGTCAGATCTTGATATCGGGTATGATTTAAGCAAAGGCAGAATAAGAAAAGGGAACAAGAGTGTGAATCCTCTGCTCTACATGGACGACCTCTAGCTCTTTGCAGAATCTGAACAGAAACTGAATGAACTTGTCAGTACTGTTCACATGTTCTCAACTGACATCTGCATGGAATTTGAACTTGACAAATGTGCAAAATGTACAATAAAAAAAGGAAAGAAAACAGCATCAGAGAACATCCAAATAGATGACAATAAACACATCAAAGACCAGGCAGGTGAATCGGCATATAAATATCTGGGCTTAGAGGAGAACACAACTATTGAACACAGGAAAATGAGGGAAATAATCAAAAAAAGAATACCAACATCGCCAAAAGAAAATCTGTAAATCAAACTTAACACCTAAAAATAAAATCACTGCAATAAACCAGTTGGCAGTACCAGTTGTCACATATGGATTTGGGGTGATAGACTGGCCACAGGGGAACTGGACAAGGTTGATGCTCGGACCAGGAAGACCCTGACCCTTCACAAGGTAACATATAGAAATCAATGCTTAGATAGAATATATATACCCCGTAAAGAGGGAGGGCTGGGCCTCATTGAAATAAACCAGGCCTACAAGGCGACAATAATAAGCATTGGTCAATATCTAAAAAGCGCCAATGACGAGACGTTGGAAAAAGTCGCCCAACACCATGAAACCCTTAGTCATTATGCATCCATAACTGAACAAGCTGAGGTCTTTACAGGAGATTTATTAGATAACATAAAAGCCAGTCAACAAAACCCAGCAACAAAAATAGCTAGAAGGACGCAGGAAAAATACAGCAAAAGGACACAGGAGGAAAGAAAAGAAAGATGGAAACAACATAAGCGAGCAGGGCGCTTTCAGGAGGAACTCAGTAGGGATTATATTGATAGGGAAGAGACATTGCGCTGGATCAGGAACAGAGATCTGGGGTACAACGAGGAGAGACTAGTGGTGGGAGCACAAGACCAGGGACTTCTGACTAATGGCTTTAAAAAAACGGCAGGACTGTCACAGAGTGACAAATGTTGATTTTGTCATGCAACGGTGGAGAGTGTCAGCCACCTACTCTCCGGCTGCCAGGTCCTTATGGTCCATGGACACTACACTGCTCACCACAACAAGATCTACTGTTATATACACTGGAAAATATGTAAAGAATTTAAAATAGAAGGAAAAGGACCAGTATGGGAGCACGATCCAGAGCCAGTCAGCTCCAATGGAGATATTACCATCTTTTATGACAAGGAAATCCCAACTGGAAGACACATAGGAGGAGGAGCAATAAAACCAGACATTGTTATCTTGGACAAAAAGGACAAAACTGCCCAATTAATACATGTAATCATACCGAACGACTACGGCCTCAACAGAGCAGAAAGAGAAAAAATAACAAAATATCAAGATCTCAAAAACGACCTAAGGAGCACCTGGAAACTGCAGGAAGCAGATATTATACCTGTGGTGGTGGTAGCAACTGGGATGGTGAAGAAGAACCTGAAAAATATCTCCAGGTGATCCCCGGCTGCTCTAGCATCTGTGAAATACAGATCTCAGCAATCAGAGGAACAGTCTCCATCTTGAAGAGAGTACTCGGATACAGAGCTTTTTGATTTAAAGTGTAACCATAGACCCCTGGTTGGGGCCCATTGCACTTGTAATGAAATGAGATGCAAATAAATAAAACAGTGAGAAGCTGTAGTCTTGTCAGATATGTGAGAAATGTTTCATTCAATGTTTTGGTTTATCACATGAGAACTCACAGTTGAGCTGCTGTAGTCCAGTAATGTCTGTACATCTTTATTTTCAGGATTAAGTTTCTTTTGTGTGAATGAATTGTTCTTTACATTTCTTTTTTTTTTGTTACTTATTTGTACCCGTAGGTAGATTTGGTTTGCAGTCTGGTGACAAGCCACCGGCTGCCGGTCGCTGCGTGCGTGAGCGCCCTAAACCTACATGTTTTTGGTATGCGGGAGGAAACCGGAGAAATCCCGGAGTAAACCCACGCAACACGGGGAGAACATGCAAACTCCACACAGCTCACTGTTGGTCGGGGGCTGGGATCGAACCCACGATCTCATGATCCCCGCGATCCCTCGGCCGAGGGTAAAACTGTGCTGTCACAGTGCTAAACCACTGCTCCACCGTGCAGCCCACGGTGGCGCAGTGGTTTTCTGAGGCTTTAATGCAAATATAAATTTTGTGTAAAAGTCTATTATCAGATAATCTGCTTCTTCACTCTGCTTTGTACCATCAGACCTCTCATCTTTAATGTGCTGGATGCATGGACATCATGAGCATTTTTGATGAGGGGGGCATTGTTGTCAGGGTCTGGAGTGCCCTCCCCACCATAAAAATTAAATGGAGTAAATGGCATTTCCTCCATTTGTGTATTTTAGTAGCTCATTAATTGATTGAATACTGTGGGGAGTGTGAAATGAAGAAGCTGAATTGTTTCATAATTCAGGTTTTAATGTTGTAGTCACATCCCCAACATATCTCTCAGAAACAGAAGAGGCTGAACTCAGTCAGAACCTCCTTATTTATACATACAACATCAAAAGCCAAATCACACATCCTTGTCAAATCCCCTTATTGACCATAACTCCCCCTCAATGTCCTTCAGTCCTCCACCTGGCCCCAGGGGGTCAGGAAGTCCTTTCAGGTCCTTACCGCCGTGTCTCCGTCTCCCTGCTGTTCTCCACAGGCGGTCCAGACCTATTGTCCTCCTCTAAGACATGAGGTCAGTCCACATATGCAATCTTAAACATCCCCTTGTGCTTATACATATGTAGGCATGAATACATGAGCCACAGGCCCCCCCAAACGTCGAAGAATGGACAATATATTCGGGTTCACAAAATATGATGACATCAGTGGCATAACTATACAACTTGATCACATTAAAAAAAATTCAGCGACCACATCAACAGCATAGTCTATACAGCATGATCACATTAACAATTCAGTGATAACGCCAACAGCATAGTCTACACCACATGCTCGCATTAAAAAAAAATTCAGTGATAACACCAACAGCATAGCCTATACCACATGATCACATCAAACATCAGTCTGTACGTTGTCTGGGTTTCAACCGTCTTCCGAATATGCTGTACGCAGGTCTCGCCGTCCCAGCGGCGCTGTCCTGCAAAGAATCTGCAGCCTTAGGAAGAGAGTGGTTATTTGATCCCTGCGGGGGTCCGGGACGTGTTCCCTGGGGGGTCTGCCACGTCGAGGTGCCCTCGCCACCCGTACAGACTCGTCGTTCATCACAAAAGCAGGTTTTAGTCTGTCAATACTGACTGTCTCTTTCCTGTCTCCTAAATCTAGCACAAAATGCTTATCACCAGTTTCCAGCACCCTAAATGGACCATCATATGGCGGCCGGAGGGTCGGTCTTAAAGCCTCGTGCCTAACAAAAACGAACTTGGCATTTTTTAAAGCCTGAGGAACAAAAGCTCGCGGAAAAGTGTGATGAACGGGGCCCGGGAGCATGTCCGCTTCCGTGCCGCTTAGTGGCCTCAGAGCTGGGAGGCACCCTGGCTCTGGATGCTCTGGTAAGAACTCACCGGGCAGCCTGAGAGGGTGTGCAAAAACTAACTCTGCTGGGGAGGCATTCAGATCCTCCTTGGGCGCAGAACGCAACCCCAATAAAACCCACGGTAGTTTGTTTACCCAATCTGCATCCGTAAGCGACGCTCTGAGGGCTGCCTTCAAAGACCTGTGAAAACGCTCGCATAAACCGTTAGCCTGGGGGTGATACGCGGTAGTGCGATGGATTGTCGCCCCTAAGCTGCTGGCCATCGCTAACCAAAGCTCGGAGACAAACTGAGGTCCTCTGTCGGACGTAATGTCCGACGGAACCCCGAAACGCGCTACCCAGGCCGTTAAAAAAACGCGAGCCACCTCTGCAGCCGTGGTTGATGTTAGTGGGACCACTTCTGGCCAACGTGTGGTTCGGTCCACCATTGTCAAAAGATGTGTGGACCCCTGCGACAACGGTAGGGGGCCCACGAGGTCGACATGCACATGATCAATTCTCTTGGCTGGGATTCAGAACGGTTCTAAAGGGGCTTTCGTGTGCTTGTGAATTTTGGCCCGTTGGCAAGACATCAGAATCAGAATCAGCTTTATTGGCCAAGTATGCACAACACATACAAGGAATTTGACTTTGGCTAAAAACATGCAGGTTCTTGCCCACTCTTTCACGTGCTTGCGCAGGCTCGGCCACACAAACTTTTCCGCAACCATCTTCACCAAAGCGTGCACTCCCGGGTGTGCCAGGGAGTGAACCAAGTCAAAAACGCGGCGGCGCCACGCGGCTGGGACTACCGGGCGTGGTCGCCCAGTTGACACGTCGCAGATTAAGGGGGGCATACCGGTTTGCAAACACCTGCTCTCCAGCCTTAACCCTGTTGGTCCAGACTGGAGTGCGCGCACGTCCACATCACTACCCTGTTCCTCTGCCATGGCCACGTAATCTACCCCTATGTGAACTGGGGCCGCGTATGAATCGAATCCCCAGGTTGGCAGGGGTTGGAACTTTTCTGTGTGGAGTTTGCATGTTCTCCCTGTGCTGCGTGGGTTTACTCCGGGGGCTCCGGTTTCCTCCCACAATCCAAAGACATGCATGTTAGGTTAACTGGCTGTTCTAAATTGTCCCTAGATATCTGTTTCCTATAGGCCCTTAGAATAGAGGGTTAGTATTAGTGAAAGCGCTTTGAGTGGTCTTTGTAACTAGAAAAGCGCTATATAAGTGCAGGTTAGTTAGTTAGTTAGTTAGTATGCTTCCGCGCTGCTCTTGTGCCCTGCGGCTGCGGTAGTATAATCTGCCTCCGCGTGCCCTGGTGATGTCACGGTGCGAGAGAGGCAGTCTGCCACTATGTTGAGTTTACCCGCTACGTGCTGAATGTCCGTAGTAAATTCCGAAATTGCGGCCAGATGCCTCTGCTGCCAGCCCGACCAAGGTTCTGAAATTTTAGACATCGCGAAAGTGAGCGGTTTATCGTCGACAAAAGCCGTGAAATGCCGACCTTCCAGCCAGAACTGGAAATGGCGAATGGCCAAATGGAGCGCTAACAGCTCCCTGTCAAACGTGCTGTATTTGCACTCGATTTCGTTCAAGGATTTGCTGAAAAATGCTAACGGCTGCCAAACTCCGTCCACGTGCTGTTCCATGACCGCCCCTATGGCCAAATCTGATGCGTCCGTGGTGAGCGCTATGCGGGCCGATGGTTCGGGGTGGGCTAAAAGCGTGGCGTCAGCCAGGGCTCTTTTTACTTCCGCGAATGTGCGCTCCCGCTCCGGGGACCACACGACCGCGTTGGAGGGTTTTTGTTTTCTGAGCGCGGCATATAATGGTTGCATGAGCTGAGCTGCGTGGGGCAGGAAACGGTTATAAAAATTTACCATTCCCAAAAACTCCTGCAATGATTTGACCGTTTGTGGTCAGGGGAAATTTGCCACTGCGCGCACCTTATCAGGCAATGGGACTGCCCCTTCTGTGGAAACGTGGTGTCCCAAATAGTCGATCTGCGCCACGCCAAACTGGCACTTGGCTGGATTAATTATTAACCCGTGTTCTCCCAACCTCCGAAAAACTGTAGTGAGGTGTTTTTCGTGTTCCTCCTCGAACGTACTGGCGACTAAAATGTCGTCGAGGTAGACAAACACGAAAGGGAGATCACGTAACACAGCATCCATCATATGCTGGAATGTTTGTGCTGCGCCTTTAAGACCAAATGGCATGCGCAAAAACTCAAAAAGCCCAAAAGGGGTTATTACGGCTGTTTTAGGGATGTCCTCCGGTCGGACTGGAACTTGATGGTAGCCGCGAACCAGGTCTATTTTAGAAAAATTGCGCGCCCCCGCTAGATGCACCGAAAAATCCTGAATGTGTGGGATTGGGTAGCGGTCATGCGCTGTAGCGTTGTTTAGTCTGCGGTAATCGCCGCAAGGTCTCCAGGAGCCATCAGCTTTAGGGACCATATGCAGTGGCGAAGCCCATGGGCTTTTCGAACGACAAATAATGCCCAGCTTTTCCAGGCTGGCGAACTCATCGTGTGCTATGGGGAGCTTGGCAGCATCTAAGCACCGAGCTTTCGCGAAAACGGGGGGGCCAGTTGTGGTGATAAAATGCTCCACCCCATGTTTCGCCACTGTTGCCGAAAATTTGGGAACTGTGAGTGCTGGAAACTGGGTGAGGAGTGTGTCAAACTTATCGCCTGCTGTGGCAACGTTGACCTGCACGGGTGGTGGGGACACTCGAGCTGCACAAGGAATAGAATAGAAAGACAGTGCATTTACTAATCGTCTGTTGGTA
Organism: Pholidichthys leucotaenia; assembly: GCA_020510985.1. Classification (NCBI taxonomy): domain Eukaryota; kingdom Metazoa; phylum Chordata; class Actinopteri; order Cichliformes; family Pholidichthyidae; genus Pholidichthys; species Pholidichthys leucotaenia. Next base: position 23,587,312 of record CM035841.1, read on the forward strand.
AGATCAACTAACAACCCATGTGAGCACAAGAAATCAGCACCTAACATGTTGAAACTCACCGCAGCTATGATAAAAGTCCACTCATAAGTGCGGCCGTGTAAGGACAGAGACAAAGTCCTTTCTCCATAGGTGTTGATGCTCGAGCCATTCGCCGCCGTTGCCCCGTCGCCGCGGGGGCCAGCCACCCGGTCAGTGTAGGTCGGGGTGATGAAGTTCACCTGAGCTCCGGTGTCTATGAGGAAATGCCGCCCGGAGCTCTCATCCGTGATGTAGAGCAGCTTATTGGTCTCGCCGAGAGCCGAAGCTGCTAACGGATCCCGGCTTTGGAGTTTCCCGAGCTCTTGTAACTGCACGGCGGCACACACCTGTGTGCTTTCTCTGCAAAACGCCGGTGATAATAACGGAAGCCATCTCCTCCGCTGCGTCGTGGCCGCGCCGCTGCCATGGTGGGTGGGTTCGGCTCCGCTGTCTCCGGCTCTTCGTTGCCCCGGGCTGCTGCACCGAGGTCTGCCGCTGCTGTTGTGGCTGTCTGCTCGCCGCAGGAGTTGAGGAGCTGCTGCGCTTCCCGGGCCAGCGCACGGAAATCCCGCTGGGTCTCACAACGCATGCTGGACAGGGTCCCTCTCATGTGCGTCGGGAGGTTGCTGAGGAAGATGTGCTTGAAGAGGAAGCTGTCGTTGTCTGATTCCCTCAACTGAAGCATGTCTTCCATCAGGGTGATCGGTCTGCACCCTCCTTGGCCGTACATAGCCAGTAGCCTCTTAGTCCTCTCTTCGGCTGAGGGCGCGAAACACTCGATGAGGGTAGCCTTTAACTCGCCGTATTTGTCGTCGGCGGGCGGCTGCTGTACCACGCTCTGCACGCATCGCGCTGTGCGGGCGTCGAGCTTGGCGATGACGTGGTAGAACTTAGTGTCATCTGCCGTTATTCCTGCGAGCGCGAACTGCGCCTCGGCCTGGAGGAACCACGAGTCCGGGTTGTTCTGCCAGAATGCTGGTAGTTTGATGGCGACGGCGCTCGCTTGGGCCGCCTCCAACAAGTCTGCATCGAGGGACACCCTTTCATTCATTCTCACGTATCTGGTCACCAATGTGGGGAGCGTGAAATGAAGAAGCTGAATTGTTTCATAATTCAGGTTTTAATGTAGTCACATCCCCAACATATCTCTCAGAAACAGAAGAGGCTAAACTCAATCAGAACCCCCTTATTTATACATACAACATCAAAAGCCAAATCACACATCCTTGTCAAATCCCCTAATTGACCATAACTCCCCCTCAATGTCCTTCAGTCCTCCACCTGGCCCCAGGGGGTCAGGAAGTCCTTTCAGGTCCTTACCGCCGTGTCTCCATCTCCCTGCTGTTCTCCACAGGCGGTCCAGACCTAACTAACTAACTAACTAACTAACCTGCACTTGACCTATTGTCCTCCTCTAAGATGAGAGGTCAGTCCACATATGCAATCTTAAACATCCCCTTGTGCTTATACATATGTAGGCATGAATACATGAGCCACAAATACTTTATTTTGAACATGTGAATAATCCATTAAAATGGTAAACAACAAAAGTTCATTGTAAACTAACTAGCTAACTGAACTAGCAGCAGATGCTAACATTGAGCTGGAGGGTTTCCACACGATACGGGCAGACCGAACACCAGACAGTGGCAAAGCAAGGGGCGGTGGCGTGATAATGTATGTTAACAACAACTGGTGCAGACCGGGACATATCACTGTTAAACAACAACACTGCAGCAAAGACATTGAGTTGCTAGCTGTTAGCATGCGGCCTACATATCTCCCGAGGGAATACTTACACGTGATCTGCATTGTTGTTTATGCAAATCCGACGGCGAACGCTGGGACAGCGCGTGACGTCATCCATTCAGTAACCGGCAGGCTGCAGACAGAACACCCAGATGCTCTTCTCCTCATCTCAGGCGATTTCAACCATGTTTCACTATCTCCCATTCTACCCACGTTTACCCAGTATGTCACATGCCACACTAGAGACAATAAAACACTGGACTTATTCTACGCAAACACTAAGGAGGCGTACACCTCATTACAACTCCCCCCTCTCGGGAGATCGGATCACAACTTGGTTCATCTCCGGCCGGTGTACAAACCCCTAGTGCACAGACAACCTCCGGCCATGCGCACAGTGGAATTATGGTCTGAGGAGGCAATGGACACTCTAAAGGGCTGTTTTGAAGCCACCGCCTGGGAGCAGCTCTGCGATCCACATGGTGAGGACATCGATGGCCTCACTCACACCATCACAGACTACCTCAGCTTCTGGATGGACAAAACCGTTCCCACCAAGACCATACGGTGTTGCTCAAACAACAAACCCTGGATCAACCCTGAGATAAAAACACTTCTGAGAGAGAAGAAGAGGATCTTCAGGTCGGGGAACAGGGAGATGCTGAAGTCTGTACAGAGGGAGCTGAGGAGAAAGATCAGAGAAGGCAAGGACAGCTTCAGGAAGAAGATGGAGGACAAGCTGCAACAGAGCGACATCAGCGGGGTCTGGAGAAAGCTTAAAACCATCTCTGGGCTCCAGAATACCTCCCCCCAGGCCACGGGGGGCAGGGAGTGGGCGAACAATCTGAATCTGTTTTTCAATAGGTTTGACCAACAGCCCTCCCCCCTGACTGCACAACAACCACTGCTGCCTATAAAGACATCAAGTCCTGCTGCCCACTCCCCACTCCACCAACACCCCCCCACTCCCAACACACAGCCCCCCAACCAGACCCTGACCAAGACCCAGGTGAGGACGAAGCTGAGGAAGATCAAGGCGAGGAAGGCGTCGGGACCAGACGGCATCAGCGCAAAGCTCCTCAAGTCCTGTGCAGACCAGCTGTGTGGGATTGTGACGTACATCTTCAACCTGAGCCTGAAGCTGGGGAGGGTACCACAGCTGTGGAAAACATCTTGTGTGGTACCTGTACCAAAAACTTCCCACCCCAAAGACCTGAACAGCTACAGACCGGTGGCTTTGACGTCCCACATGACGACGACCCTGGAGAGACTGCTCCTTGCTCACCTCCGACCCCTGGTGGGACCAGCGATGGATCCACTCCAGTTTGCCTACCAGCATGGCATTGCGGTGGACGATGCAGTGATCTTCCTCCTTCACCATTCTCTGTCCCACCTGGAGAAGCCCGGGAATGTGGTGAGGATCATGTTCTTTGACTTCTCCAGTGCTTTCAACACCATCCAACCGATGATCCTGAAGGACAAGCTGCTGTGCGCAGGGGTGGACCAGCACCTGTCATCATGGATTCTGGACTACCTCACGAACCGGCCTCAGTTTGTGAGAACCCGAGACTGTGTGTCCGACATGATCATTGGTAGCACGGGGGTCTCCCAGGGAACGGTTTTGGCTCCCTTCCTGTTCACCCTTTATACTGCGGACTTCTCACACAACACAACACACTGCCATCTACAGAAGTTCTCTGATGACTCTGCGATCGTTGGCCTCACCTCCAATGGAGATGAAGCTGAGTAGAGAGGGCTTATCCAGGACTTCGTGGACTGGTGCCATCGGAACTGCCTCCAGATCAACGCGAGGAAAACTAAGGAGCTGGTGGTGGACTGCCGCAGGCAAGGACAACCCCTCACAGCACCAGTAAATATACAGGGAACAGACATCGAGATGGTGACATTCTACAAGTACCTAGGTGTTCATCTGAACAATAAACTAGACTGGTCACACAATACTGACGCACTCTACAAGAAGGGACAGTGCAGGCTGTTCCTACTGAGGAGACTCAGGTCTTTTGGTGTACAAGGGGCGCTGCTGAAGACATTCTATGACATGGTGGTGGCATCAGCCATCACTTTTGGAGTGATCTGCTGGGGCAGTGGCATTACCGCAGCCGATAGGAAGAGACTGAACAAACTGATCAAGAAAGCTAGCTCTGTCCTGGGGCAGCGCCTTGACCCAGTGGAGGAGATGGGAGAGAGAAGGACGGTGGCTAAACTGTCATCTCTGCTGGAGTCCGAGTTCCACCCTATGCAGGACATACTGAATGCACTGAGGAGCTCATTTAGCAGTAGACTCCATCATCCCAGGTGCACAACCGAGAGGTTTCGCAGGTCCTTCCTACCAACGGCTGTCAGACTGTACAACCTAAGCACGGCTGCTCGCAGAGATAGCAAAAAGACGTAACAACCTAATAGTTTTGAATGCAAAAGATGCAATAGACTTACACAATGGTCCCCTCCGGCATACAACTAGGAAAATACCTTTCTCTATGGAGGGTGAGAATATGTATGGGTACATAATCATACCATGTAGGATAACTAAGTAGACAGTTGTGCTGTTTCATCCCATCTAGCAACAATGCTCTGCACTGTGTGTGTGTTTATATATTTACATATTTATTCCATCTAGCTACAATGCTCCGCACTGGGAGCATTGTACACAGTAACAATACACAGTAACAATCAGACAACTGTAGGACACTGAAGGATTATACTCATCTGCTACAAGACATTCAACAACATGAATCAAAAGATCAACAAACAGGAACAACAGGAACTGAAAGTTTTTGAATATACAGATCACAACCCACAGGACGTAGAATATAACATAGACCCTGATAATAATTTATTTAGCTCCATCAATAATGACTGTAATTACTACACAGATGATCAGTTTAACACAATGGTCACATCTGATTTCAATATTTCTATGATCCACTTCAACAGCAGAAGTCTCTATGCCAACTTTAATAACATTAAAGATTATTTACATCAGTTTAAAGAGCCATTCAATATTGTGGCAATATCAGAGACATGGCTCAGTTAAGAGAAAGGATTGGATTTTACCATGGATGGCTATGAATTAAATTATATAAATAGAAAAGTGAAAAAAGGAGGAGGAGTTGCAATTTATGTTGACAAGAGCTTGAAATACAAGGTTGTTGAAAATCTGTCAGTAACTGTGGATGATTTATTTGAATGTATTACAATAGAAATCTGTCTGGACAATGTGAAGAATGTAGTAGTGAGCTATGTATATAGAACACCTGGATCAAACATTGACTTATTTAAGGACTGGATGGAAAAAATGTATGCAAAACTAACTCATAAAGTTATGTTCATCTGTGGGGATTACCGGACCTAGCAGAATCACGTCACACAGTGCCACACTAATAGATAACATATTCACAAATATTATGGAAAATAATATCAGGAGTTATGCCGCGCATTTAGGGCGCATATATGGTATGCATGTATGGTATGCATTTTCCCTCACATATATTTAGTAGGCATGACGGTGCATACTCTGAAAGCTTCACGTCTAAACGGCCAAGAAGACCTGACCCGGCGGAGACCTCGGGAGGTGTGAAGTGGTTTCTTGAGAGACGGGAAGTCAGAGAGAATGTCCCAGCAGGAGCCCCCGAGGCTGAGGAGTTGAGAGACAATGGAGACGCCAAGGAGCTTCGGAGGCTATATGTTTACTGAAGGACTGTGGGTTGGGGATGTGATATTTGATGTTGAGGGTTTTGTGTCTCTGGAGAGTATAAGAGCTGTGATGAATGATTGTTCTGTCTCTTTGCTGAGATACTTTGCTTGATAGAGGATGTAGACTCACGATAAACCTTTCCTGAGAAATAAACTCAGTCTCGTTTGTGAAAGTCATCCTCTACACTGGTGACCTACGACAAACCATGGCCGGTGGCGGCGAGCTTTCCGCGCCGGACTCTTCAGGGGCCAACCGGGTTAATGCAGCTACCGCACTACAGCTGCCCGATTTCTGGCAACATAACCCGCGCTCCTGGTTTACCACTGTGGAGGCGCAGTTCCACCTTCGGGGAATCTCAGCGGACGCAACGAGGTTCTACCATGTCATCGCGAAGCTGGACAGCCTCACAGTGCAGCGGGTGGAGAGCCTGACCAACCACCCGTCCCAAGACGACAAGTATGGCGCACTGAAAGCTGCCCTCATTCGAGCCTTCACTCCCTCGCTGGGAGAGCGAGCAGAGAAGCGCCTGGCGCTGACAGAAGGGGAAGCAGACAGGCCGGCAGATCTGATGGCGAAGATGATGAGCCTGAGAGGCGAGGATGACGACAGCTTTATCTTCGCCCACCTCTTTCTTAGAACGCTACCGCCAGCAGTGAGAGTCACCCTGGCCAGCTCACAGCTGCTCAACAACCGTGACTACCACGAGCTGGGCCAGGAGACGCAGCGGCTCGTCGACGCCCATAGACGGCATGCAGCCACGACGGCAGCAGCAGAGCTGAACGCACCCCCGCGAGACGAGGGGAGACCAGAGGTTGCAGCACCGGATCCACTGACGTCGGCAGCGGCAGAGGCCAGGAGAAGCGGAGCTGACAACACCCTCTGTTTCTACCATCGACGCTTCGCCGAGAGAGTGCGCAGATGCGCCCCACCGTGCCGATACCAGCACCAGGGAAACGCCAAGACCGAGAGCCGGTAGCAGCTGTGACTCTCGGCACGAAGAACAAGCTGCTTTTCGTGACAGACGCAAATTCAGGGAAAGAATTCCTGGTGGACACAGGCTCCCAGCTAAGTTTTGTCAAGCCTGCCTACGCGGACATGCTGACGCCTGCCAGCGGACCCCTGGTGTTAGCGGCGAACGGCTCCACGATCAAAACCTGTGGGGAGAAGACGCTCCTCCTATCCTTCCACGGCCGCACCTTCGAGTGGACCTTCGTCGTAGCCGCAGTTAGCAACAACATGCTAGGTGCTGACTTTTTATGCTCAAACAGTTTATTAGTTGATCTTGCTAATAGACGTATTGTAAATGCACTGTCTTTCTACTCTATCTCCTGCACAGCTCGGGTGGCCCTGCCTTCTGCACATCCCAATGTCACAGCTGCGGGTGGTAAGTTTCATGCACTACTCAATCAGTTTCCAGCACTCATGGTCCCAACATTTTCAGCGTCAGTTGCCAAACACGGGGTCGAGCATTTCATAACTACCTCTGGCCCCCCTGTTTTTGCAAAAGCTCGGCGCTTGGACCCAGCTAAACTGGCCATCGCGCGCGAGGAATTCACCAACTTGGAAAAACTGGGCATTGTTAGACGCTCGAACAGCTCTTGGTCGTCACCCCTGCACATGGTGCCCAAGGCTGACGGCTCGTGGCGCCCTTGCGGTGATTTCCACAGATTAAATAATGCTTCAGCACACGACCGCTACCCGATTCCGCACATCCAGGATTTTTCGGCACATTTGGCGGGGGCGCGCATCTTTTCCAAAATAGATTTGGTGCGCGGTTATCACCAAGTCCCAGTCCGCGCGCAAGACATACCCAAAACGGCAGTTATAACCCCTTTCAGGCTTTTCGAGTTTTTGCGCATGCCTTTCGGCCTCAAAGGCGCCACGCAGACGTTCCAACGCATGATGGATGCAGTACTGCGCGGCCTCCCTTTTGTGTTCGCTTATTTGGATGATATTTTGGTAGCCAGTGCATCCGAAGTCGAACACGAACGCCACCTCACAGCCGTTTTTCAGAGGCTGACAGAACACGGGCTGATAATTAACCCAGCGAAATGCCAATTTGGGGTAGTGCAAATTGATTTTTTGGGGCACCGCGTGTCTCCAGAAGGCGCGGTCCCGCTGCCTGATAAAGTGCGCGCGATAACGGATTTCCCCCAACCGCAGACAGTTAAGGCACTGCAAGAATTTTTGGGGATGGTCAATTTTTATATCCGCTTCCTTCCCAACGCGGCACGGCTCATGCACCCATTGTACGCGGCACTAAAGAAGAAAAAACCTGCAACTAAGGTCGAGTGGTCCCCGGACTGGGAGCGTGCTTTCTCACAGGTCAAATCGGCCCTCGCGAAAGCTGCGTTATTGGCACACCCGGTGCCAGCAGCTCGCATGGCGCTAACCATGGACGCTTCCGGCGTGGCAGTGGAGCCGGTTGTCGAGCAACTGGTAGCAGGGAGCTGGCAACCACTTGCGTTTTTCAGCAAAACATTGCGCGATAACGAGCGTAAATACAGCGCGTTTGATAGGGAGCTTTTAGCCCTGCATTTGGCCATCCGCCACTTCCAGTTCTGGTTGGAAGGGCGCCGTTTCACCGCGTTTGTAGACCACAAACCATTAACATTTGCAATGGCTAAAATTTCAGAGCCTTGGTCGGGCCGACAGCAGAGACAGCTGGCCGCGATTTTGGAGTTTACCACCAACATTCAACACGTGGCGGGCAAACACAATGTAGTGGCAGATTGTCTCTCACGCGCAGTTGCACTGCCAGGCCCCCAGGGGGCAGACTCGGCAGCTGTAGACTCGGGCCAGTCTTGCAGCGCGGAAGCGCTCACAGCCCCGGTCTGCGTTGGGTTAGATTATGCAGCCATGACCGCTGAGCAGGTTAACGATGCGGACGTGTGCGTGCTCCAGTCTGGGCCAACAGGGGTAAGGCTGGAGCACAGGGTGCATCAAAGAGGTATGCCCCCCCTAATCTGCGATATCTCCATGGGGCGCCCCCGCCCCGTGGTCCCAGCTGCGTGGCGTCGCCGCGTTTTTGACTTAATACATTCGCTGGCACATCCGGGCGTTCGCGCGTCGATCAAAATGGTGGGAGAGAAGTTTGTTTGGCCGGGGCTGCGTAAACAGGTCAAAGAATGGGCCGCAGCCTGCACAGCGTGTCAAAGAGCAAAGGTACACAAGCACATGCGGGCCCCTCTAGAACCTTTTCACATCCCAGCCAAACACTTCGACCACGTGCATGTCGACTTGGTGGGACCCCTCCCGCTGTCACAGGGGTTCACACACCTTCTAACTATGGTGGACCGCACTACGCGCTGGCCAGAGGCGATTCCCCTGGCGTCAACCACAGCAGCAGACGTTGCGCGCGCTTTTTTAACGGCTTGGGTCGTGCGCTTTGGAGTCCCGTCAGACATAATGTCTGACAGAGGACCCCAATTTGTTTCCGAGCTCTGGTCATCCATGGCACTCAGCCTGGGGGTGAAAATTCATCGCACAACTGCGTATAACCCCCAGGCCAACGGTTTGTGCGAATGCTTTCACCGGTCATTGAAAGCAGCCCTCAGAGCTGCTCTCACGGACACAAATTGGGTTGATAAGCTTCCATGGGTTTTATTAGGGTTGCGTTCAGCACCTAAGGAAGATTTGCAAGCCTCTCCGGCCGAGCTAGTCTTCGCCCAACCTCTCCGGTTACCGGGAGAATTCCTTCCCGAGAACCCCGCACCAGATCGCCCCCCCCGCTCAGCTGCTGCAGAGCGACGTGGGATCAAACACCCTCCCCGGTCCAGTTCATCACAGTTTTCCACGCGTTTTTGTGCCTAAAGCCTTAAAGAATGCAGAATTCGTCTTTGTTAGACACGGCGCACAGAGGTTAGGTTTAAGACCACCTTATGATGGACCGTTCAGAGTGTTAGAAACCGGGGAAAAGCATTTTTTGCTCGATTTGGGAGACAGGAGTGAATTAGTCTGCATTAACAGACTCAAACCCACTTTTGTGTTAGCTGATGAACAGGTGCAGGTAGCCAGGGCCCGCCGTCGTGGCAGGCCACCGGGGAGACACTCTGCTAAACTTTCACAATGATGTGCTAATGACTCTGATCCACAGATGCAAGAGACAGCCACAGGCAGAGCGAGACCTGCTCACAGCAGGTATGGCAGGAGGTTGAAGCCCAAGCAGTTGGATGTGTGATATGTTGTGCCAATTTTTTTTCGTTCTGTGTGATATGTCATGATTCTATGCATCTGGGGTGTAAGTTGTCCTTATTTAGACGTTTGGGGGGGGGGTTATATGGCGCGCATTTAGGGCGCATTATATGGTATGCATGTATGGTATGCATTTTCCCTCACATATATTTAGTAGGCATGACGGTGCATACTCTGGAAGCTTCACGTCTAAACGGCCAAGAAGACCTGACCCGGCGGAGACCTCGGGAGGTGTGAAGTGGTTTCTTGAGAGACGGGAAGTCAGAGAGAATGTCCCAGCAGGAGCCCCCGATGCTGAGGAGTTGAGAGACAATGGAGACGCCAAGGAGCCTTGGAGGCTATATGTTTACTGAAGGACTGTGGGTTGGGGATGTGATATTTGATGTTGGGGGTTTTGTGCCTCTGGAGAGTATAAGAGCTGTGATGAATGATTGTTCTCTCTCTTTGCTGAGATACTTTGCTTGATAGAGGATGTAGACTCACAATAAACCTTTCCTGAGAAATAAACTCAGTCTCGTTTGTGAAAGTCATCCTCTACAGAGTGGGCTTTATTGAATGATATCAGTGACCACCTGCCGATTTTTGTTGTCTATCAATGTGATTATAGGAAGAAAAAGCATACCAAAAATATTAAATATAAAAGAATAAGAACCGAAGAATCAATGTATTTACTGACAAAGGAATTATTAATACAAGATTGGAAGATAGTTTATGATGAAAATGACATAAATAAAGCATATGATAACTTTTTACAAATATTTCAATCATTGTACAATAAAAACTGTCCTATAAAACAATACAATGACAGACAACAAAAAAAAAAAATTCCTTGGGTCACCAAGGGGTTAATAAATGCATGTAAAAAGAAGAATACATTATATAAACAATTCATTAAATGCAGGTTGGGCGCATGCGCACGCAGCGACCGGCAGCTGGTGAAATAGTGCATGTGTGTGTTTTTATGTACTTTTATATGTTTTTATAAAATCCTCTATGTCGTTTCTGCCTTGGAGTGGTTGTGGAATATATGGCGAAGAGCTCCCTGGTATTTACAATATGGATTTCCTCTCCTTTCTCGCACTGCTGCTTTCTGTACTCTGGCTCTTTGTCTCTGAAGTAAACGCGCTCGGCTCCATGGCGGGCAGAATAGCGGGCAGAATACATTATTCCAGGGACATGTTGCTGCATTTAAACACAGCTGATGCAGCGGCTGTGATTGAGCCTAAGCCGCAACTGCTGGACTTTATTTTGAGAGACGAGCATAGCGGTGAAAAGAGAGACGGGAGAGTCGGGAGAGACGGCAGAAGGAAGCGCGAAAGGCGTGGAGGTGTGAAACTGCGCCTGAGGAGACAGCAGTTTGGTAACATTCCTCTTCCTTCAATAATTTTTGGGAATGTACAGTCTGTGAGAAACAAGGTGGATGAAATTCAAGGGAATGTACGCTACCAGAAGGACTTTAAGAACTGCTGCGTCATGGCTTTCACGGAATCTTGGCTTACTGCGCATGACCGAGACGCAGACCTGTGGATTGATGGCTTTGGAGCCCCGCTGCGCTCGGATCGGCAGGAAGAGGTAACAGGGAAACGTCAGGGGGGCGGCGTATGTTTATACATTAATAAGCAGTACTGCACATCTGTCACGGTCAGAGAGCGCATCTGTACACCCGATGTGGAGCTGCTGTCTGTGTCACTATGCCCCTTTTATCTGCCTCGCGAGTTCCCCCAACTTTTCATCCCAATTGTGTACATTCATCCGAGGGCAGATGCTGACTCAGCCTCCAGAACCATCTTTGATGTGATCCAGCAGCTGCAATCAATTTCTCCAGAGGTGCCAAACTTCATTCTTGGGGATTTTAACCATGTTTCTTTAAAGAAGACACTTAAAAACTTTTATCAGTATGTCTCCTGCCCAACCAGGCGAAAAAAGACATTGGACCTGTGCTATGGATCCATAGAGAGGGCCTATAAATCACTCCCCCTTCCTCCTTTAGGATCCTCAGATCACAACTGTGTACATTTGCTGCCCACATATAAAACTGCTCTCAGAAGAGGCAAGGTGGAGACGAGAGACATTGATGTGTGGACAGAAGATTCAGTGCACAGCCTCCAGGAATGCTTTGACTGTACAGACTGGGAGATGTTCAAACTGGCTTGCGGGGATGATTTGGACTCTCTGGTTGACCTCACATGCTCATACATGTCTTTCTGTCAAAATAAGATTGTTCCACGTAAACGTGTCAAAATATATCCCAACAACAAACCATGGGTTACAAAATCAGTTAAATCCTGCTTACAGAGGAAAGCACTTGCCTTTAAACAGGGGTCTGTTTCTGAGCTACAGGTTGCCACAAAGGAGCTGAAGGCCGAAATTTTAAGAGCGAAACAGAATTATAAATCAGAGTTGGAAAGCAAGATGGCAACAAAGAAACTTGGTTCAGCCTGGGCCAGTATGAAAACTATTGCAGGCCTTCAGAGCGCAGAGCGCAGTGTTTTTAGATGGTTTTAATTCAGACACAGAGCTGGCTAATGCTCTTAATTGTTTTTATGGTCGTTTTGAATCCTTTGATTTCAGCACAGAAATCCAAGATTTGAAACAGAAACTCAAAGACAATCAGCACTTTAATATTGAGGTGCAGGATGTTAAAAGGGAGTTCCGCGCTGTAAAAGTGAACAAAAGTTGGGGCCCTGATAATATATGTGGGCGCTTGGTAAAGTCCTGTGCACATGAACTGAGTCCTATATTTCATTACATTTTCAATAAGTCCTTACAGACACAACATGTGCCTAAGATCTGGAAAGAAGCCGTGGTTGTTCCCGTTCCAAAATCCAGCTGTCCTAAAACGGTAAACGACTTTAGACCAGTTGCTTTGACTTCAATTTTTAATGAAAATTTTTGAAAAACTGGTCAGATGTGAGGTCCTAAGGCAGACTGAACATGCATTGGATCCTCTGCAGTTTGCCTATAGGCCTCACAGAGGAGTGGAGGATGAACTTTTTGTAAATATGTGTGTTCATATATCTATATAATTATTCCATCTAGCTACAATGCTCCACACTGTGTGCTTATATACTTATATATTTATTCCATCCAGCTACAATGCTCTTCACTGTGTGTCTATATATATATATACAGTATTTATATATATATATATATATATATATATATATATATATATATATATATATATATAGTATATAGTAACATGTACATATGTATGTTAGCTGCTCTTTTTTTTTGTTTTTTTCTTGCCTTCTGATTGTTGCTCTGAGTGTTGCTATCCCTGTGCTGTTGCAATCCTGGAATTTCCCCATTGTGGGACTAATAAAGGCTTATCTTATCTTATCTTATCTTATCTTAAACTGATGAACAGAGGAAAAAAGACACTGAAATGCTTTTCATACGTACACACAGTAAATGTGTTCTTGTATGAAATTTTCTTTAAGATCAAGAAGTTCTTTAGGTCAAGAAATACTCCAACTGTCGATGTCTTTTTATCTGTGGAATTAAGGATTTCTTCTCTGAGTTCTGTTAATGCTAATGATGGAGACCAGTTTGCTCTTAAATCCATATTGACTTTCAGACAGTAGTTTGTGTTGCTCTATAAACTTCTCTAATCCTTCACAGAAGGTTTTCTAGAATTTTTGACAACTGTCAGAAGAGCAGCTTGTCACAGGATCAATCCCACCCCCTGGCCATTGTGACCCTTCTGTGGGGAGTTTGCATGTTCTCCCTGTGTCTGCGTGGGTTTACCCCGGGTACTCCGGTTTCCTCCTACAGGCCATAAACATGCAAGTTAGGTTAACTGGAGACTCTAAAGTGGCCCAAGGTGTGAATGTGTGTGTGAATGGTGAAGGGATTGGTGCTGCACCGTGGCTGCCTCATCCATCCAGGTGGATGCGCTGTAATTTCCCTCTGGGATTAATACAGTAAACCAAAAAAGAAAGAAAACTGTGAAGTGCTGCTTGTCACCAGATTTATATCATGGAATGACTTTTGCATTGGGGTGTAACGGTACGCCTAAAACCACAGTTCGGTACGTACCTTGGTTTTTTTTGTAACTTAGATTTTTATTCATTTTTCATCATATATAATGCATTCAGATCACATTCTACATTTAAAAAACAAAGGGGTTAGGGTAGGGAAAAATTAAAAAAAAAAATAAATAAATAAAAAAATAAAAAAATAAAAAAAATAAAAAGGGGGGGGGCAAATGTTGGAGCATCAAGTTTTTAGTTTCCATCTCTTAATTCTTCTGGTTTTTTCAGTGTCTTTGGTTATTCTTTCAATTTCTGCCTCGTTGTTGCACTTTGTAGTGTGTCCATTTCCGCCATTTTTTCTCCCATATTCCTTCTTGCATTCTTCGTCGATATGTTAGTTTTTCCATCATACGTATGTCCTCAACAATGTCAGTTCATTGTTCTTGGTCAGGAAGAACTTCTGATCGCCATTTTTTTGTGAGAGTTTTTTTACATGCAATCAACAAGATTTTAACTAGATATCTGTCCTCAGCCTGTATAACATTGTCTTTTTTAAGATCACATAAGTACATCAGGTTACAGTTCATTGGTATATTATATCCTAATATCCTCTGTATTGTCACATGCATAGATTTCCAAAATGATGATATTTTGTAGCATTTCCAAAACATATGTGAGTGGTCTGCATTTTGAGCCCCACATCCCCTCCAGCATAAAGATTGGGTATTTGTATATTTTCCTTGAATCTGTGGTGTAATGAAAAAGCGAATCAGGTTTTTCCATCCAAATTCCCTCCATGCCCTTGAATTTGTTGATGTGTGTTGTGTTTTCCATATTTCCTGCCAGCTTTCTTCTGTTATGTTTAAATTGAGCTCTTTCTCCCATTTCTCCTTTATATAGTTACTTGTATGATTGTTTGTCATAAGTTTCTGATATAGTTTTGAAATAATTCTTATTTTATTTCCTGCATATGAGCTTAAAATAAGTTGTATAATCTCGTTCACATCTGTTTGGAGGTTATGCCTAATCTTCTTCATATAGTAATCTCTCATCTGCAGATATCTGAAAAATTCCGATCTTTCTAATTTAAATTTTCTCCTGATATTTACAAAGCTCCCGAGATCTTTTTTTCCGATATTGCCCCATGCTGTGATTCCCTTGTTCACCAGATTTTTGTATCCCCTATCTTGTTTTGCCGGTTCAAACTGACTGTCAAATGCTACCCATTTCAATAGTTTTATGTCTTCCCTTATATTATATTTTTGTACTATTTTATACCACAGTTCTAAAGTAAATTTAGTGATTGGGTCTATTTGTTTGATTTGCTTATATGCATCTTTATCCCCTATTATGCTTTGTACTGGGAGTCCCTCAATTTCCTTTTCCATTTCTTTCCATTTTGCCTCATATCCCTCGTCGCACCAACATATGATATATCTTATTTGTGCTGAGTAGTAATATTCCTTTAGACTCGGTAGGCCCATGCCTCCTTTCTCTTTTGGTAATTGGAGGGTTTTATATTTCACTCTTGGTTTTTTACCTCCCCAAACAAATCTCGATATCATCCTGTCCCACTTTGAGAATTGGGCATCTGGAATCTCTGTTGGTATAGCTTGGAAGAGGTAAAGTAATCTAGGTTGTATGCTGATTTTGACTGTCTCAATTTTTGAATTCAGATCCATATTTAAGATTGACCATCTATCAATATCTTTTTTTATTTCTTGTTCCAACCTATCATAGTTTGCTTTATATATTTTGCTTAGGTCTTTAGGTATGTTCACTCCAAGGTATTTTATTTCTTTTTGGTTCCAGTTTAGTTTGATCTTATCAGTTATCTGGTTTAGAGGGTTATAGTGGAATGTCAGTATTTGTGTTTTTGTTATGTTTATCTTGTATCCTGATAATTTTCCAAAATTTTCTATCAAGTTCATCATTTCCATTATTGATTTATCTGGTTGTTCAAGGTAAACTATAATATCGTCTGCAAATAGCCCAATCTTGTGTTCCGCCCCCTTTATTGT
Source organism: Pholidichthys leucotaenia (assembly GCA_020510985.1). Lineage (NCBI taxonomy): Eukaryota > Metazoa > Chordata > Actinopteri > Cichliformes > Pholidichthyidae > Pholidichthys > Pholidichthys leucotaenia. The sequence continues at coordinate 23,602,986 of CM035841.1, forward strand.
TACACCTTTTAATTTCTTATTTTGTCGTATCGCTTGAGCCAATGGTTCTATGAACAGAGCAAACAAGGTGGGCGATAAGCAGCATCCCTGCCTAGTTGATCTTTGTATATTTACTTTGTCTGTTAAGCTGCCGTTTATCTTGATTCTTGCCACAGGTTCTTGATATAGCGTCCTTATGCATTGTACTGATTTTTCGTTAAATCCAAAGCGCTCCAGTACACTATATAGGAATTTCCAGTTAACCCTGTCAAATGCTTTTTCTGCGTCTAAACTCATTATTACTGCGCTTTTCTTTTCTTTATGTATTTGGTTAATTATATGTATTGTTCTCCTGATATTGTCATGTGTTTGGCGTCCCTCTATGAATCCAGTTTGATCATCTTCTATCAGTTCCGTCAAGAATGTCTTTATTCGTTTACATATAATTGTTGTGTATATTTTATAATCTACATTTAATAAAGAGATTGGTCTATAGTTTCCGCATTGTTCTTTATCTTTCCCTGGTTTTAAAATAACTGAAATGATTGCTTCGTTCCATGATGGAGGTATTTTGTTGTTGTTCAGCGTCCAATTAAATGACTTTAGGAGTTGTGGCGTGAGTTCTTCTATAAACAGTTTATAAAACTCAGAAGGGTATCCATCACTACCTGGTGATTTACCGTTTTTAAGTGACTTAATCACATCTCTGATCTCTTGTGTTGTTATTTCTGCTGTTAGTTTTTCATTTTGTTGATTTCCTATTGATGGCAAGTCCAATGTGTCTAGAAATTTTTTGATATCTTTAGTATTTGTTTCTTCAGGTTGCGAGTATAGTTCTTGGTAAAAATTATGGAAAATTTCTTCGATGTTTTCTGGGTTAACTGTGGTTTTATTTGTGGTGGGGTCTTTAATCTTGTATACATTATTCATTGTTTGTTGTTTTCTTAACCGTTTTGCCAGCAGTTTTGTGGCTTTTGGCCCCGTTTCATAATATTTTTGCTTTAGATATCTATTTTTCCTTTCAATTTCATCCATTTGTGTTTCTTTTATCTTTGTTTTTTCTTCTTTAATTTCTTGATATATTTTTGGGTCATTTGTGCTTTGATGTTTACGTTCTAATTCCCTCAGTCTCTCACATCTTTGTTCATACGCTTCCAGTTTAGTCTTATTTGCTTTTCCTGTTTCAACAATTAATTTACCCCTTAACACGGCTTTTAGTGTGTCCCATAGTATTGTTGGGTCCACTTCTTCATTGTCATTCTCTTGGATATATTCGTTTATGTTTATTTTTATTCTTTCTTTCATTTTCTCATCATTTAACAGTCCTACGTTAAGTTTCCATGTTGTTTGTCGTTTTCTATTGTTCAAATACGTATATTTCCATGTATATAGGATTATGATCTGATATTTCTGCCCCTCCAATCCAACAATTTCTCACCCTGTATCTGTCACCTTCATTCATAAGGAAGTAATCTATTCTAGAGTGTACTTTATGGACTGCTGAATAATGTGTATAGTCTTTTTCGAGTGGGTGCAGGTCCCTCCATATGTCTACCATACCCATTTCTGCCAGTGAGGTTCTTATGAACTTTGTTACATGTTTTTTTGTCTTCTTAACACTTGTTGTGTCAACTTCATGATCCATGACAGCATTTAAGTCTCCTCCACAAATTAGGACTCCTTCACTGTGTGTTGCTATGAGATCAAACAGATGTTGAAAAAAACCCTTGTCACTTTCTGGTGGGGCATAGATGTTCACTAATGTAATCTGCATACCATCTATTCTTCCCTTTATTATTACATACCTGCCTTCTTTATCCTGGATTTCCTGTTCACTTTCAAATTGTATTTTGTTTGAGATTAGTATCATAACCCCCCTTTTTGCTCCTCCCTTAAATGAACTGTAGTAGGAGTTCTTATAGCCAAATCTCTTTAGTTTCACATGTTCTGTCTTGCTCAAATGTGTCTCTTGCATAAATATAATTTCAGCTTTTTCCTTCTTGAATTTTCTTATTATTCTTTCCCTTTTAACAGGTGAGTTCAGACCATTCACGTTTAATGTCATTATCTTAAGATTTTTACCCATATTCATGTTTTTCCATTTTTTTAACTTGTGCTCCTAGCCCCTTTAACAACAAAAATAACACATATTTATATAAAAACACATTAAAAAATCTCGACCTCCGTACTTTGGGCCTTTCTTCTGCCCACTGGTCCCTGTTGGTGGGTGGGGGGTTTGTCTTCACAGAGTGAAGGGCCCTCCCTAGACTTCTAATTACTATCAAAGTAATAGTCATAAGTCTAGAAATGTCCAACAAATATTACTTAAACCTCTCCTAGCCGTCTGTTTCTCTTTTACCTTGTCTTCTTGGCCTTCATTTCTTCTGTGCCTTTCTTAATCTTTGTTATGATCTAGGCTTTCAGTTGAAAGCCTTGTAGCTTGTCCTGGGCCCGCTGCTCTACGTCTCTCCCCCTTCTTCCGCCGTTCACTCGCCTCCACTCCGTCTGTCGTGGTGCGTTCAGGGCCGCCGCTGCTCCAGCCGTCTCCTTCGGCACGCTCACCTCAAGGCCCCGCTCCATCATATCCCGCGCTGCCTCTTCGGCCGTGTTGTAGGTTCTTGTGCCTTCCTCCCAATGAATCCTCATTTTCGTTAGCGGCGTTTGGAATCTAATTTTTTTCTCTTTCAGCGTTTTTTTAATATTGGCATATTTCTTCCGCTGCTGCACGATTTCTGTTGGGTAGTCATGGTCAAAAAATACCTGTTTGTCGCCGATTCGTATCTTTTTTTTCCATGCTTGCGTCAGGATTCTTTCCTTTATGTCATATTTCACAAAGTTTACCACAACTGACCTGGGTGGAGAGTTTGTTTTCGGGTTCTGTGCCGGTGTTCTGTGCGCCCGTTGAATCTGCAGATCCGTTTCTCCGGGTATTTCCAGTTCTTTTTTTAAGAACTGATCCATGAATTTTGTCATCGAGTTGCCTTCAATGCCCTCCGGAATTCCAAAGATGCGCATATTGCTTCGTCGGGATCTGCTCTCCAAGTCGTTTATTTTCTCCTGCATCCTCTGCGTTTGCGTCGTCAGGGTCTGTAGTTGTTCGTTTGCCTCGCTTTTCCAATCTTCTAGTTCCGAAATTCGGGTCTGCGCTTCTGTCATACACGCCCGCTGGGAGCGCAGCTCCTCCATGTTTTCCGTTAATTTACGCTCCATTTCTCTTCGGAGGTCCATGATTTCCTCCTTAATTTCTTTTTTCAGTTCCTCCTTAAGAGCCGCTAAATCCTGTTGTAGCTGTCGCTTGAATTCTCTTAACTCTTCACCCAAACTGGCGATGCCAGCGTTCATGTTGTCGAGTCTGGTGTCTTCCATTTTCTCTGCTGTAGACATCTCGTTTTTTTGGGCTTTGCGTACAGCGGTTTTTCCTGCGTTGTTGGAGAGGAATTCTTCAATTTTACCCTGTTTTTGTCCTTGTGCCCGGTTCCTTCGTGTTTTCATCCCTTAGTTTATTGATTCGTTTATGTCGAGTTGGCCATTTACCGATGATTTTTAATCCGGCTAGGGAGAGCTCTTTGTTTAAGTGTTATGTCTCTCCGCCATCTTCACCAAATACCACGTACCTTGGTTTTAAGGTCACAGTTCGGTTCATTTTTGGTACATTAAGGAAACAAAATGCAAAACATAGAACTGCTGATCTTTTGTAGAAGTGAGAACAGCTTTACTGACAAAAATCTGCAAACTTAAAGCAGTAAATTCTCCAATAAAAAAATTCTCAAACAAAATTAAAATGTGTACAATAAATCAATTATCTTTTTAGGAAATGAACGATGCAGACAAGTGCAACAGTAGAAGTTTTTTTTTTTTTTTTTTTGTTACTTATTTGTACCCGTAGGTAGACTTGGTTTGCAGTCTGGTGACAAGCCACCGGCTGCTGGTCGCTGCATGCGTGAGCGCCCTAAACCTACATGTTTTTGGTATGCGGGAGGAAACCGGAGAAATCCCGGAGTAAACCCGCGCAACACGGGGAGAACATGCAAACTCCACACAGCTCACTGTTGGTCGGGGGCTGGGATCGAACCCACGATCTCATGATCCCCGCGATCCCCCGGCCGAGGATAAAACTGTGCTGCCACAGTGCTAAACCACTGCACTGAACAGCCTATTATAAAAAGTTCCCACAGCTAAATAAAATAATGACCCATGAAACATGAGTTGGAAACATGAACTTAACAGTTTAATCAAAAGTGTTTGTAGCAACGCAATTAAATAACCGACATAAAAGCTGGACCTTTTAACCCAAAAACTAAAGAACTAAAACTCAATTATTGTCATGTATGCTGCGCTTTTGATTAGCGCACAAATGAATTGATATGAGCCCAGTCACAGGTGAACGTGTTTAACAGAAAATCAACATACAAAAGTGTCCATGAAAACACTCCAAGATGAGTAATGATTAAAGATGCACTGGCTACAAACTCCGTTGGCTGGAGGAGAGATGAGCCCCACACGCTCCCAGGCAAATATAACGAGGACAAAGACTTACATGAGAGTATTGGAGCGCAGCTGGCTCTGGTAAAACAACACTGCCCGAAATCCAAAAAATAAGAGAAACCAACAAGGAATGAGCCTGAACATCAAATGTTGACTTATGCCACCACACTGAGTGTTCACACTGTCACCCATAAGTACACCGTGTTCTTAGTGAGTGACAAGTGGATGCAGGTGTGTGGCGGCAGCCGGTGCATGAGTGCGTGTCTGTGTATGTGAGAAAGAATGAATGTGTGTGTATGTGTGGAAACACAAAAGGTGATGGCAAACAGCTGGTGAATGCCTGGCAGGGAGAGAAGGAGGCGTGGTTGTAGACTTGCGGGGCACCCAGGACCCGGAGGCTCTTCTATCCTGCCAGCTGAGAATTAAGAAAACAATGATCAGGGAAACAACACCCACAAATCATGGAACAGGGTTGAGATATCAACCCCGTCCATGACAAATGACAGCTTCTACTGCATCATACAGGGCTGTTGTAACTCTACTGTTCAAAACAAACTGGAGTAATAGTCTTCAACTCCTTAAAGTCAAAAAGAAAACAACAAACTAGTCCATCCTGTTTGAAACCTTGCTGAGTCTAGAGGCTTAAAAGTTTCATAGTTAGGCTTCAAAATGAAAACTAAAAACTTTTTCCAGTCCAAAATAAGTTTACAAATGCTTTAAGTGACAGTAGAGGAATGTGAGCCTTCGCTACATACACACATGGACAAAATTGTTGGTGCCCCTCTGTTAATGAAGGAAAAACCCACAATGATCACAGAAATAACTTGAATCTGACAAAAGTGGTAATAAATAAAAAGTCTATGAAAATTAACCAATGAAAATCAGACAATGCTTTTGAATTGTGGTTCAACAGAATTATTTTAAAAAACAAACTCATGAAACAGGCCTGGACAAAAATGATGGTACCCTTAACTTAATATTTTGTTGCACTGTAGAGGATGTGATAATGACGAGTCTGAGTTTATTTCACATGTCAGGTTTATTCACATTCTCTAACATCAGCAGAACAGGAAAAGAGAATGAACTCCAGACATTCGTCCCTTTTATACCCCAGGACATCAAAGCACACAGTAACATTGTATTTTAATCCTAAATAACAATGCATCCCTTTCAGCCTTTATCCCCTTCACCCAAAGTCACTGGGAGTCAGGAAATCTCCCCAAGGCCATCTCTTTGCACCACATTTCACATCTCCCTGTTATCTCCCAGGAGGCTCAGTCCTTTGTTCATCTGAGACGTGAAACACACAGTAAGCATATAGTGGTATACATATGAAGCATCAGGTTACATACATTTGTGCATACGAAACCCACATATGTGTCCCACAGCACAACCTTTTGAGGCAATCACTGCAATCAAATGATTTCTGTAACTGTCAATGAGACTTCTGCACCTCTCAGCAGGTATTTTGGCCCACTCCTCATGAGCAAACTGCTCCAGTTGTCTCAGGTTTGAAGGGTGCCTTCTCCAGATGGCATGTTTCAGCTCCTTCCACAGATGTTCAATAGGATTTAGATCAGGGCTCATAGAAGGCCACTTTAGAATAGTCCAATGTTTTGCTCTTAGCCATTCTTGGGTGTTTTTAGCTGTGTGTTTTGGGTCATCCTATTGAAAGACCCATGACCTGTGACCGAGACCAAGCTGTCTGACACTGGGAAGCACATTTCTCTCTAGAATACTTTGATAGTCTTGAGATTTCATTGTACCCTGCACAGATTCAAGACACCCTGTGCCAGATGCAGCAAAGCAGCACCACAACATAACAGAACCTCATCCATGTTTCACAGTAGGGACAGTGTTCTTTACTTGGTATGCTTCATTTTTGCGTCTGTGAACATAGAGCTGATGTGCCTTGGCAAAAAGTTCCAGTTTTGTCTCGTCTGTCCATAGGACATTCTCCCAGAAGGTTTGTGGCTTGTCAACATGCAGTTTGGCAAATTCCAGTCTGGCTTTTTTATGATTTGTTTTCAACAGTGGTGTCCTCCTTGGTCGTCTCCCATGAAGTCCACTTTGGCTCAAACGACGGATGGTGCGATCTGACACTGATGTACCTTGACCTTGGAGTTCACCTTGAATGTGTTTAGAGATTGTTCTGGGCTCTTTTGTTACCATTCGTATTATCCGTCTCTTCCATTTTTCATCAAGTTTCCTCTTGCAGCCACGTCCAGGGAGGTTGGCTACAGTCCTGTGGATCTTAAATTTCTGAATAATATGTGCAGCTGTAGTCACAGGAACATCAAGCTGCTTGGAGATGGTCTTATAGCCTTTACCTTTAACATGCTTGTCTGTAATTTTCTTTCTAATCTCCTGAGACAACTCTCTCCTTTGCTTCCTCTGGTCCATGTTTAGTGTGGTACACACCATGTCACCAAACAGCACAGTGACTACTTGTCACCCTTTAAATAGGCCGACTGACTGATTACAAGTTTGTAGATACCTGTGATGTTAATTAGAGGACACATCTTGGTTGAACATGTCGCTATGGTCACATTATTTTCAGTCTTTTCTAGGGGTACCATCATTTTTGTCCAGGCCTGTTTCATGAGTTTGTTTTTTAAAATAATTCTGTTGAACCACAATTCAAAAGCATTGTCTGATTTTCATTGGTTAATTTTCATAGAATTTTTATTTATTACAACTTTTGTCAGATTCAAGTTATTTCAGTGACCATTGTGGGTTTTTCTTTCATTAACAGAGGGGTACCAACAATTTTGTTAACATGTGAAGATAGATGAAGGAAACAGGGAGTGGTAAGAGCAGAGGCGAACAACAGGGGGTCACATGATGATCTGATGGCCGACAGCTGTGGTTTGACTCCAAACTCCGGTTTTAGTTCTGATACATTGTGGAGAGTTGTGAAGGATGAGACTGAGTGTATTCCTCAGGTTCTGCTTTATTCACAATGACATTCTCCAACAAAAAGAGGATGAATCTTCTCACATCTGTCCTTTTATACCAGGACATCAAACATACAATCACATGGTGCTTAACCCTTGTGTGACCCCCGGGGGGTCACCCGGACCCCGCCTCCTCGCATCTTGCCCCAGCGCCCCCTAGCGGTCTGGGTGTGTGTTTGGCGGTGGTGGTTAGACCGGAAACTCAACCCACTATATTGGCATCCCCCCCCATCGTATCATAGCGCCCCCTAGCGTCCTGGGGGTGTGTGGGGGGGGGGTCGAGAAGACCCCCCGTCGCCACCAAAAACCGGAAACCCCAACCCCCAGCCCCTCCATCATATCATAGCGCCCCCTAGCGTCCTGGGGTTGGGGGGGGTCTAGAAGACCCCCTAGCGTCCTGGGGTGGGGGGGTCAAGAAGGCCCCCGTCGCCACCAAAAGCCGGAAACTCAACCCCCTATATCGGCATCTCCCCCCCCCCCCAAGACCCCTCCTGTCATAGCGCCCCCTAGTGTCCTGGGATGGTCATGACTACTACCATCAAATACAATCCGATCCACCTAGTGGTCTCGGTGGTGAGGGCTGTCCACACACACGCGCACACAAGACCATTACTCTGTGTCCTGTGAGCATTAATTTGTTTGAATCAAACCACAGTTTATATATTCAATTCAAATGTTTATTTCAAACTCAGGGTTCATATTAAGAGCAAAACTAAAACGAGTAGTAAATAGATAAATAAATAAATAAAAGTATATACAGATCAGCAGACACTCAGCGCTCTTGTAACAACAATAACATACAGTAATGGACTCAGTATAAAATGGAGCGCCACCACTTCCAAATGCTGGAATGAAGTGTGAGTGACGAGTTGACAATTGCTGATATAAGATGATTGTTACATGCCAGCAACCTTCTCATAAAACTGTAAACATTCTTACGTATCAATTCGCCAAAAGACGGAATGTTCACAGACACAAACATCTTGCTTGCACTCGACCTTCGTGATACATCTAACAACCTTCTTAGGGAGTTATTATATGCAATGCGGATTTTGTTCCTAACAGCAACATTGCTATTAAACCATAAAGGCGAGCAGTACATTGAGGTACAGAAGGTCTTGAACAACATACATTTGACATCAGGAGAACACCTATGGAAATTTCTCAACAGTAAATTTGTTTGAGCATACAGTTTCCTGAGATGCCTGTTACAATCAACATTGGTCTTATCAGATTCAATCCACACACCTAGGTATTTGACTTTTTCAACAAAGTTCAAGCTATTACCACAAAGTGGCATAACAGGATTCGACGTATTGACACCCTTTGGTTTGAAAGCCATACACATAGATTTAGTACAGTTGAACAAGATGTCATTATTTTCACCAAATTTTTCACATACCGAAAGGAGATGTTGCATCGCTGCAGTAGACAAACTTAACAAACAGAGGTCATCAGCGTAGAAAATGTGATTTAACAGTGCACCGTTAAAGGAGCCGCCCACATTAGTATTGTTCAACAGTACACTGAGATCATCAACATAGACATTAAACAACAAGGGTGACAGTATACCACCTTGTTTAACACCGTTGGTCACATGAAATTTGGATGAGGTGACATTGCCCCATCTAACAACCATAGACTGCCTTCTGCACCAGTATAACAGGATGCTAACAATGTAAATAGGAATACCTCGATCGATCAATTTTCTGAACAAACACCAGTGGTTAATCCTGTCAAAAGCTTTGCTAGCATCTAGGAACGTAGCATAGACACTAGTGGAATGGCTTCTGAAGTAGTCAACAAATTCATGGAGTAGGTAAACAGCCTTGTCAGTTGAAAGAGCTGATTTGAAACCAAACTGATTGTCGTTTGTCCACAGATAATCCTCAATTCTGTTCAGGAATAAACCCTCTAACAGTTTAGATATAACATTTGCAATAGCTATAGGTCTGTAGTTGTTCATATCAGAAAGACTGGCACACTTGTTTTTCACCAAAGGAATAATAACAGAGTCCATCAACATATCTGGCATGTAACCATGAACAAACATACAGTTAAAACACAATGACAACAGAATACACAAATTGAAATCAGCGTTGATGAGGCATTCACTGGTGAGACAGTCAGGGCCAGCTGATTTGCCTTTCTTGAGAACTTTGATCAGTGAATCAACTTCAACAGGAGTAACAGCAGAAATATCAGAGGCATCAAACATGTCGTTATACAGACGAATATCATGCATAACAGAATCCTTCATTGAAACATTCTTGACTGAGTTGAAAATAGCTTCATAATGACATTTCCATTTTTCAGCAATATTAACGTCACCAGTCACACCATCAATAGTGTTTGATCTGACAGACCGGTGGGAGCTCATAGCCTTCATTTGTTTCCAGAATTCTACCATGTTCAGTTCACTCATGTGATTAGCTAGCTGGTCACATTTGATACTTTCTTCATTGCGCCTGCAGGCTCGTAGAGCATATTTGAACCTAGCCCTGCAATTTTTCATGTTTTCAAATATTGGACCAGAACGTGGTTTGCTATTACTCCTCCACCACAAAAAAGCATCCCGAGCAGCTGTGTGAGCCTCACTAACGACATCATTCCAGCCTGGGACGTTATATTGGGTGGCCACACTGTGGCTAGGAATGCATTCACTCACACAGTAATTTAAAGCATCAATAATATCACTGTAGAACCTGTTGATATCGTCCCTGTGTGCCGCACAATTACGGTCGTGACACCTGATGGCGTCCATAGGAGCACGGATGTTACAGAGTTTCCTACGAGTAAGTTTCTTATATCTGGACAGGTCTGACGCTGTGGCATCACGCCATTTGTATGTTCTACTGCCCGTTGTGGCTGAGGGGGCTTCCCGGGGGCCACTTACAGCACTTGATACCTCAATATCTATAGATAAAGGTACATGATCAGAACTCACATAGTCATAGTCATAGTCATAAAAATACATATACAAATCAGAATCAGAATCATTTATTGCCATTGTTCATATAGTACACAAACTAGGAATTTGTCTCGGTGCAATGCTGCAACATTAAACATGATAAAAATAAAAGATAGAAATAAAAAACTATACATGCAATAAAATGTAGAATAAGAATGAGTAATACTAGTCTAAGCAATTTTTAAATATATTAGCGAGCAGCAGATATTGTGGAGTATCACATAGCGCAGTCGGTAATGCAAAGAGAAAACAGTGATGATTGACAAGAGTCTGATTGAGCTGCTGTACATAGTGCACGAGAGTCAATAAGTCACTTAGTGTTCAGCAGTCTGATGGCAGAGGGGAAGAAGCTGTTCATGTGACGGGAGGTTTTAGTCTGAATGGACCGAAGTCTTCTACCTGAGGGGAGGGAAGGGGGGGGGGGGCAAACAGTACGTGACCAGGGTGTCAGCCTGCACACAAATTCCCCAACTATCACTTCCCCCGACCACCTGTTCCAAAACATTAATTCCCAACGATTGATTTTTCCAGCCTTCTTCTCCAAAACATTAAGTCCCACTTCCCCCATCCACCTGTTCCAAAACATTAATTCCCGACGATTGATTTTTCCAGCCTTCTCCTCCGAAACATTAATTCCCAATGATTGATTTTTCCATCCTTCGGTTTCAAACCATTAATCCCCAACCATGACACACACACGCACACACACACGCACACACAGGAACATTACTCTCTGTCCTGTTGGTTAAAAAAAAAAATCCAGAAATCCTATGAGAAAAAATAGCCTTCCTATAGGAAACCAAAGAAATGTTATAATTCCTTTGAGGGCCTGGTCCTCAGTATTGGGCACTTGAGCAATTTTAGGTTAAACCCAATTTTATTTGCCTTAGTTTATCGTCCCCCATCAACCTACTCAGAATTTTTATCCGAATTTGCTGATTTCTTAGCTGATTTAGTGCTGAAATCTGATAGAATAATTATAGTAGGGGACTTTAATATACATGTGGATGTAGATAGTGACTGCCTTAATGTGGCATTTAATTCAATATTAGACTCGGTTGGGTTTTCTCAGAAAGTAGGAAATTCTACTCATTACCTCCACCATACACTGGACCTTGTTCTGACATATGGCATAGAAATAGAAAATCTTGTAGTGTCTCCTCATAACCCTGTACTGTCAGACCATTGTCTGTTAACCTTTGATTTTACTATTTCTGACTATTTGGCTCCTAAAGAAAAATATTATTACAGTAGATGCCTCTCAGATGATGCTGTTACCAAATTTATGCAGATTGTTTCCTCTACGCCGTGTGTCAACACAACGAAAATAAGCTATAGACAGCTTGCTCCTTCTGTAATTGATAACATGGTGGATAGTGTTTCAGCTTCTCTGCATCAGACTCTAGATTTGGTGGCCCCCTTAAAAAAGAAAAAGTCTAATCAGAGATTTCTAACTCCTTGGTTCAACACAGAAACTCGTAGCTTAAAACAGAAGACTCGTCAATTAGAAAGAAAATGGCGCTCCACTAATTTAGATGAAATCTATTTAGCTTGGAGAAATCATCTTTTAATTTATAAAAAATCTCTTAGAAAAGCTAGAACGAGTTATTACGCTGCATTAATAGAAGAGAACAAGAATAATCCCAGGTTTCTTTTCAGTACTGTAGCCAGGTTGACAAAGAGTCAGAACTCTGTCAATCCTAGCATTCCCTTAGAGCTTACTAGTCAGGACTTGATGAACTTTTTCAATAATAAAATTTCATCCATCAGAGATAAAATCAATCAGATTCTTCCCACAGTTAACTTAAATACTGTAACTACTACAACTCCTTCTATTGATGTCTGTCTTGATGAGTTTACTCCAATCGACCTTTGTGAGTTAGACAAAATAGTTTCCTCATCCAAACCTTCAACTTGTCTTTTAGACCCTATTCCTACCAGGTTATTTAAAGAAGTCTTCCCACTTATTGGTAGCCTTATTCTTCATATAATCAATTCTTCATTAACTTTAGGCCATGTACCGCAGGCTTTTAAAACGGCTGTAATTAAACCCTTACTCAAAAAGCCAACGCTAGATCCAGGAGCTTTAGCTATCTATAGACCAATCTCTAATCTCCCTTTCATTTCAAAAATCTTAGAAAGAGTTGTTGCTACGCAATTATTTGACCACCTACAGGGAAATGGTTTACTTGAAGAGTTTCAGTCTGGGTTTAGAATCCATCATAGTACTGAAACAGCCTTAGCGAAGGTCACTAACGACCTCCTCATTGCATCTGATAATGGACTAGTTTCTGTACTTGTCCTTTTAGACCTTAATGCAGCTTTTGATACTATCGATCATAATATTCTACTTGATAGATTAAAACACTATGTTGGACTTAATGGAACTCCGTTGCAGTGGTTTAGATCTTATTTATCTGATAGGTTCCAGTTTGTTCATGTAAATAATGAGTTTTCTTTCAACTCAAAGCTCAGTCATGGAGTTCCACAGGGATCTGTGTTAGGCCCTACTCTTTTTAGTTTATATATGCTTCCGTTAGGCAACATTATTAGAAAGCACTGTATACATTTTCATTGTTATGCTGATGACACACAATTATACCTGTCAATGAAGCCAGATGATAGTAATCAATTAGCCAAGTTAGAAGCCTGTCTTAAGGAAATCAAAGCTTGGATGACTTGTAATTTCCTGCTATTAAATTCAGATAAGACTGAAGTCATTCTTGTCGGTCCAAAAAACCTTAGAAATTCCTTTCCAAATCAAACTTTCAGTTTGGATGCTGTTACTCTTTCTCTTAATAGCTCTGTGAGGAACCTTGGAGTTATTTTTGATCAGGATTTGTCCTTCAATTCACATATTAAATTTGTTTCTAAGACTGCCTTCTATCATTTGCGTAATATTGCCAAGATTAGGAGCATCTTGTCTCAGAGTGATGCTGAGAAACTGATCCACGCTTTTGTTAGCTCGAGATTAGATTATTGTAATTCTTTATTATCAGGCTGTCCTAAAACATCTTTAAAAAGTCTTCAGCTGATCCAAAATGCTGCAGCAAGAGTTTTAACAGGAACTAGAAAGAGAGATCATATCTCTCCGGTTCTGGCCTCCCTTCATTGGCTTCCCATAGAGTTTAGAATTAAGTTTAAAATCCTTCTTCTTACTTACAAAGCTCTAAACAATCAGGCTCCTTTTTATTTAAAAGATCTGATACTACCGTATCATCCTAACAGAGCACTACCCTCCCAAAATGCAGGATTACTTGTAATACCTAGAATCTCCAAAAGTACAATGGGAGGCAGAGCCTTCAGTTATCAAGCTCCTCTCCTGTGGAATCAGCTGCCAATCTGGATTCGGGAGTCAGACTCGATCTCTGTTTTTAAGAATAGGGCTAAAACCTACCTTTTTGATATAGCCTACAATTAGGGAGGGATCATGTGTTTCTGAACCCTCCCTTAGTTATGCTGCTAATAGGTTTAGTCAGCCGGGGGACCTCCAGTAATGCACTGGGCCTCACTCCTTTTCTCACTCTCAACGAAATATTTTTTTTTTGCTGGTCATTAACATTTGTTTGTTCTCTCCCATAGATTGAGTCCCCATCGTGCTGTTTGCTCTCTACATGTCTGTTCTTTTCTTCTTCTCTATCCCCTTACCCCCCAGCCAGTCGCAGCAGATGACTGCCCCTCCCTGAGCCTGGTTCTGCTGGAGGTTTCTTCCTGTTAAAAGGGAGTTTTTCCTCTCCACCGTCACCAAGTGCTTGCTCACAGGGGATCGCCTGATTGCTGGGGTCTTTCTGCAACTGTGGGGGTTCCCCCTACAGTTGATAGTGCTGTGAGATGACTGTTGTTGTGAAATGGTGCTATATAAATAAAGTTGAATTGAATTGAATTGAAATAACAGTGGTTTGAGTTGATGATGAATTTGGATGAAATTTTCACCAGAAGGGACTCTACGCCTGGAATCAAACCCAATAAATTTATAGGTATCACACATGTCAGAATGGTTGGGGTATCTACTTCTTTATTTTTGTTTAAATTGTCCAAGCATCGTACATACTTCTGTGCAATATGTGATGTATGGGAGCATTAATGAATGTTAAAAAAAAGTGTATATAGTGTTTCTTTTTTTGGGAGAGAAACATCAGCTCTCTATTCTGTTAAAATATAACCCAGTGGAATGCACAGAGTCAGTGCATTGTGCTTGTCTGTGACCACACACACACACACACACACACACGCACATATGCAAATGCAATCCGATCCACCTAGGGGTCACACACACACACACACACACACAGAGTGGTGGTCAGGGGCTGTCCACACACGCACACACGTTTGAGTTGATGATGAATTTGGATGAAATTTTCACCAGAAGTGACTCTAAGAATGTTTGGGGTATTTATTCTTTTATTTACCTTTTATTTATTAATTATTTACAGTACAATATAGACTTACTGCCTCGCAGCGATGAGGAGGAACTTCTCTTACGGGCCTATTCCAGAACACTCGGGCCCGTGTTCGAATTTGAGAAAGTCGCATCTTTTCCCAGTAAAGTTAGGACCAGCCTGGGAGATTGGGCTTTTATGAGGCTGACGAGCAGATCGTCCACAATCCACCGCTCGTCCGGAATCACGGTCGTCAACGGATACACTATAGCGTTTGCATCGGAGTCGCCCCTCTTCTATCTCAGGGGTGAGGGTCCTTTGGTGCAAAAACTGGAATCCGTCGCAGTGATCGTAGACAGCAGCGCGTTGTACAGGACGGACGTGTTGAAGACAGAGGCCCCCGAGTGGCCCGGTCCCAATCCGCTAAGGGCGTCCATCAAATGTAAGACCAAGGACTCAGTGATCAATGAGATGTTTATGCGAAACGGTGGTAGGGATCCTTTAGAGGGTTGCGTGGTAAACCAGAGATCGTGGACCGAATTAACAAGCCCCCAGTGGACTTTCAAAAGAGCCCCCAGCGACGTCCGGCGGGATCAGAATTGGGAGACGGAATACCCCGTGTCCGAGAGCCTTACCGCGATCGGACCTCGGGACTCTAACAACGCCACTGTCAGGTGGCTGTGCTGCACTCTCCCCGCTAGTTTTTCTGCGTTAATCACGAGTCGTAAGCAAGCCGACACATTCAGCAGTCGCATCAAGTTACATTCTAGGACAGCTAGAATCCGAAACCCCGTCACGTGGCAGGGCTTCGACGCCTTGTGCTCCCGCGTGCTAATCTCTCGAACTGAGAAGATATGGTCCAGAGGTTTGTGCAAGGTGTCCAACAGAGGACTCGAGGCGTTTCAACTGAACTCTGTCGTCCCCATCACACACCTGATTGTTGTAGTGGAGCCCGGGAAGTGGTACGCATGCCCGCGTTACATCGAAACAGACTCCGAACACACCGAGGAGTCTACGGTTTCGAGTGCCGAGAGTGTAGTATTCCACACAGAGGTGTGCTCGGCGTCACAATTCATCGAGGCTCTTGGGCGCGTCATGCTATCGGGGAACGTACACGAAGAACTGGAGATAAAGTGTCTGCAACGCGGGGTGTTTGAGTACATACAACGCGCGGTAGCTTGGTTCGCCGGTGCGACAGGACCTTTCAGATCGCGCAATGTAACCGTGTTTTCCCCCGAGGCCGAGTCCGAGCTGCAGCCGTGGACACATACGTTGCCATCGGGTCTAGATGTTTTGAGAACACGTAAAACCGGTTACCTCGTATCGTGTAAAGCACCGTGCGAGGAGAGACGAGACGTGAGAGTGCTACTCGCCAATTCTCAAGCGATCGTACACGTAAAGTGTCTCGGCAACCTTGTGCTCCATGTAAACTCCGGGAGTCTGTATCTGTCTAGGTTACAAGGAGAGTCGGGGATACACGCCGTCCTCAAGACTCCTTCAGACGAACCGGAACACGGGGACGACGTCGATCAAGTGCACATGGTCTGTCCTCTGTCGCTTAGACAGTTTTGCGAGCTGCGCGACATACCCAAAGGAGTTCGCGGTCCCGAAACGTGGAGGAGACCTCTCCCCTGGTCCAAGACCGACCCAGGTTCTTTTTGTTCAAAGGTATCCCAGTTAAAATTCAGGTGGGAATCCGGAACAAGCGATTGGTCACATGTGCCGGTTCGCGACGGCGGGACGACGCGTCGTCTGTGCGAAGATCAATTGCGCGAGTGGGATAGGTGTCCCTCGGATGGGAGACTGATACCCAAGATGGCTAGGTTCTGGGATTTGATAGATCACAAAGAATCGTTCGCGAGACAAAACGCAGCTGAAATGTCAAATGGACACCGATCGGACTCAAGCAACAGTGAGGACGAGTCCAATTCGCACGACGGTGACAACTCGACCGGCGCCGAAAGCGACTCGGACTCGACGCTCGACCGCGAGCCCCAGATAAGCGACCGTGAGCCCGTGATCGTGACCTGCTAATGGTACGAGAGCAGAGTTTCAAGCTTTGTTGTGCTAAACTATGGCTTCATTGACAATTATACCTGTCAATGAAGCCAGATGATACTAATCAATTAGCCAAGTTAGAAGCCTGTCTTAAGGAAATCAAAGTTTGGATGACTTGTAATTTCCTGCTATTAAATTCAGATAAGACTGAAGTCATTCTTGTTGGTCCAAAAAACCTTAGAAATTCCTTTCCAAATCAAACTTTCAGTTTGGATGCAGTTACTCTTTCTCTTAATAGCTCTGTGAGGAACCTTGGAGTTATTTTTGATCAGGATTTGTCCTTCAATTCACATATTAAATTTGTTTCTAAGACTGCCTTCTATCATTTGCGTAATATTGCCAAGATTAGGAGCATCTTGTCTCAGAGTGATGCTGAGAAGCTGATCCACGCTTTTGTTAGTTCGAGATTAGATTATTGTAATTCTTTATTATCAGGTTGTCCTAAAACATCTTTAAAAAGTCTTCAGCTGATCCAAAATGCTGCAGCAAGAGTTTTAACAGGTACTAGAAAGAGAGATCATATCTCTCCGGTTCTGGCCTCCCTTCATTGGCTTCCCATAGAGTTTAGAATTAAGTTTAAAATCCTTCTTCTTACTTACAAAGCTCTAAACAATCAGGCTCCTTTTTATTTAAAAGATCTGATACTACCGTATCATCCTAACAGAGCACTACGCTCCCAAAATGCAGGTTTACTTGTAATACCTAGAATCTCCAAAAGTACAATGGGAGGCAGAGCCTTCAGTTATCAAGCTCCTCTCCTGTGGAATCAGCTGCCAATCTGGATTCGGGGGTCAGACTCGATCTCTGTTTTTAAGAATAGGGCTAAAACCTACCTTTTTGATATAGCCTACAATTAGGGAGGGATCATGTGTTTTCTGAACCCTCCCTTAGTTATGCTGCTAATAGGTTTAGTCAGCCGGGGGACCTCCAGTAATGCACTGGGCCTCACTCCTTTCCTCACTCTCTATGAAATATTTTTTTTTTTGCTGGTCATTAACATTTGTTTGTTCTCTCCCATAGATTGAGTCCCCATCGTGCTGTTTGCTCTCTACATGTCTGTTCTTTTCTTCTTCTCTATCCCCTCACCCCCCAGCCAGTCGCAGCAGATGACTGCCCCTCCCTGAGCCTGGTTCTGCTGGAGGTTTCTTCCTGTTAAAAGGGAGTTTTTCCTCTCCACCGTCGCCAAGTGCTTGCTCACAGGGGATCGCCTGATTGCTGGGGTCTTTCTGCAACTGTGGGGGTCCTCCCTACAGTTGATAGTGCTATGAGATGACTGTTGTTGTGAAATGGCGCTATATAAATAAAGTTGAATTGAATTGAATTGAATTAAACTCTCGCCTCGAGATCGAATTTGTGCCCGCTTGCCCCGAACCAGAGGGCCACGTGTTCTTTGAACCCGTGCACAACCCGAATCACGGGACCGGAGGCCAATTACAGGAAAATGGAAAGCTCGTCAAGTTCCACAAGCCCCATGGGTTCCGCTCTCTGGTGTACGACATCTACACAGTCATGATTTACGGATGCGGGCTAACACCGGTGTTCGCGCACGGCTCGTCAGATACCGCGGGTAACAGGGTTCTCAACCTAGCCCTCAGGTCAATCGCTTTATGCGACAGATTGTCGAGCGAGGCTTACCCTAAGCACCCCAAGATCGTGATCATGGCTCGGGGCAGATGAGAGGAGGTAGTGAAACTCGCTCGCGAGATCAACCGCATCGTCGTCGTCACGACAGGCCGTAAGAGACGCGCGGGAGCTCTGGCGTACAAGTTCAAGGAGTTGCCGAGTACTTTGGAGAGAGAGGCCGGCTCGCCTTCGAGGCCGACCCCGGAGCGGGCTGCTCATTACGCCTCACCGACGTACTTCATGAGCGCAAATGGCACATCTACATTTAAACTAACGGCCCCTTGGCCCCGTCTTCTCAAGAGAGGCGACGTGAAGCACCCCGCGACGTGTTCGCGTGACCCAAGATGGATAGGACTGATGCTGTGTCTAGCCGAGTGGGAGGGACGGAGGGCGATCACGGACAGATTGGCACCGGGAGCATTGTAGTCTCTGAGACGAACACTCGCGTGAGCGTGGTGGACCTTTACGATCTGGCGTGTAAAGCCAGACTGCTGGGAGTTGTCGACTCGACATTCCGAGAGTTCTTAAACTCATACCGGCAGCCCAAGCTGTCCTCGGCGACACCGGGAGAGCCGACAGAAAGACAGTTGAACGAATACGCGATATAGCTCACGGTGCGAGGCGTGGAGAGAGGAGAATTACTCGCGTCGATTCGTGATCAACCGCTCACATTATCGGAAGTAATCGAGACCTACGCGAGGCTGATGCGAGACTTTGCCACGTGTTCCGGCGAGGAGTCCGCCAACACGTTGGACACGTTACAGGATTTCTTTGCTCTCGTGCTTCGGTATCCGGTGTTGCCACAGTTGACCGTGGACACCAAAGAGTGCCCCGAGTGCTACTTCGAAGCCGAAATAATGCTCGACTCCTGGGAGGAAGTGTGAAGGAAGATATCGTGTTACCATTTTACGCTCAGACACGAACAATTGCCTTTGAAACAAAGGGACGGGCAGTGTCTGGACCAGGACAGCGGCGATCGCCCAAGCATCGATGAAAATGCCGAAATGGTGAGACTCGGGCCTTGCGGTGCCGTGTTCATGACCGGGAAAAGCGATCGCGGTCCGGTCCGCGAGACCGCTAAACCCGGCAAGTTCCTCGAGCAATTGGAGTCGCTAAAGAGACGTGATGAGATAATTAAACAGAAGACACTGGGCAAAGACATTTTCCACCAAATGAACTCACAGGGTCGCACGCTCGACGAACTCGAGGCGCTTAGGTATCTCAGCTCTTATCCACTTGCGTGTCTTTACAGGCTATACGGCTCATTGAACAGAAGTCGCGAGAGAGCGCGGTTGCTCTCGGGTCAACAGCCGGAGATTGACTCGGGCCTAATCAGAGTGAAAGCCGAAGAGCTTCGACTTAACTTGAGGTCCATAGCATCCACAGGTAGCAACGACACGCTACTGTCATACGTGTACATGGCAATGATAGGACCCCTACGTAGATACAACTCGAGGTATAACTTCACAGCCGAGAGGGTCGTGCTATTCAAACACCTCATAGCGTGCGGCTTTCCCATAGAGAACGCGTCGAGTTTGGTGAGAAGCATACTCCATTCCTAGTGGGTGTCTATGATAGATCTGCCGCTGAACAAAGGGGTTGAGCTACAATTGAAAAAAACCAACGAGCCTACCGCTTATAACAGAAAGGTAGCTTCTCTCATATGGCTGTTCTCACATATCACAGCCTACTGCACGCTCCGCCAACTAGACCATGGACATGTGCGAATGGGAGACTCGCCTGAATGATTCGACAGCGACGCCATCTACGTGTTCGACCAAGACCACGTGGGGTTCAGATTATCTCGGCCGACCTCGCATTCGACCGGAGGACAAGTTTTGCCCGGGTGCTCAGCTTATGTGCCCTTCGCACAAATTCTGGACTTGCTTGCATTGCGAGATAGCGTCGAAGAGAGATTTCGTCGATAAGATTCTGACGGCCCAACCCAAACCCTTGTACAACGCACTGGTGCAATTTGGTCATGCTCCCATTACCGGGATAGTCAACATGGGATGGAAACGTCACGCTCTCGAGGAATACAATCTAGAGCGTTCGGCAAAACCCCGCGTCGAGTACGAACAGCTGCTGAAGGAGTACGCCGACAAAAGGCAGCTTTGGCAGAAGTCTCACTGTACTCCACGGAATAAAAAACGTGTCACCAAATGGAAAAGACCGCTCTGCACAAGAAGTAAGAAGACAAAGAAGAACTGGAATGGGAGAATGCAGCAGGACCGAACACCCATCGAATCCTCATGACAGTACGGATATCTAAATTGTCTGCGTTCTTGACAAAGAGGACCGGCAAAACCACCTAACGTGCTTCTGTGAACATCCGACTGCCTGTTGTTCTTTATCACACTCTTTCCTACTGTAATAAAATAAAGAAGAGTCACAAAGCCATGTAGTCTCTCATGTCTGTGTTTTATTGTTTCGTTACGTGTCACTTAAACATGGAAATCAGGTCATGCAGCACACAGGTCACACAAATTCAAGCTCAGATATAATAGGGTAGGGTTCCCGGTGCAAGTCTGGGTGCGTACACTTCACTTTTTGACCGAGGCGCCCTTGGTGCTCTTCGTAGTATCCCGCTAAGCAGGGCTCCTTTCTTTTTCTACTTCTTCTTTCCACTTTACTGTGGTCGACACGACCGCTGTCTTGCTCCGATGTCGACTTGGTGGACTTGTCACTCTGCGAGCTGAGGTTGTCATCATTAGATCCGAATTTAACGGCACCCGAATCTCGATCCATACCCCCTTTGGTGTTGCGGTCAATGTTATCGCCCGAAATGTAAGTGTCCAAGCTGGCCGCGATTATAACGGGTAGAGATCCCACGAGGTCGGGGTTCGACAGTACCCTTTTCCTAAACTCAGGTGTCCTAATGTGCTGGTGGACATCCGACGAAAGGGTGGACCACTGCTTGTGTTTGGTTATGGTCTTATCGAAACACATTATCACCAAGGTTCTGTTGTCGAATCGGTCACCCACCAAACGATGTTTTAAATACGGGAAAACGCACAATGTCACCATGATCACCATGGCGTAAAAGTCGGTCCTGGTGGCGTGCTTATCATTGTACTTGCAGCACACTTTCCTCATGAACAGGGTTATCTTTTCAATGCGAGAAGCGAAAAACATGGCCATGGCAGCCGTGCTTTTCAGGACGGCGTCTCTCGCGGTCGAGAGATCGTCTTGCGAGCAGCAAAGTTCAGTTCCAGGTTTCGACTCGATCTGTTTGGCGAGCTCCAACACCTTACTCATCCACGGTGAGCACGCGGCACCCGACGAAACGTTCGAGGACCGTCGATTGTCATGTACGACGTCGTACTCTCGGACGAATTCGTCGGTCAACATCGTTGAGAATAGAGCTATCATAACGGGCAAGCCGGCCTTTAGTATGAGCTGGTTAAGTTCCACCTCCGAGCCGTGCAGTTTCGGCGTAAACGAACATTCCAGTCCACTGTATCCTGCTTCAACGCGATCGTCTCTGTTGGGCATGTGGAACGAGCCGCGGAATTCCGCGGAATTCCAAATTCGCAAAAGAGCATCCTTTCTCAACGCAATAGCTCGCCCACTGAGGATCTTCTATTAACTCCACCTGGGAATTGCTCATGTCGGCTCCTCAGCCCCAACGATTTTGCTAAGCGTCGACTGACCTCACACCTTCTCAGTGTCTTAATGGAATGTGTAATGATGATGTAGTCAATGCGCCTTGTACGGATTAAGCTGACCGCTCCCTTTTTGTGGCTTGTTGTTCGTTTGTCTTGCAGGCCAGCAGAGGACAAAGCGCCGATCTCATCTTAGTCGACGAAGTCGGCTTCGTCAACTCCAAAGTTCTACTAGCTGTGCTACCGAACATAGCGTTCAGAGGACGAAAGCAAGTCCACATCACAAGTCAAGTCAACACGCCTTGGCTTAATAAAGTGGCTGACATTCGCAGAGACGACGGGGAGCCGGCTTATCACGTCGTCTCGCAGAGCTTCAAGTGCAGATATCACGCTCGGGACCCGGGGTTGACATGCTTTTGCCTGGGCGTGTACTGTCCGCAGCACATCTCCGTGGACAACCACCTCAAGGAGCTGATGAACATGGTCACGCCTAAGGGTTTCGAGAGCGAAGTCACCGGTAGTAGCAGCACCTCTTCCATGGACACCAAGATGGACACGACCAACCCCTTCGAACCCTGTGTCATAAACAAGTTCCTGTCCAATAACTGCGTGACAATAGACGCTCTGACCAAGAGTGTTGTGGTGAGAGTCTACCTTTGCCTGGATCCGACATTCGGAGGCAGCTCGATGTCTTGCGCCGGAGTGTGCTGTGCCGTGGAGCTAGCCGGTGGCGATCTAGTGGTGAGTCTACGCTAACCCGTCCAAGCCGGAGACGAGAAGTTGGCGAAATGTGTATCTGTAATCTACGGGCTCGCCTTTGTCCTGTGTCGGGGTTTCGACGGTGAACTCGGGCGTTAGGTTTAACAGCGTACAAATGTAAGCACTCACGCGAGCCTCGTCTTGTAGCGTCAGCGAGGTTTCCGTGTCGGGTACCGAACACAACACCATCTCTAGGGCCTGAGCCCACGTTCCGCATGTACATTCAAAACGAGACATTGTCATCATCCACCCCGTGATGGCTAAAGATATGATCACACGATGGTGATTCCTGTAACGTTCGTCCTGCACCTTAATCAAAGCCATCTACTTGAGCGGTCCCCCGCGGACCCTTTCGGCCAAGGTGAAGGTCACAAGTACCATGTCGTCGTAACCCTTCCAGCTGCATCTCGATATGCACGTGTGTACGAACTGCCTAGGGACGCTATTACCCAACACGAGCGTTATAACTCTGGACAGGTCACAGGGCACCTCGGGTCTCTCGAGGTCGTACTCGCTGCGCCCATTGTTGTACGTGGACAGCAGGTTATTGATGATGAGAATCCGGGCCGGCGAGAAAGACACAAGTTGAGAATATAGCGTCCTGAGGTGTCCGCGGTCAATGCTAGAGTAGAATGTGATGTTACACTGGAATGAAGTGAACACAATCATAAACTCGTAATGTGACGGCAGGTAGTCCCACGGAGCCGCTAGCAACTTTTTAATGTGATTTCTACACACCTGACAGGCACGACAAAACATGACGCCCTTGAGCTGTAATCGCAAGACGTCGCCTACGTAACCCAACGCCCCCGTGATTCACCACTGTTCTTGTCTTTTCTTTTACACAGGTCGTGGCCCTAGAAGAATTGGAGATACGTGATCTGGATCAAGTGACTCACGTCTACGCAGCTCTGCTGTGTGCTCACGTCAGACTGTTGAAAGTTCTCATGCCCAGAGTGCTGTGGAAGGAAGTGCCCGTGGTTATAGTATTTGAGCAAAACACCTACGTGAACGCCCTCGCCGATGTGAAAAAGCAAATAGAGCATTCCCTGGTGCGCTCCGGGTCAAAAATCAGATTTTACACCAAGTGGTCCCACGTCAACAACAAGTACATGTTGGGAAAGCACGTGAGCGCCAAGACCAAACTCGATATGGTTCTCAGTACGGTATCTGCAATATGCAAGAGTACGTTACACTATTGCGAGACCGTGATGTCCCTGGGATGGGCGATGTTAGCTGAGGTCACCAGTAAAACTCACATGCTAGAGTTGACTATCGGCTCGAGCAAGGGCTCGGGATCCAGTAACAGGATGGGTTCAACTATGGATGTGTCTATGTACAGACGATCTCGAAAGGGGGTTAACCTTCCCACGGATATCACAGCTAGGGTTTTGGAGTCGTGTGACATCATCACTTTACCGGACGAAAGACTGGCTGACAAGAATCACGCGGCGCAAGGAAAGACGTTATTGGGAAAGCTTAGAGAAGAAATGTCCATGGTCACCATAACAAAATCCGCTAAAGGTTCTAGTATCGTGACAACAGGAGGGAAAAGGTGTGTAGACGGACAATACACTAGAGATGACATGCTTTCTGCTTTCCTGTTGTTATGTCACACGAGAGATGAGATACACACCGGACAGGAATCAGTTAGGATTCAAGGTGAAGTGTATTACACATAGCCGCACATAGTGTTTGTCATGCAATGAGACAGAGTGACAGTAAAAAAAAAAAAAAAATCAATAAACACACAGTAACCAATGTTGTATTCTGTTTTTATTTCACCATACATCAAATAAACATAACGTGTCACTGTTTACAGCACAAGTGAAAGCAATATCAAAGTCCGTCTATATGGCATCATTGAACACATGATATTTGTATAATAATGCACAACGCACGAGTGAAAGTAATGTCGTGTCAGAGTAACACTAAATCCGGGCTTGCCGTACACTTGACTCTGGCTACAGTTCAAGTGGTGTCAGTTCAAGCCAATGAATTCAAGTCATTGTCGTCATCTTCAAAAACGACACCTTTTGCGGTACCGTAAAAATTGACACAATGCCCGGGGTCATACCAAAACCCCGTCCCATTGCCAGCGTCGTTGAAGGCTAAACCCTGATTACGATGGTATGTCACAACGTCCATGGGGGAATAAAGAAGAGCTGGATCGGAGTCTTGATTGGATTTTTGATCACAAGCATCATCATCATCATCATCACTATCCCCACACGAACAGTCCTCGTCGTGAACATACCCTGCGTGTTCTTCAGTTACATCAATAGCTTGCGTCTCGGCCATAGCGAGGCCACCTCGGTGTGGCTCCCATGTGCTCCCCGTGTGGTCGGCTGGTGCAACGAGAGACGCGCAAGTCTCCTGTTTCGGTGAGATCGCGGTGCCTACGGTAGTGGTGGTGGTGATGGTAGCGGTACTTGCAACGAGAGACGTGTAAGGCTCCTGTTTTGGTGAGGTGTGTGGTGGTGATGGTAGAAGTACTTGTCATGATATGACCCGAGGTTCGATTCATCCTCACCATTGTTAGATGCAAGTCAGGGTGTATGGAGTGGTGCACATATAACACTTGGAATTTAAAGGGTTTGTAGACTCCTCCTCGGTGCTAAGGTCGGAGTTTGAATCTATTGCTTTTACCTAACAACACGTGTTCATCTTTTAAGTCTTAAGAACAGTAACACACACACACACACCCCAGAGCGACGTGATACCATCGAGTCTTTCTGGGTCACAATATGACATAGATCCGGGTTCTTAACTTCTCCCGGAGTGATGATCTCTCCCAGGGGTCACTGTTGCCAGTCTCCTAACGTGAGTGGCACATTGCATCTTATTCAGCGACGCCGCTGGGTCTTTCGTGTTGGTCTCGCAGCACCTGTGGCCTAACTTAGCCTGAGTCATCCGGTAAACGGTCTCGACCGGCAAGGCCTCGGTGTGATAGACGTCAGGGCTCTTGGGGCGCACGGGCAAACGGTCACTCTGGTGCACTCCCGCTCGATTCACTGGCGGAGCATGCGACCACGCTTCATCCGGTGCCTGTCGATTAGTCAATTCGCTGGGTTCCTGGCGGTCTTTCGCAGATAACCTCGGCCTGTCAGCCCACTCGCATATAACACTTTGATGATCATGTACAAAGTCCTCGGGAAGGCCCATGGCGCGTAGACGGCTGGTGGCAGTTTGAGAAAGGTGGGAAAGTCCATCCCTATAAACTTAGAACCCTCGCTTGTGTAGTTGTGAAACTGGAGAAACATACAAATTTTCGGCTCGAGCGTAGCCATCTTTGATGTCACTACAGTAATCTCAAAGTAAGAGTAATGATGATCCTAGTACCAATGTGGTTAATACACAAAGTACCTGAAAATATAGGAGCCGGTCAAGTCGATGCATCCGGTTGCGTGTTCCCTACTGTTGAACCGCAACATTTTTCTGTTCAAGAGGAGGATGATATACATGTCGCTTTGGGCAGCATGCTAGATAGCCGCTATCAGACAGAAAGTGGCTATAGTGCATCACTGTGTGATATTGGTTTTGAGGATATCGATGACTTGTTAGATGCGATCAACGACAACTTGGTGAAAGGTTACTACACATTGCGTGTTACGGAAAACCTTGTGTTTAATCGTGTCTGTGTACATATAACGGGATGATGTCATAGTCCACTGTATATGTGAAATAATAACACAAATAAAACAAGTTAAAAAAGAGTTGTGTTCATGAAACTTTATTCACCAACAGCATTCAGGGTAGAAACAAAAACAGTTTGATGCCGAGACAGATGAGCGTCATCAGTCTAGCAGGCCATGCAGAGGTGTGAGTCGATGACGCTGTAGAGAACTTCACAAGGCCGTCCTGAACCGAGAAGGGGAAAAAAAGTTACAGATGTACTGCACAACCTCCCAAGTCTGGAAAGAACAAGGTTCTTACCCATGCACCATTGTCAACGATCCAGTCCATGTGATTATCTGTCAGATACGTGGCAATCGCTTCACCCACCGCAGGTACAAACCGATCTCTCTGCGCTGACAGTAGCCTTTGACACACCATGGCACCAAACGCCACTAGACTGACAATCCTTCCCCAGTTTACGATTCCGTCTGCAAACGTGGACCGAGCCACCGCTTTGACCAAGTGGGTGTTGAGCTGCTCATCGGCCAACTTGCAAAACATTTCTGCTTGAATCAAAGGGGTGACGACGTGTGAAACGTTACAGTGCTCACAGCGTGTGTCGTCTAATATGCAGTCTCACTTACCGGCATAGGGCAGTCTGTACTCATGTAATACCTGTTTTGCAGTCCTCCTCAATGCTCTAAGTGCTTCTGTGTCACATGTCGAGTGGTCCATGTTACTGTAATCCATCATAATAGCTGTCACCAGCTTCACGGTTTCAGAGTACACCTCAGCCTGTAGCATCTTTGAATGCTCTCCGGACATATCTGCTAGTAATAATACCAAATGAAATGAACGTCACCTCGAAGGCGTGGGATGTAATAACTCGCATGACGCTTGCACTTTGAATAATCTTTATTTCAATAATAACAATCTCTCATCTTACTCATATCACTATAGTACCACTGCATGCATAGGAAAACAATCACACAAACTCGGTTTTACACAGTCAGACCCTGCCTTTAGCAGGACATAATTTGACACACAGTCATCATATCAGGAGGACCAAGGTCTTAAGTTTAGCTATGAGTTTACGTGACATTTCAGCACACTGTGGCATGTGTCCCAGTCCTTGTAGAGTAATTGCGCTGCATACTATACAACGGTTCCACATGGCTACGTTGGTATATCCCTCGGCTGACGTGATAATAGCATCCGGAAACGCGATCTGTCCTTTTCTGTACCGCTCCTTTCCCAGCGTAAGCATCACAGAACCGCGATCATTACTGAATCTGCTCTCTATGTAGGGGCAGCACCGTCCTTGGTTGTATACATGAAAGATGTGCTCACCCAATAGGGTGTCGCCGTGTACAAAGTTGTTGATTTCCAGTGAACAACTCAAACACTTGTACGTATCGACGGTACCATTAATGTGGCGCATGTTGGCCTGATCTCCAAGTACACTAAAATTAGGGTCAAAGTCACCATTGTCCCATCGGTCTGCAAATCCCCATCCCACAATAGATCATCGTATACGGGGTCATATCTGTCTTTTGCTGGTGCCTTCGTGAACAAGGGAGTCGATTCGATCGGCACGTCTAGTGTCATGTTTTTCACAGCGGACTTAAGCTCTCTGGTCATGTATGCGCACGCCGCAAAATGACTTTGACTGGATGAGCGTGCACAAACAACGCAGTATTTCCCAATCAACGGCCAGTGTATTTCATTCGACATCGCGACGTATCCTTTGTCTGCATACAGTGCTAGTTCCGGGAATGCCATAAGTCCCCTTTGAAAATGCAGGATGCCTTGGAGCATAACGAGAAGTGTTTCATGGCCTTCAAATTTCGATTTGATGTGTCTGCACGTACCACCCTTTAGGTAATCTCTGTACACGTGTGCACGTAGGCCAGGCTCCCCTCTCTTGTATCCAGACAGCGTGATATCGCAGTCTGTGCACTTGTAGATGTCGTACGTGTTCGACACACGCTCCATGGATGGTTGGAGCCACTCCAAGTCAGTAATCACGGTTTCCTTGGACCATAAGTGATGCACAAAAGTTTCTGGACAGGCAAGATATTTTTTATATTCAGTTGCGCTGTCATTATGTTCACCAGCCATATCTGGACAGGGTCCTCCTTTTGTGTTTGTTTCGGGATAGAGGCGATATGCAAAAGTTTCACCGAAAGTTGCACTGCCATTGTGTTTACCAGCCATATCGACAAGTCAGCAATAAGTCCGGCTAGTATACTTAATAGTGGAGTTAAGCGTCTTAAAGGTAAATCGAGAACAAAACTCTTCCCCACCGTTGTAGTAAAGGGAAGTGGGTTGAACACACACCTTGGTCAAGCACAGAGTGTTCTCTGTTAACAATGTCGTTTGTCGCATCGGCGCCAACAAAACAGACGGAATGGTCCCCGTGCGTGCTACAGCCGGAGGCCTTGTGTTGTGATCTCAGAATCAAACAAAACAGCATTGTCCTTTGCCAGTTGTCCTTTGCCAGTTGTCCTTTGCTAAGCTACTTGAGTTTGCACACCTTGCATGACATAGCTGATATCACACGTAAAGCTTGCTCCATGACAGGGTACTCAAAAGTTGTATTGCACACAATGCAATCCTCTGTCAGTAACCGTGACAAGGCCTGTACTTCGTCACATGTCAAGTTGCCTTCGTATCCCAGTTCTTGGAATGCATCAGTGAAGATTCGGTTCAAAATAAGCTCATCCTCAGGCGTGTTAACGCATAAGGTCCTCGTGGCCACTAGGCAGCACACAGCGATACATTTCCAAAGGTTAAACTGTAGGAATTTGACATTTAAAGCGGTCCGTGTAAAAAGCGTTGTGGCCAAGACACGTACTCTTTGCTCTTGAGCTTCGCATGTGAAGGCCGGATTCTTGGTCTGTGCGCCGTAATCCAGGATTAGGTATTTGGACAGTATGCTTATCGTGTTTTCAGCATTCGCTGGGAAGACACCGCCGTTCAGTGTCGCAATTATACCCTTTTCAGTTATGTTGATGATCGTCTCATCTATCTGACAGCAATCCGAATCAACCTCGGAGACCACCAAATCCTTGCCGACTAAGTTCTGCCATATGATATGCTCAAAATCCAAGGATGTGATTCTTGTGAACACCGCGTACATTTTAACCGAGAGCAATAGACACACAGCCCCGATGACACCGATGTCCCTCAGTAGCCGCCTTAAGTCTTCACCCGTGTCTGTACGGGTTGTTATATATCTGTCCATGAGGTTGACGGCTGGCATTAAAACACTGTGGCGTTTTTCATTGCTCTGCATATGTAAAGGTATTTGGAAGGCTAACCACGCAACAACTGCAAGCCTGTATTGTTGATAGTTAGCCATGTCATAGCCGCTAAGGCCGCGAAGGCAATCCAGATGAGTTACATTTACTTGACTTGCATTGTGGAGATACAACTGATCTAACAAGGCTTTCTTGAGTTGAACTTTGGTCATTGTAGGAAACCCGAATTCCAAATCGAGGAATGCTATAGCCTCCTCGTCACGAGAATCGGTAGTAGGAGACCAATGGTCCAAATCAACACAGGGGTCCAATCGCTGTTTCCTCCTCCTTCGAGAGGCTCTGAGGCCACAACACGGCTGACCGGATGAAGTCATTTTGCTTAGTTTTTGATAATAAACTTGTGTATCACAAATAGTCCCAGTGTGGTAAACATAAAAAGAGAGGATGACCACTAGATGATATATACAGTGAGGCAAAAAAGTATTTAGTCAGCCACCAATTGTGTAAGTTCTCCCACTTAAAAGATGAGCGAGGTCTCCAATTTTCATCATAGGTATACCTCAACTATGAGAGACAAAATGAGAAGAAAAAAAATCCAGAAAATCACATTGTCTGATTTTTAAAGAATTTATTTGCAAATTATGGTGGAAAATAAGTACTTGGTCACCTACAAACAAGCAAGATTTCTGGCTCTCACAGACCTGTAACTTCTTCTTTAAGAGGCTCCTCTGTCCTCCACTCGTTACCTGTATTAATGGCACCTGTTTGAACTCATTATCAGTATAAAAGACAACTGTCCACAACCTCAAACAGTCAGACTCCAAACTTCACTATGGCCAAGACCAAAGAGCTGTCAAAGGACACCAGAAACAAAATTGTCGACCTGCACAAGGCTGGGAAGACTGAATCTGCAATAGGTAAGCAGCTTGGTGTGAAGAAATCAACTGTGGGAGCAATTATTAGAAAATGGAAGACATAGAAGACCACTGATAATCTCGCTCGATCTGGGGCTCCACGCAAGATCTCACCCCGTGGGGTCAAAATGATCACGAGAACGGTGAGCAAAAATCCCAGAACCACACGGGGGGACCTAGTGAATGACCTGCAGAGAGCTGGGACCAAAGTAACAAAGGCTACCATCAGTAAACACACTACGCCGCCAGGGACTCAAATCCTGCAGTGCCAGATGTGTCCCCCTGCTTAAGCCAGTACATTTCCAGGCCTGTCTGAAGTTTGCTAGAGAGCATTTGGATGATCCAGAAGAGGATTGGGAGAATGTCATATGGTCAGATGAAACCAAAATAGAACTTTTTGGTAAAAACTCAACTTGTCGTGTTTGGAGGAAGAAGAATGCTGAGTTGCATCCAAAGAACACCATACCTACTGTGAAGCATCGGGGTGGAAACATCATGCTTTGGGGCTGTTTTTCTGCAAAGGGACCAGGACGACTGATCCGTGTAAAGGAAAGAATGAATGGAGCCATGTATCGTGAGATTTTGAGTGAAAACCTCCTTCCATCAGCAAGGGCATTGAAGATGAAACGTGGCTGGGTCTTTCAGCATGGCAATGATCCCAAACACACCACCCGGGCAATGAAGGAGTGGCTTCGTAAGAAGCATTTCAAGGTCGTGGAGTGGCCTAGCCAGTCTCCAGATCCCAACCCCATAGAAAATCTTTGGAGGGAGTTGAAAGTCCGTGTTGCCCAGTGACAGCCCAAAAACATCACTGCTCTAGAGGAGATCTGCATGGAAGAATGGGCCAAAATACCAGCAACAGTGTGTGAAAACCTTGTGAAGACTTACAGAAAACGTTTGACCTCTGTCATTGCCAACAAAGGGTAGATAACAAAGTATTGAGATGAACTTTTGTTATTGACCAAATACTTACTTTCCACCATAATTTGCAAATAAATTCTTTAAAAATCCTTCAGTGTGATTTTCTGGATTTTTTTTTCTCATTTTGTCTCTCATAGTTGAGGTATACCAATGATGAAAATTGGAGATCTCTCTCAACTTTTAAGTGGGAGAACTTGCGCAATTGGTTGCTGACTAAATACTTTTTTGCCCCACTGTATATATATATATATATATATATACACACAGTATATATATATATATATATATATATATATATATATATATATATATATACACTTTACAGATTAAAATTCTACCAAATAAAATATAACTTTATTGTACACCAATCTGAAAACCACTAGACACGTGTTTAAGGGGTCTACTGACATCAGTGGTAACAAGGACAGGGTATCTGGGTTTTGTTTGAGCGACGAACATGTGGTACAAGAGATGGTTGGTAAATCTCGCTAGGTCGGGAACTTTGAGACGGTTGAGAAATATTGGAAACTGATTAAAAAATGCATGGTCGGGAAGTAGCATCTGAGGGAAAACCATGTCAGGGTGGCGAAATAGGAAGGTAGGCAAAGAAGTCACTGGTCAGGAAACCTTGCTAGGTTGGGAACTTTGAGAGGGTTGAGAAAAATTAGAAACTGATTAAAAAATGCATGGTCGGGACGTAGCGTTGGAGGGAAAATCTCGCTCGGAACTTTGAGAGGGTTGAGAAAAATTGGAAACTGATTAAAAAATGCATGGTCGGGACGTAGCTTCGGAGGGAAAACCTTGTCAGGGTGGCGAAATTGGAAGGTAGGCGAAGGAGTCTTTGGTCGGAAAATCTCGCTCGGTCCAGAACTTTGAGAGGGTTGAGAAAAATTGGAAACTGATTAAAAAATGCATGGTCAGGGCATAGCGTCGGAGGGAAAACCTTGTCAGGGTGGCGAAATAGGCGAAGAAGTCTTTGGTCGGGACGTAGCGTCAGAGGGAAAACCTTGTCAGGGTGGCGAAATAGGCGAAGATGTCTTTGGTCGGGACTTAGCGTCGAAGGGAAAACCTTGTCAGGGTGGCGAAATAGGCGAAGAAGTCTTTGGTCGGGACGTAGCGTCGGAGGCAAAACCTTGTCAGGGTGGCGAAATAGGAAGGTAGGCGAAGGAGTCTTTTGTCGGAAAATCTCGCTTGGTCCGGAACTTTGATAGGGTTGAGAAAAATTGGAAACTTAATAAAAAAATGCATGGTCGGGGCATAGCGTCGGAGGGAAAACCTTGACAGGGTGGCGAAATAGGAAGGTAGGTGAAGGAGTCTTTGGTCGGGAAATCTCGCTCGATCCGGAACTTTGAGAGGGTTGGGAAAAACTGGAAACTGATTAAAAAATGCATGGTTGGGGCGTAGCATTGGAGGGAAAACCTTGTCAGGGTGGCGAAATAGGCAAAGAAGTCTTTGGTCGGGACGTAGCGTCGGAGGGAAAACCTTGTCAGGGTGGCGAAATAGGCGAAGAAGTCTTTGGTCGGGACGTAGCGTCGGAGGGACAACCTTGTCAGGGTGGCGAAATAGGCGAAGAAGTCTTTGGTCGGGACATAGCGTAGGAGGGAAAACCTTGTCAAGGTGGCGAAATAGGAAGGTAGGCGAAGGAGTCTTTGGTCGGGAAAATTTCGCTCGGTCGGCAACTTTGAGAGGGTTGAGAAAAATTGGACACTGATTAAAAAATGCATGGTCGGGGCATAGCGTCGGAGGGAACACCTTGTCAGGGTGGCGAAATAGGCAAAGAAGTCTTTGGTCGGGACGTAGCGTCGGAGGGAAAACCTTGTCTGCGTGGCGAAATAGGCGAAGAAGTCTTTGGTCGGGACATAGTGTCGGAGGGAAAACCTTGTCAGGGTGGCGAAATAGGAAGGTAGGCGAAGGAGTCTTTGGTTGGAAAATCTCGCTCGGTCCGGAACTTTGAGAGGGTTGAGAAAATTTGGAAACAGATTAAAAAATGCATGGTCGGGGTGTTACGTCGGAGGGAAAACCTTGTCAGGGTGGCGAAATAGGCGAAGAAGTCTTTGGTCGGGATGTAGCGTCGGAGGGAAAACCTCGTCAGGGTGGCGAAATAGGAAGGTCGGCGAAGGAGTCTTTGGTCGGAAAATCTCGCTTGGTCCGGAACTTTGAGAGGGTTGAGAAAAATTGGAAACTGATTTAAAAATGCATGGTCGGGGCGTAGCGTCGGAGGGAAAACCTTGTCAGGGTGGCGAAATAGGTGAAGAAGTCTTTGGTCGGGACGTAGCGTCGGGGGAAAACCTTGTCAGGGTGGCGAAATAGGCGAAGAAGTCTTTGGTCGAGACGTAGCGTCGGAGTAAAAACCTTCTCAGGGTGGTGAAATAGGAAGGTAGGCGAAGGAGTCTTTGTCGGAAAATCTCGCTTGGTCCGGAACTTTGAGAGGGTTGAGAAAAATTGGAAACTGATTAAAAAATGCATGGTCGGGGTGTAGCGTCGGAGGGAAAACCTTGTCACGGTGTCGAAATAGGCGAAGAAGTCTTTGGTCGGGACGTAGCGTCGGAGGGAAAACCTTGTCAGGGTGGCGAAATAGGAAGGTAGGCGAAGGAGTCTTTGGTTGGAAAATCTCGCTCGGTCCGGAACTTTAAGAGGGTTGAGAAAAATTGGAAACTTATTAAAAAATGCATGGTCGGGGCGTAGCGTCGGAGGGAAAACCTTGTCAGGGTGGCGAAATAGGCGAAGAAGTCTTTGGTCGGGACGTAGCGTCAGAGGGAAAACCTTGTCAGGGTGGCGAAATAGGCAAAGATGTCTTTGGTCGGGACTTAGCGTCGAAGGGAAAACCTTGTCAGGGTGGCGAAATAGGCGAAGAAGTCTTTGGTCGGGACGTAGCGTCGGAGGCAAAACCTTGTCAGGGTGGCGAAATAGGAAGGTAGGCGAAGGAGTCTTTTGTTGGAAAATCTCGCTTGGTCCGGAACTTTAAGAGGGTTGAGAAAAATTGGAAACTGATTAAAAAATGCACGGTCGGGGCGTAGCGTCGGAGGGAAAACCTTGTCACGGTGTCGAAATAGGCGAAGAAGTCTTTGGTCGGGACGTAGCGTTGGAGGGAAAACCTTGTCAGGGTGGCGAAATAGGAAGGTAGGCGAAGGAGTCTTTGGTTGGAAAATCTCGCTCGGTCCGGAACTTTAAGAGGGTTGAGAAAAATTGGAAACTGATTAAAAAAATGCATGGTCGGGGCGTAGCGTCGGAGGGAAAACCTTGTCAGGGTGGCGAAATAGGCGAAGAAGTCTTTGGTCGGGACGTAGCGTCTGAGGGAAAACCTTGTCAGGGTGGCGAAATAGGCGAAGATGTCTTTGGTCGGGACTTAGCGTCGAAGGGAAAACCTTGTCAGGGTGGCAAAATAGGCGAAGAAGTCTTTGGTCGGGACGTAGCGTCGGAGGCAAAACCTTGTCAGGGTGGCGAAATAGGAAGGTAGGCGAAGGAGTCTTTTGTTGGAAAATCTCGCTTGGTCCGGAACTTTGATAGGGTTGAGAAAAATTGGAAACTTATTAAAAAAATACATGGTCGGGGCGTAGCGTCGGAGGGAAAACCTTGTCAGGGTGGCGAAATAGGAAGGTAGGCGAAGGAGTCTTTGGTCGGAAAATCTCGCTCGGTCCGGAACTTTGAGAGGGTTGGGAAAAATTGGAAACTGATTAAAAAATGTGTGGTCGGGGCATAGCGTCGGAGGGAAAACCTTGTCAGGGTGGCGAAATAGGCAAAGAAGTCTTTGGTTGGGACGTAGCGTCGGAGGGAAAACCTTGTCAGGGTGGCGAAATAGGAAGGTAGGCGAAGGAGTCTTTGGTTGGAAAATCTCGCTCGGTCCGGAACTTTGAGAGGGTTGAGAAAATTTGGAAACTGATTAAAAAATGCATGGTCAGGGCGTAGCGTCGGAGGGAAAACCTTGTCAGGGTGGCGAAATAGGCGAAGAAGTCTTTGGTCGGGACGTAGAGTCGGAGGGAAAACCTTGTCAGGGTGGCGAAATAGGAAGGTAGGCGATGAAGTCTCTGGTCGGGAAATCGGCAGGTCGGGAGATTTGTATATGGTCGGCACAGTCTTTTTATGTTTAAAATGAAGCGACTATTGGCTTACAAGAGGTATCTCACGATGTGAAAAGGTATTTTCTGAACTTGACACCTTAACTTTCCCCTGTTTTGTTTTTATTTAATTTGGGCCTTGAGGATTAAAGGAGGGGCTTAAGTCATTATATATCCACCGAAGGACATCTGTTGTCCCTATCCCACCTGAAGTGTTAAGTTAAGACAACTAACGGTCAGTGCAGTGAAGATCTTTTTTTTTTTTCATGAAAAAACAAGTCAATTCCTAACAACAACAACAACAACCTATGGACAATCATGGATCCTTTTTACTCATACTGGTATAACCCAATGAACTATCCGGATCAACAAATGGACCAGCTACCCTTACCCTCCGCACTGCGAAATATACAACAGCGAAGGCATTACGAAAGGGGTGGTCATTATGAAAGACCTCATCAAAGACCTTGGCCTTTCCCATCAGCTATGCACAATAACTCAAGGGATAATGTGACTTTCAATAAAAACCGTAGATTTATTCAAAGCAATTATGTGGTAAACAAGAGGCCTTGTAGCGGAAGTCCCATATCCACAAATCAACAAGCCAAGACTACGAATTGTTCCAAGAGTCAGATCTACACCGAAAGGAGCCCACCTCGCAAGCGCCGTGAAATAGCTCAAGTCGATCCTAGAGCGATCAATCGAAATCGATTTAACCCCAAGCACGGTGACACCAGCAAAGAGGAACAAGAGTGTTCAAAAAATCCCATTCAGAAGAAACAGAATCAGCAGCAGCAGCCTCGAGATCGAACAAAAGATGGCAAAAGCGCAGCGGCAGAGAGTGAACGCAACAGTGCAAACGATAATGACCAAGGATAATCGAGTGACATCCGGGGGTCCCATAAAGATAATAATGGTAAGCGTACAAGTTCTTGTCAAGACAAAACGATGCGAAAAGCGGCTCCTGGGTCTACTACCAAGAAGAATCGTCCGGTCAAGTGCACCAAAACCAAGACCTCATCGACCAGCGGTCGTCAACAATCTCGAAAAGTAAAAGACAAAAAAACCAAAGAGCGATCACGATGAAGAGACCGTCACTGTCCACACGGGTAAGAGACGTTGGAAGAACGACAGAGATCCCGTAAGAAGTGATCATAAAAAAGGACGAGTACAGGTCAGGTGGGCTGAGGAAGTAGACGACCACTCTAGTGATGAAGATGAAAGCAATTCAGATGATTCAAATAAGGTGAACTCTGGAAAATCAAGCTCTGACAGTTCCAGCTCTGACAGCTCGAGATCTCCAAGTCCAAGCAGAGATGTGGCTAAGGATTCAGATTTTACTGAGCTACGTCATAAACTAAACATATACGCAAGCAAACTTACCAGTAATTATACATGCACCAAGACAAACCGTAAAAATAACCATAAAAGACAAAAGACGGTCCACACACTGTCAGTCGAACCAGCGGACAAAGATGAAGCGCATTGTGACCGTGGCACTTTGCTCAACTTGACAAATCCTGAGGGAGAAAATGTTTTCGACTTCAGACAAGAAGAGGATACGTTTCCTCAACTTGGGGAACCTGAAGAAGTGACTGGATGTAAAGAGGTAGCTACCTCCGAATTAGAAGCTTCGACACAAGGCGAAATGATAACCGAGCCCTCGCTCGAGAGCAAAGAGGAACCTGATTGTGACGATACACAGGGAGAAGCTATCCCCGATGTGACTGTAGCACGTAGAGAAGAGACAGAACCCAAAGAGATGCACCCCAAGGTCAAGGTCACCGATAACCCCGTAGCTGTCCTAGGCAAGGCGACGACATCATCCCTGTTCGAGAGCAGACAGACCGTGAGTCTCCCCAAGTCCATGGAGAATGGTCAAGGTGAGACTTTGAGCAAGTGTAATGACAAGACCGAAAACTTTCAGCAAACGCAGATGGGAGACGTTGGCACGTGCATGCGCTCAGAAAAGGGCAAACTGTCAGATGTGACTGCACCCCAGTGTACCACCGAGACCGAGATGCCCGATCGTCACAACTAAGATCGGCCAAAGAGACAACTTTGTCAGAGTCAACACAGTCCCACGTGACAGCATCTTCATCTTTGGACGAGACGGCTGTAGCTACTCTAAATCTGTAGGTATCATAGACTTTATAACATTGTAATTTGTCTTTCATAGGTGTGCGGAAATTGACATGATTGACAAGGACACCGATTTTATAAACAGTTTTCAAAACCACCACGATTATCACGAAGACTTGTACGCACTCCCCACAAATCGTATCCATCCTGTGAGAAACGACATAGCCGATTCCTTTTTATACGCAGATATGGAAAGTGCCTACAATCACATGTATCCAGAAGACAAGTGTGCTGCACCTCAACAAGGTCATCAGCAGCATTCCCAACCGGAACACGCCCCAACACCACATCAGACGCACGAAGAGCGCAAAGTGTCCTTACCAGAAACGGAGCAGATGGCACTTCAACACGACGGATGCCAGCTTCCCTACAAGCCATCTTCCCGCAAATCTGCCACAGCGCCACCACAGGTGCAACGATCGTCTCACACCGTGAGCGAACCGACAGTGATGCAAGACCCTCAGGTTGCCTTACCGAAGACCCCCCTGACATCATATCGACAAGAGTGCCCACTGCTCCACTCCCACGAACACAATGTGAACGGAGTAACCTTTACGCTACCTCAAGTACCCAAAAGGGTGTTGTCAGAAGGGAGTTTTCCAATGGCCGTCCACGAACCGCAGCCCCCGTGTAAACAAACCCCGGCGCCTCATCGCCAATCCGAAGTGGCCTTACCAGAAGCTACATTTCTACTAACGCCACCCCAGTCCCAAGGAGCCAAGCCCAATGACACGAACTACGATTCATCTCAATGTGACGTGAACCAATTGCTGGCTGTGTTGGAAGAGTACATTATCTGCTTGGCGTGCAAGCGTACCTTCAACTGTAATGTATTTTGTGGCAACTACTTGATCAAGTTAAACCGACCGGTTCAATGTATCTGCAGATGTGTGATCTGTACACTGTGTTACAAGAAGAACAAAGGTTGCCTGAAACACAAAATATATTCCAGCAAGGGCGCCGTGAACACCACGGCCAACAACCTAGCCAGTTGTGCTTATCTCCAAAGAGACAACTGGGACTTGCGGCTGGACTGGAATGGCAGTGTCAAACCCAAAGTGGGAGTCGATGATTATGTACAAGAAATCATGCTCGAAGAGGACGGTCCTGATCCTCAGCAACTGGCAAATGGTGAGTTACTTATAACCCAAGATGTCCCAGATCAGCACATGATGATAATGATACTTTGGATGAAGGTTTACTATTTTTTCCCTTTTTTTTCACAGCTTTCAGTCGATTGATCAATAAGGGCGACACCATGTCCTTCAAGTACTGGGACAACTCGCCACTGAAGGAAGCCATAGCCCATAGATACGTCTGCATTCCTCATTTGCCAGGTTTTTGGGATCACATTGTTGTGGGAAACCATATGCCCGATACAGAGAAGATGATTGCTGAAGATGTGTACCTGCCTAACTTGTTCAATGTGACAATGAAGTCCTTGAAATTTCACTGGTGTTGCTTTGTCTTTACAGACCAGGTTATTTTAGCCCCATGGTGCATATCTGCGGATGACGCGAGTCCTATCGTACTGCCTCTTACTGATAATAAACTCAAAACCTTGACCGGTTCCAAAGAGTTTAGGTGCATGTTATATTATCTTCACATGTGGCTTACAGTTCAATACGGAGACCGCAAACCCGGTCAAGAGGTTAAGATTGTATTAGATTCTATGCCTTCCGAAAGCTCGACGTTTGTTCACATTATAACTCTGGTGGCAGCTAAAAGTGGCATGAATGTAGTACATCCTGAGATTACCCAACAACGAACGACGTGCAACTTAACCACTTGCGCTCCGTTGTTCTGCGGGCGGGCAAGTCTCTGCGTCCTAGGACGCACGAGGGCGCACTCGGACGCATAGTCCAGATTGAGGTGATGTAGGTGGTGATGGTGATGTAGTGGCGTCCAAGCGCCACTAAAAAAAAAAAAAAGCAGACACAGCCGCGAACAGATTAGTTCATCTGATTGACCTCTCATTCGACTAATAAGAGCCTTGAATTGGGTTTCTGAAACCTTGAAGAGCCAATGAATGAAAACCTAGGAAGGAGGACCCGCCTACTGTGAATGCAGGAGCCAATTGAAGCACAGAAATTCAGGCTGGGTGAAGAGAGATTTACTGCTGCAGCAGATGAAAACAAAGGACGCTGGACGAATCTGCTACAGACCCCGCAGCATGGAGACCACCCACAAGTGGGACCTGCACTCATTCCAGCAGAATAGACGTTTAGGATTCTCTTCCGTCATCATAGACCAACGGAGGCCGACGACAAAGGTCGTAAATCATTCACCAAAACCGCAATATTGGAATTATGTTTTGATCGGGATCCACGAGCCGAGCAGCGTCGCATTCGTCTGACAATGGGGAAGAGAAGTTCGCCAGGACTCTGCTGCTGTGAAGAGGTAAGGTGTTACAAGCTAAATTATTATTTCTCCCTGAAAACTGTAATCCAAAAATGACTTTTGACCGATCGGTAAATTACAACTGTACTGCGCACAAAGTACGAAGTGCGTGCGCCACGATAAATGGTTCATTTGCCGTGTTCAGACCGTGAACGCCCCCCCCTCCCCCGCTGCAGAAGAGGAGCCGGGGGGGGGGGGAGCCGCTGTGAAAACATGCAAGGAGTGTAATCCATCATGTAGCAAGGGCCGAACTCCTTCTTTTGTAGCGGGGGGGGGACAACCCCCCCCCCCCCCACACACACACACACACAGACACAGCCCTGAGTGTGACCTTTCATTAGAGCCCAAAATGAAGATTCTACATTGAATTATTCAAAAGTTACAGACGTTTTTCCAAACTGTGCCATTTGGCACAATTTGGCACAGTTCCAAAATGCCTGGGAACTACCTGAGAACAAAGCTGTGTAAAATATTCATTTTTTTGTGGTATTGTTACCAAATTTGGATCTCAGCTTGATAACACTTGGTTCTACATTTCTGTTGCATTTTCCAGCCGGATCGGACAGCTGTGTGTTATTTGCAAGCATTTGTATCCAAAAAAAACACTGTGTCCAAATTTATTTTCTTCAAGTTCAGTATGTTTAGATGACTGTAACTCAGTGGCCGGAGCACGTAGAGAGATTATGGTTTTTTTGCCAAAAAATTCAAAGTGTTTTCTTTTAAATGAGACCAACCTCATGAAGATGCTGCAAAGGGTTGAAGAACAGCTTTCGATTTACTTTGGGCACGTTATTTTTTGGCATTTTTAGGAAAATTGCCCGGAGTGCAAGGGGTTAAACTATCCATTCGATTACAAATACGCTAAAGAGCTATTCGGTGTCCCTGACATGGCCGGTGAAGGCGGTCTGGATGTTGACATCGTACAGGAATTCAGGGAGTATCACGACATATTCACTGGGATGTCTCGTATTTATACTTCCGCAGAACACTTCAGATTGCTCTGAAGTGTTTCTATGCAAATGCGATACGGTTTTAGAACCTGTGTTACTATTGAGACTGGACCATTGCGTGTCTAGTTGAAAAGAATGACTGAGCCGCGCTTTCAGAATTGCTGCAATGTGTGAATGTTATAGCTAGTCACTCCATACATACACTGTACACATGTCAAGTCTGTGCATTTCTTGTTAAAATACAGTATGTCTCGCAGTGCCTATATCACGATAAGAGAGGGTATCTACTATTTCTGCACAGATAACGTGTCTGGGAATTGTTAAAACGCAATATGTCTATCACTCTTTCTATATCTTGATGAGAAAGTCTAGTTCTATCGCTTGTATTGCACTCAATACATCCCCATACCTTGAATAAGTTACGAGGATGTTGAGAGGATCAGGTGCTCTTGTGATTTTATGGTATAAGCTACTTTTATACATGAAGGGGATGCTGTGTTATTTTGTACTGATTGATGTTATAACCAGGTTTTTATACATGAAGGGGATGTTGCGTTATTTTATACTGATTGAACTCATGTTTGTATACATTTGTATCACATCCCAGGTTTGTACCTCAAGAGATTGAACTCATGTTTGTATACCTCCAGTTTTCTACCTCAAGAGATTGATATCAAGTTTGTATACCTCCAGTTCTGGTACCTCAAGAGATTGAACTCACGTATGTATACCTCAAGTTTTGCA
Source organism: Pholidichthys leucotaenia (assembly GCA_020510985.1). Lineage (NCBI taxonomy): Eukaryota > Metazoa > Chordata > Actinopteri > Cichliformes > Pholidichthyidae > Pholidichthys > Pholidichthys leucotaenia. The sequence continues at coordinate 23,644,809 of CM035841.1, forward strand.
CCTCAAGAGATTGATCTCACGTTTGTATACCTCAAGTTTTGTACCTCAAGAGACTGAAATCGCATTTGTGTACATTTGTGTCATACTCAAGTTTCTGTACCTCAAGAGAGATTGTTATTTTGTACCGGTTGATGTTGTACTCCATTTTTTACATGTAGCATCATTATTATCCGCAATGATATTGTTGTCACCTTAAATGGAATCTTGATCAAGTTTTTCACTGTAACCTCTTGCACATTTCAAAAGTTTCAAATAAAGCATTTTCACAACATCACTGTTTGTGGTTCCTGGTTTGTATGAATATTTAAGACCCATCCATCCATCCATCTTCTACCGCTTTTCCGGAGGTCCGGGTCGCGGAGGCAGCAGTTCAAGCAGAGAAGCCCAGACTTCCCTCTCCCCAGCCACCTGCTCCAGCTCTTCAGAGGGGATACCAAGGCGTTCCCAGACTAGCTGGGAGACATAGTCTCTCCACCGAGTCCTGGGTCTGCCCCGGGGTCTCCTCCCAGTGGGACGTGCCTGAAACACCTCAAGTGGGAGGTGTCCAGGAGGCATCCTAATCAGATGCCCATACCACCTCAACTGACTCCTTTCAATGTGGAGGAGCAGCGGTTCTACTCTGAGCCTCTCCCGGATGACTGAGCTCCTCACCCTATCTCTGAGGGTGAGTCCAGCAATCCTACGGAGAAAGCTCATTTCAGCCGCTTGTATCCGCGATCTCGTTCTTTCGGTCATTACCCAAAGCTCGTGACCATAGGTGAGAGTAGGAACGTAGATTGACTGGTATATCGACAGCTTTGCCTTAGAACTAAGCTCCCTCTTCACCACAACAGACCGGTACAACGTCCGCATCACTGCAGATGCTGCTCCAATCCGTCTGTCGATCTCTCGCTCCATTTTCCCCTCACTCGTGAACAAGACCCCAAGATACTTAAACTCCTCCACTTGGGGCAGGAGCCTGTCCCCAACCCGGAGAGGACAATCCACCTTTTTCCGGCTGAGGACCATGGACTCGGACTTGGAGGTGCTGATTCTCATCCCAGCCGCTTCACACTCAGCGGCAAACCGTCCCAGCAAGAGCTGTAGGTCATTGCTGGATGAAGCCAACAGGACAACATCATCTGCAAACAACAGAGATGAGATCCTGTGGTCACCAAGCATGACACCCTCCATTCCCTGGCTGCGCCTAGAAATCCTGTCCATAAAAATTATGAACAGGACCGGTGACAAAGGGCAGCCCTGGTGGAGTCCAACTCTCACTGGGAATGACTCCGACCGAGTGTTGGCAATGCGAACTAAACTCTCACAACGGTCGTACAGAGACCGAATAGCTCGTAACAACAAGCCCGATACCCCATACTCCCGAAGCACCCCCCACAAAAATCCACGAGGGACGCGGTCAAATGCCTTCTCCAAGTCCACAAAACACATGTAAACTGGTTGGGCAAACTCCCACGAACCCTCAAGAATTCTCGAGAGGGTAAAGAGCTGGTCCGATGTGCCACGGCCAGGACGAAAACCACATTGCTCCTCCTGAATCCGAGGTTCGACCAACGGCCGGACTCTCCTCTCCAGTACCTTGGCATAGACCTTCCCAGGGAGGCTGAGGAGTGTGATCCCTCTAAAGTTGGAGCACACCCTCCGGTCCCCTTTTTTGAAGAGAGGAACCACCACCCCGGTTTGCCATGCCAAAGGCACTGCCCCCGACCTCCACGCAATGTTGCAGAGAACAAGACTTTCGGTCGGCTTCAAAGAGATTCTGGCAAACTGTTCGGCGGCTCAGGAGGGGAAAGCAGCTCCCCGTCCACACTGTGTATGGTGCGGATGGGACACTGTTGACTTCAACTGGGGATATCGTCGGGCGGTGGAAGGAATACTTCGAGGATCTCCTCAATCCCACTGATACGCCTTCCACAGAGGAAGCAGGGTTTGGGGACGAGGGGGATGACTCGCCTATCACAGGGGCTGAGGTCGCCAAGGTGGTTAAAAATCTCCTTGGTGGCCGGGCCCCGGGGGTGGACGAGATTCGCCCCGAGTACCTCAAGGCCCTGGATGTTGTTGGGTTGTCATGGTTGACACGCCTCTGCAACATTGCGTGGAATATTTAAGACCCATAAGATAAATTCCGCCCCACTGGTTGCGTGTCAACAGAGGCGGTCCTTTGTGGGGACATCCGCATAGCTGGGTTTCGTACTATATACAGTATCCGCAAATCGTTAGATTCCAGACTTGCTGCGTACCAACAGCGACTAGCTGGTTCTGTAGTATATACAGTCTCCGTCGATCGTTAGATTCCGGCCATTGGTTGCGTACCAACAGCGACAGTCAGTCCTTTGTGGGGAACATCCTCATCGCTGGTTTTTGTACTATATACAGTATCAACGAATCTTTGGTTTCCTGACGATTGGTTACACACCAACAGCGACTAGTTGGCTTTTGTGGTATATCTCTCCGTGGATTACAGTACACGTTAACCGAAATGATGCTTAGTAGGCATTATCGAGTGGCCAATTATCTCATGGCACACAAGGATGACTTCCGATTGGTATTGGACAAACTACCATATGCCGTATATTCACGTTGCACAAAACAAGCTATAGATCATATGTTTGCAAAGTGGGACGTTGACATGATCAAAGAATATCCTGATTTTCTGATCGACGCAATGTGTTGCAACGTAGGTGAGGATAAGGCAATATCGATTGTGAACAAGCTGGTAAAAGGACACAAGCCCGGGACTATTCTGGACTACAACATCGACACGAGAAAACTGATGAGCCAACATGAGCTCAGTGAAGACTATTGCCCAAGCATCATCTCATGCCAGCTGACAGACATACTGTGTCGTCTGACCTCAGATGAAATAAAGCGTTTTAAAATACTGTTGTTGTGGGAAATCATGGTGGGCCAAGGTCACATTCCTTGTGGGACCGTGGAGAAGATGCCCTTGGTGCAAATTGCTGATAAAATTTTACAAAACTATGGGAGGTTATCTAAAGTTGTGACGATTCTAATCTTAGTACTGATAGAACGCAGTGAGCTGATTGGACTGTTCGACTGAACACTTGGATTGAAGAGTTGACCTGGACATATGATTTCTCTGCCATGGATTGGCTTTATGTCTCTTAAATGAAAGCAAATGTACTAATGGTGTGACAATAAACACAATGTGATTACGCGTGATCTGTGACTTCTTGTCTTATATGAAAGCTTATCTACTAATGGTGTAACATAAACACAATGTGATGACTCGTGGCTTGTGAGTGTTTCGCTGTTAGAAAGAACCCTTACGAGAGTCATCGAACATGGTTGGCCATAATGATGACTACGCTTATTGGTGGCTGACCGGCAGAGATGACTGGATCAAAGTATCATTGATAGCTGCTCCCCTGATCATTGTATTTGGGTTAGTCATGACCACTTATAGGATATGCAGCAAACGTACTTCCTACATTTACAAGCCTTGCTCTCAGTCACATGATGCTGTGTATAGAAGTAACACATGTGCCATGAATGACAAGGCCTCCAGTGGATACAATAATGAATACCTTATGGGACCACAAGACTCCTCGGTCCTTGGGATATCGCAGATACGCGTAAAGGTAACACGCACAGAGATGGATAGAGAGATAGGTAGAGAGATATATTAGTTGATTAAATATATCAATGGTCCTTTTGCAGAACACAAAGGAGAGCAAAGTGTAAAGACAACCGCCAAGAACCACGGTGTGATTACAGCGACAAAGCGATGTTATTCATCAGTGAGATCTGCTGTTCAGCCACTCCTCAGCCCCATCCTGTGTTATATGATGTCTTGGAATTTAACTACAATGAATAATAAACATCATCTTAGACCATTTGCTTTATTATACGCTTATATTGTGGTGTTATGAAAACGTTTCATTTTAACACGTCTTGTCTTTTCTGCACACATCGCACAAAGGGAATGGATGCATGCCATATACAAACAGTATCAAGGTCACGATTATGATACTCCTCAGCCGCGTCCTGTGTTATATGATATCTTGGAACTTACTACAATGAATAATAAACAGCATCTTAGACCATTTGGAAAGCTTGCTTTATTATACGCTTATACTGTGGTGTTATGAAAACGTTTAATTTTAACACGTCTTCTCTTTTCTGCACACATCGCACAAAGGGAATGGATGCCATATGCAAACAGTATCAAGGCCACGATTATGATAAGTGTCATGCTCCATGTACACAGTTGGCTTCCATCAGGTGGCAGGGTGGTGCTGTTATATGTCTTGTTACCACCAAAAGGTATCATGATGTAATCTTCGGTGACGTTAGAGAACAGTTTCGGATCAAGGCCAGTGTTTTACCCGCTGCCTTGTTCTTAGCTTCTTTTTCTGAGGTTCCAGTGCCTAGAGTGAAAAGAGATTGTGTACGCGTAAGGTTTATGCTATATAAAAGTGTACGTAGCACAAGTGGATTTATACGATTGACCTTACTCACCGTGTAGGGTTGTGACAATGTGATCGTTTCGATTGGCGGCCAGTGATATTTTGACTTTACAGTAACAAATGTACCGATGATCGCCCTTCATAAGCGTAATGATGTCGTACGTGGGCACACACCAATCGTTTTCGCGACACAGTTCCTGGAATGAAAATATAAAATACATAAATGTGTCTATATGTTATTATTTCTGAAGTGATAATCACCACACACGTAACATACTTCCAATTCTCCGACGTGATCGTCACAATCTCCGCCACTGTGTCTTTTGGATGACTCGTCACATGTTTGCGATGGTTTGCCGTGTATGCCAATGACACGGTTATCCGGTCAGCAAAGATGTGAAGAGTGTTTAGGGTGCTCTCCGTCACAGCGTCCTTGTGTTAGTGAAGGATGAGATGCCGCGTCATAGGCGTCAGTGTGTTGCACGGAGGCACTTTTGGGTGCCAAAGTGCCAATTTCACTACCGGACACAGCGAATGCCGACTCGGTGCTATCGTCGTGACGGTCTAGCAATGTAGTAGCATTTTTGCAGCGCTAGCCTTTGCTTCCTTTTTTGTCTTTCCCGAACCCGTAGCAGTGAGAGAGCGGTCATGTGAAAGGTGAACTCTGACAGTGTGAGTTGGAGTATGAGATGGTCCTTGAGTCGTTGCCTCGTATAGCACTGTCGACCTGGTGCTATCGGCATATTCTTTGAGTGCACCAATCCAATTAGTGGTCATGACAGTGACTCAAAGCTTAACCTTCTGTAATAATGTTGAGGGCCGATGTCGCGGAGAGCAGTGCGAATCCCTAGGCTAACAGGAGTGATGTTGCGTAGTCTCAGCTCTAAGAGTGTACCGACCTATCTACTGCTCAAAGTGCCGACCTTACAATAAAGTGCCGACCTACCGACTATTCAAAGTCCCAACCTGCGTGTATCCTGTGCTTACATCTAGAGTCCTCCTTACTCCTCACGCCAGACAGAAAGAACCGAGCTTACCGCAAACGGCCATTTGACGCTTCATTGTAATCACCGTTAAGGCTTAAGCGGTGTTACGGGGTAACTAAAATTATC
>CM035841.1:25249212-25297178 GCA_020510985.1 Pholidichthys leucotaenia
GGCTGCCGTGGGTTTTATTGGGGTTGCGCTCCGCGCCGAAAGAAGATCTGGAAACTTCCCTGGCAGAGCTCCTTTTTGCGCAGCCACTACGGCTGCCCGGGGAATTCCTGCCAGATAGTCTCGCGCCGGGCAGCTGCCCATCTCAGCTTTTGCAGTGTAGTGCAAACACAGGCACGCTGCCGGGCCCTGCCCACCACTGTTTTCTGCGTGTTTTCATGCCTAAAACTTTGAAGAGCGCGGAGTTCGTGTTTGTCAGACACGATGCCCACCGCCCTCCATTGCGCCCACCCTATGATGGACTATTCCAGAGTGCTGGAAACAGGGGATAAGCATTTTTTGCTAGACTTGGGGGGTAGGAGGGAAAAAATTGGCATAGACAGACTCAAACCCACTTTCGTTGTGGCGGACGAGCAAGTGCTGTTGGCTAGGGCCCCTGGGTGTGGAAGACCCCCACGGAGAGCTCCCCAGGGAAACGATTCACCAGAGCAGCCACTCGGACAGACCGAAGTGCCCCCCCCCCCCCAGTCACAGCCCACCCGCAGTCAGACACACTCCCAGCAGCCCCCCACCGGCACAGCAGCGTCACGGAGGCGGTAAACCCCAGTTACAGCTGATACGGGAGGAGACGGAAGCCCAAGCAGCATGTGGACTGATGTTCAATTGTTCTATCACAGCATGTGGACTGTTATTCTATTGTTCTATCTAAGATGCTGGTGGGGGGGGGGGAGTTTAGCACCTTGGGGGAGCCGAATTATTTAGCATCTCAGACAAGAGACAGTGGATAAACATGGGAGAACAATACTCAGGAGGTTCCTGGTGAGATAGCAGGAAGGAGTCAAGGACGTAGGGGGTTGAATGCAGTGTGATGCAAATGTCATGTTGTGTGTGGAGAAATGCCATGAAACTTAAGAGGAGAGTGCCTGCTGAAATGTTCAGTCTGTTCTTTGCATGTGAGATGCGAGTGTTTAATAAATCGTCTGAAATGAATCTGCCTCTTCATTTACACACTCCACACCATGTTTATTTTACTGGAGTGGTGGCTCAGCTGATAGAGCATCCGCCCAACACCCAAGAGGCTGGGGTTCAAATCACGGCTGGGTCATGCCGAAGACCATATAAAAGTGGAACTTCCTGCCATCCAGCTTGGTGCTCAGCAATAATGGAACGGAGGAGGGAAATTTGTGGCGGCACCTTGCATGGCAGTGACCCCTCCAATTCTATATGTGATTAACACTGTAGATCAGAGAAACGTCATTTTGTTCTACTGTCCATGATTGGCTGGATGGATTGAATGACAATAAAGTTGGCTTTACCTTTACCTTTTTTATACCGGGTAGTTCCATTGAGAGACAACCTCTCTTTTTCAACGTTGCCCTGTTCACACTCACACCAGGAAGCTGCCCAGTCCAACCACAGCCTGACCTGTGGCCACTGAGCAGCTCCAGCTGGTGTTCAGGGCCTTGCTCAAGAGCACCACAGAGGGATTAAGGAGGGTGGGGAAAACACTGCTATGTTATCTGTCCCACCCAGATCTAATCCTGCCGGTCCAGAGATCAAACCTGCGACCCTCCGCTCACTAGTCCACATCCCTAACCATTAGGCCACCACTGCCCACCACATATCAGATTTGTTTTCCATTTGTTTTAATAAAAGATGTCCGCAGTAAATATATTGCTTTATAAGGGCCAACTTGTCACACACTGGGAGGGGAAAATCTTGAATAGAAAAAAAAAAAAGTGTCAAGATGCATTGAGATTGTTTTAGGATCAAGTCAGAGTTCTGAACCATAATCGAATCATGAGATGCCTAAAGATTCCCACACCTAGTTCGGACCTCAGCTGGGGAGGAGGACCGACTTACCGGATCTCTTGCAGTTTTAGTTGGTGACCCCTGTCATATAGGAAATGGTCAAAAGAAATGCATATTTCCTGAGCCTGAGGTGACAATGATGTGAGCACTGATTTATATGAGATGCAATCATAAATTCTCTTAAAGACTCGTAAACCTGCTTCTTCTCTTTTCAGAAATTAATCTTTAAAAAAATAATTAAGTTCAATGTATTTATGGCTGAAACTTTACCACAGCAGTCTACTCTTCATATGGACTACACATTTGCTGAAAAAAGAAAATACAGTATACTGTACATGTCACAGATTTTTGCTTATATTTAGTGAGATTTACTCTCCTGACATGAAGGTAGAGAATAATTTATTCTGATGATGCTCTAAGTCTGCTCTGAATATGGTCATCATGTTAATACAGTTGTGTTTCTGTACATCATGTGATATGTTACAGATTATAAACGATCATGCAAACAATACTGCACTGATACTGTGGCTGAGCTCTGTGTAGTTCATAATGAAACAGATAAAACTGGACAGTTATTGATCATCTGCTGTCACAAGGCAAATATGATAATAGGTTTTATGACAGTGGTTTTTATCAATATGTGAAATGTAATATTAGGCTGTTACAAATCTAAAGTGTGGCAGTTTTGATGGATAATCTATAGATTGTATCTAAAGTTATTTTAAGTGCTGATTTCTGACGTTAGCATCTTAGCAGCTGACTGTGGCTAGTTATCAAGCTAACAACACTAAGACTCCCTAAAAGATCATAGTGTAGAGGGTAAAAGGGAAGGATGTGGAGGTGAGGCACGAGCGGAAGACGACACAGAATCTTTATTAACCCTCTAACATACATGTACAGCCTATGGCCCCCAGCGTGGGCTGCTGGGGCCGAGTTCTGTAGAAGAGCCTCCCCAGTTTCTCTGCGTTCTGTTTATATAGCTTTATTAACTTTGCATAGAAACTGGGGGTGGCACATTCTGCACTGGGTATGAACAAAAGAATTGTGTGCTGCAATTATCCTAACACTTGTTACATACACTACAATGCATCCACACCCCTGCGCTTCATGCTGCAGCTTGGAGCAGCAGGTGGTGAAGGCGCCTCGTTGTCTGGTCTAGTTACCCCCGGGGGGACTTCCCCCTCTAGTCCATTATTCAGCCCCTCTTCCTGCTTCTGGGTGTGAGAGAATGTCCACACGCTGTGTCTAGTGTCCACCACAATAGGCTCACCTATGATGTTCCCATAATCTCTACATGATGTCAAGATGATGTCATAGACACCATAGTTTAGAGTGATCAAAGGCAGGCATCACTGAATGAGTGGTGACGTGGTTGCTTACACCTGCATTCTATGGGCATGCAGAAATACTTGCTTATACTTGGTTTCTATGGGCATGCACAGGTATGCACCAACACCAGCAGATGAGTTCTGCTCAGATAAAAGTAAATTTTGCATTTCATTTGGAAATCAAAGTCCCAGATTCTGGAGAAAGAGTAGAGAGGCACAGAATCTAAGTTGCTTGAGGTTTAGTGTGACGTTTCCACAGTCAGTGATGATTTGAGGAACCATGTCTTCTGCTGGTGTTTGTCCACTGTGTTTTAGCAAGACCAAAGTCACCGCAGTCGTCTACCAGGAAATTTTAGAGCACTTCATGCTTCCCTCTGCTGACAAGTTTTATGGAGAAGCTGATTTCATTTTCCAGCAGGACTTGGTACCCCCCCCCCCACACACACACACACACTGCCAAAAGTATCAAAACCTGGTTCAATGACCATGACATCACTGTGTTTGATTGGCCAGCAAACTCTCCTGACCTAAACCCCATAGAGAATCTATGGAGGATTGTCAAGAAGAAGATGAGAGACACCAGACCCAACAATGCAGACGAGCTGAAGGTCACTATCAAAGCAACCTGGACCTTCATGACACCTCAGCAGTGCCACAGGCTGATCACCTCCATCCCACGGCACAGTGATGCAGTAATTCATCCAAAAGGAGCCCCGACCAAGTATTGAGTGTGTACATGGACATACTTTTCAGTCAGCCAACATTTCTATTAAAAAAACTATTTTTAAAAATTAATTTTATGTAATATTCTCATCGTCGGCCTCCGTCGGTCTATGATGACCATGGAAGAGAATCCTAAACGTCTACTCTGCTGGAACAGCACCGCCTGTGGCTGAACAGGCCGATGCGCGAATGGCAGTCCCTGTCACACAGGTCGCACTTGTGGGTGGTCTCCGTGCTGCTGGGTCTGTGGCGGTTCTTCCTGCGGGTCCTTTTTTCATCTGCTGCAGCAGTCAGTCTCTCTTCACCCGCCTTGAGCTGTCTGGTCAGGGTGCCTCTCCATTTGGAGCGGTCCATTGCAAGGTCCTCCCAGCGCTCTGTGTTGATCTCCAGTTCCTTCATGTCTCTCTTGCAGACATCTCTAAAGCGCAGCTGTGGGCGGCCAATGTCTCTCCTGCCAGTTGCCAGTTCTCCGTAGAGGACGTCTTTGGGGATTCTGCCATCCTCCATATGGTGAACATGGCCTAGCCAGCGGAGCCTGCGCTGCCTGAGTAGAGTGAACATGGAGGGAAGGCCGGCGCGGGACAGAACTTCTGTGTTGGGCACTTTGTCCTGCGAGGATATGTCCAGGATGTGGTGAATGCAGCGCAAGTGGAAGGAGTTCAGTCTCTTTTCCTGCCGGGCGTATGTTGTCCACGTCTCACTCCCATAGAGCAGTGTGCTGATGACGCAGGCATTGTACACTGCCATTTTCGTCTTGACAGAGAGTTTGGGATTCTCCCACACTCGTGTGGTGAGGGGAGCGAGTGTGAAGGCTGATTTTCCAATCCTCTTGTTGATCTCTGTATCAAGGGAGAGGTTGTTGCTGATCGTGGACCCCAGGTACGTGAACTGATTCACAACCTCCAGCTCGTAGTCGTCGATGGTGATGGTTGGTGGTACTTCCGTGCCTTGTGCCAAGACGTTAGTCTTCTTCAGGCTGATGGTAAGCCCGAAGTCCTTGCATGCCTGGGAGAAGCGGTCCATCAGGGTCTGAAGCTTCTGCTGTGTGTGGGTTGCGACTGCAGCGTCGTCTGCGAACAGCATGTCTCTGATTAGAGCCTCGCGTACTTTGGTTCTGGCTTTCAGGCGGGCGAGGTTGAAAAGCCTGCCGTCAGATCTTGTGTGCAGGTAGATTCCATCTGTTGCTGTGCTGAAGGCATGCCTCAGGAGCATAGCAAAGAAAATCCCAAAGAGGGTTGGCGCAAGTACACAGCCCTGTTTCACTCCGCTGTGTATGTTGAATGGCTCTGAGACATTGCCATCGTGCTGCACTATCCCCTGCATGTTGGTGTGAAACGATTCGATGAGGCTTTGCAACTTTGGTGGGCATCCTATCTTTGGCAGGATCTTGAAAAGGCCCTCTCTGCTGACCAAATCGAACGCTTTGGTGAGGTCGATGAAAGCGACGTACAGGGGCATGTTCTGTTCTCTGCATTTCTCCTGGAGTTGGCGGATGGAGAATATCATGTCTACCGTCGATCGCGCAGCGCGGAAGCCACACTGAGACTCGGGGTAGACACGTTCGGCAAGCTTCTGTAGACGAACGAGAACAACTCGTGCGTAGACTTTACCAACAACACTGAGGAGGGAGATGCCCCTGTAGTTGTTGCAGTCGCTTCTCTCCCCTTTGTTTTTGTAGAGGGTGATGATCTTAGCGTCCCTCATGTCCTGTGGTACGGCACCTTCCTTCCAACACTGGCAGAGGACGTCATGCAATGGCAGCAGTAGGGCGGTCTTGCAGTGCTTGATCAGGTCAGGGGGTATGCCGTCGTTGCCGGGTGCCTTGCCAGCGGCCAAGCTATCAATGGCCTTGCTGAGTTCGTTGATGGTTGGCTCGGCGTCAAGTTCATCCATGGATGGTAGGCAGTCGATGGCATCAAGGGCTGACGGTGTCACGGTGTTCTCTCTGGAGTAGAAGTCGGAGTAGTGTTCCACCCATCTCTCCATCTGCTTGTTCTTTTCTGTGATCATCACCCCAGTGGAGGATTTGAGGGGGGTCGTCTTGCTCTGAGCTGGACCAAGTTCTTTCTTGATGCCATCGTACATGCCACGAATGTTCCCTGTTATGGCAGCGGTTTGAATGTCTTGGCTGAGCTGAGTCCAGTACTCGTTGGCACAGCGCCGAGCAGTCTGCTGAACTTTGCTTCTCACAGTCCTGAGAATCTGGAGATTCTTCTCGTTTGGGTACTTCTTGTACTCAGCAAGTGTTGAGCACTTGGCTTCAATGACGGGGGTCATCTCGGTCAACTTGGCATCAAACCAGTCCTGTGACTTCGAGGTCTTCCTCCCAAAGGTAGCCAAGGCTGTGCGGTGGATGGTGTTTCGCAGCTCTTCCCACTTCTGCTTTGCAGATTCTCCTTCTTGTGGTACACCAAGTTCCTTCTCAAAGGTGGAGGCAAACTGCTCAACAAGTTCTGGTTGAGCCATCTTGCTGGTGTCAATCCGTGCCTTTCCAGGCTGTCTAGCACGATGGAATTTCTTCAGCTGCAGCTTGACCTTGCAACACACCAATGAATGGTCTGTGTCGCAATCTGCACTCTGGAATGAACGGGTGATAAGCACGTTCTTCAGTGAGGTGCGCCTGGTCAGGATCAAGTCCAGCTGGTGCCAGTGCTTTGAGCGCGGATGTTGCCAGGAAACCTTGTGTTGGGGCTTGGTCTTGAAGAACGAGTTTGTGATGCACAGATCGTGATATGTGCAGAACTCGAGCAGCCGCTGTCCGTTGTCGTTCATTCTTCCCATGCCAAAAGGTCCAAGACAGGAGGGCCAGGAGTCGTGGTCAGCACCCACTCTGGCATTGAAGTCTCCAAGGAGAATGAGTTGTTCAGAGTTGGGGATGGTCCTGACAGTTGTTGCGAGATTCTCGTAGAACTCGTCTTTTGCCTCTGGTGTGGCTGTCAGTGTTGGGGCATACACACTGATGAGGGTGACTGGGCCTTGAGTGGTGTTCAGGCGGAGGGTAAGGAGTCGTGCAGAGCCAGTGCTGTCCGGTTCCACCATCTTCAGCAAGGTGTTCTTCACTGCGAAGCCCACTCCGTGTTCCCTGTGTTCATCACTGCCCTTTCCCTGCCAGTAGAACATATAGTCCTTCTCTCTTAGTGTGCCTGCGTCAGCCAACCGTGTTTCCTGGAGAGTGGCGATATCCACTCCCAGTCTCTTCAGCTCATTATTGATGATGGCAGTCTTCCTGGTGTCGTTGATGTCCTTGAGGTTAGCAGTGAGTCCTGTCATCATAGTGCGGACGTTCCAAGTTCCCAGTTTTAGAGTTGGTCTCTTTTGTTTTATTGTCTTGCCTGGTGCGAAGGTTCTCAGCCTGCTGTTCGGACTGCTCCTCATCCCCATGCACCCAATGATGAAAGCAAGCTTTGGCGGGACAACACCTTATTGGCTGGGGGCTGCCCAGCTTGAGGCGGGCGGTAGCTGTCCAGTGAGATCCGATGATCCCTCCCACCATCGGGAACAACCCCTGGCGCCGCGCTCTACGCCAATTGAGCGGTGGCTTATAACCGGTAACTGTCATTCCCCGTGTTTTTTCTACGCCAAAGGCGAAGCTGGAGTGTCCTCTCCAGTGATCCGGTGTTCTACCTTCCAGTGCTGGCGTTGGTAGGATTCAAGCCTGGGAAGGAAGATATGGAGGACAAGATGTTGCCCATGCAGCATGTCCCCCATCTCCACGTCACTGATGAATCCAAAGGAACAGCAGGGCTGCTACAGTTTGGCACCAGCGCCATTGCAGGAGCTGCCAGAACGATGCTGAGCACAACATAGAACTGCCTTAGGGGCTCCGACTCCGGATTTTTCCTCAGGGATGACTCCCGAAGCCTTTCCCGTGACCGGGTATGCCGCAAGGCAGCGGAGGTTTGAAATCAGGGTTTACCTTCCCCTAGATGGGCTACCTTCCCAGGTTGACGAGCCACCATCTACCCGAAGCATCTGGTTTTAAGGCGCCAGAGATCTGCCCTCGCCCCTTCTCCTATTAGTAAAAGCAGTTCCGCCGGGCTTAGAGACTAAACCACACGGGCAGGCTAGGAGTTGGACTTAGTTGTCAGAGGCTTTTCGAGACGCACGCCATAAGGAGCATTTTATGAGCACTGGGAGCTTAACCCCAGTGCCGCTCCTGGCTATGACAACCTTGGAACCGTAATATTCTAATTTTCTGATAAACTGAATTTGGGGTTTTCATGGGCTGTAAGCCATAATCATCAAAATTAAAATAAACACTTGAAACATTTCACTTTCTGTGTAATGAATTGATATAAAAAAAAAGAAAAAGTCTAATCAGAGATTTTTAACTCCTTGGTTCAACACAGAAACTCGTAGCTTAAAACAGAAGACTCGTCAATTAGAAAGAAAATGGCGCTCTACTAATTTAGATGAAATCTATTTAGCTTGGAGAAATCATCTTTTAATTTATAAAAAATCTCTTAGAAAAGCTAGAACGAGTTATTACTCTGCATTAATAGAAGAGAACAAGAATAATCCCAGGTTTCTTTTCAGTACTGTAGCCAGGTTGACAAAGAGTCAGGACTCTGTCAATCCTAGCATCCCCTTAGAGCTTACTAGTCAGGACTTTATGAACTTTTTCAATAATAAAATTTCATCCATCAGAGATAAAATCAATCAGATTCTTCCCACAGTTAACTTAAATACTGTAACTACTACAACTCCTTCTATTGATGTCTGTCTTGATGAGTTTACTCCAATCGACCTTTGTGAGTTAGACAAAATAGTTTCCTCATCCAAACCTTCAACTTGTCTTTTAGACCCTATTCCTACCAGGTTATTTAAAGAAGTCTTCCCACTTATTGGTAGCTTTATTCTTCATATAATCAATTCTTCATTAACTTTAGGCCATGTACCGCAGGCTTTTAAAACGGCTGTAATTAAACCCTTACTCAAAAAGCCAACGCTAGATCCAGGAGCTTTAGCTAACTATAGACCAATCTCTAATCTCCCTTTCATTTCAAAAATCTTAGAAAGAGTTGTTGCTATGCAATTATTTGACCACCTGCAGGGAAATGGTTTATTTGAGGAGTTTCAATCTGGGTTTAGAATCCATCATAGCACTGAAACAGCCTTAGCGAAGGTCACTAACGACCTCCTCATTGCATCTGATAATGGACTAGTTTCTGTACTTGTCCTTTTAGATCTTAGTGCAGCTTTTGATACTATTGATCATAATATTCTACTTGATAGATTAGAACACTATGTTGGACTTAATGGAACTTCGTTGCAGTGGTTTAGATCTTATTTATCTGATAGGTTCCAGTTTGTTCATGTAAATGATGAGTTTTCTCTCAGCTCAAAGCTTAGTCATGGAGTTCCACAGGGATCTGTGCTTGGCCCTACTCTTTTTAGTTTATATATGCTTCCGTTAGGCAACATTATTAGAAAGCACTGTATACATTTTCACTGTTATGCAGATGACACACAATTATACCTGTCAATGAAGCCAGATGATACTAATCAATTAGCCAAGTTAGAAGCCTGTCTTAAGGAAATCAAAGTTTGGATGACTTGTAATTTCCTGCTATTAAATTCAGATAAGACTGAAGTCATTCTTGTTGGTCCAAAAAACCTTAGAAATTCCTTTCCAAATCAAACTTTCAGTTTGGATGCAGTTACTCTTTCTCTTAATAGCTCTGTGAGGAACCTTGGAGTTATTTTTGATCAGGATTTGTCCTTCAATTTACATATTAAATTTGTTTCTAAGACTGCCTTCTATCATTTGCGTAATATTGCCAAGATTAGGAGCATCTTGTCTCAGAGTGATGCTGAGAAGCTGATCCACGCTTTTGTTAGCTCGAGATTAGATTATTGTAATTCTTTATTATCAGGTTGTCCTAAAACATCTTTAAAAAGTCTTCAGCTGATCCAAAATGCTGCAGCAAGAGTTTTAACAGGTACTAGAAAGAGAGATCATATCTCTCCGGTTCTGGCCTCCCTTCATTGGCTTCCCATAGAGTTTAGAATTAAGTTTAAAATCCTTCTTCTTACTTACAAAGCTCTAAACAATCAGGCTCCTTTTTATTTAAAAGATCTGATACTACCGTATCATCCTAACAGAGCACTACGCTCCCAAAATGCAGGTTTACTTGTAATACCTAGAATCTCCAAAAGTACAATGGGAGGCAGAGCCTTCAGTTATCAAGCTCCTCTCCTGTGGAATCAGCTGCCAATCTGGATTCGGGAGTCAGACTCGATCTCTGTTTTTAAGAATAGGGCTAAAACCTACCTTTTTGATATAGCCTACAATTAGGGAGGGATCATGTGTTTTCTGAACCCTCCCTTAGTTATGCTGCTAATAGGTTTAGTCAGCCGGGGGACCTCCAGTAATGCACTGGGCCTCACTCCTTTCCTCACTCTCTATGAAATATTTTTTTTTTGCTGGTCATTAACATTTGTTTGTTCTCTCCCATAGATTGAGTCCCCATCGTGCTGTTTGCTCTCTACATGTCTGTTCTTTTCTTCTTCTCTATCCCCTCACCCCCCAGCCAGTCGCAGCAGATGACTGCCCCTCCCTGAGCCTGGTTCTGCTGGAGGTTTCTTCCTGTTAAAAGGGAGTTTTTCCTCTCCACCGTCGCCAAGTGCTTGCTCACAGGGGATCGCCTGATTGCTGGGGTCTTTCTGCAACTGTGGGGGTCCTCCCTACAGTTGATAGTGCTATGAGATGACTGTTGTTGTGAAATGGCGCTATATAAATAAAGTTGAATTGAATTGAATTGAATTGAATTATAATACATGGGTTTCACTTTCTAAAATGAGTGACAAAAAATATTGAACTTTTTCATGATAATCTAATTTTGTGAGATGTACCTGTAGTTCTGTGTGTTTGTGTTGGCCCTATGATGGACTGGCAGCCTGTCCAGG
Organism: Pholidichthys leucotaenia; assembly: GCA_020510985.1. NCBI lineage: Eukaryota > Metazoa > Chordata > Actinopteri > Cichliformes > Pholidichthyidae > Pholidichthys > Pholidichthys leucotaenia. The sequence continues at coordinate 25,259,982 of CM035841.1, forward strand.
TGTGCCCAGCCTCTCTCTAAGTGAAAGTGAGCTGCCTATTTTTAAAGAAGTCATCCTAGAATGGCCACAGCACACAACCATGACTTCCTCTCTATTTAATCCAGTCCAGATTAGTATCAAATATCCTGTAAATATGGCTGCTGCCTCAAGCTAATTCTGTGGGACTGTAGAGCCTGGAAAGGAAGTAACTAGTTACATTTACTCCAGCACATTCATTCAAGGAACTTTTCATAACATTGTACTTTGATGAGTTTTATTGCCAAATACTTGATTGTCTTGCTTGAGTAATTAGTCCAAACAGAACAAACCACTAACTCATCTGTTTGGTTGGACTCTTTGAGGAACTTTTGACTTCACTGATTTGAAATGAGTGTCAGTCCACATTTGAAATCAGTGACTTTATTGCTGCTGCTCCAGGATATGATTTGGATCGTATTACATGGAACCTGTTTCTAGTTTGTTTGCTTTAGATTTTGCTTTGTCCAACACATGTACAGAAAATCCACACAAATTGTAAAATTGCAAATTTTCAAGAAAGGAGTTGCAAATGTTGAGTAAAAAGTTTTAAATATGCACAAAAAAGATCATAAATTTATCACAAAATGTTGCAAATGCATTTTAAAAGTTGTGAATTTAAGAAAAAAGTAATTTGTAAAAAAACAAAACAAAAACAAAAACTTACATTTGACAAAATTTCATAAATTCAAAGGAAAAAAATGTTGCCAGTTCTCAGGGAAAAAACTTAATGGGGAGAGTCAAGTTCTGACTTTGTCCTCAAGTAACTTTCTTTTTATGCTCCTACTTCAGTAATGTTTTGGTGTCTTCTGCATTGGCCTTGATAGGCCTTGATATCCAGGATGTCCACAGGACTTTCCTGCCTTCCTTGGAATTTAAAAAAGACACATTGGGCAGATTAATCAGATTCCCCCTTTGGTAAAAGTTGGTCTTTTCCTGGTTTTGGCAGTGCGGTTGCGCAGTGGCACAGCAACTCACCCTTGGCCATGGGATCCTTGGTTCGATCCCAGCCCCTGACCAACAGTGATCTGTGTGGAGTTTGCATGTTCTCCCTGTATCTGCGTGGGTTTACTGCGGGATTTCTCCGGTTTCCTCCCACAGGCCAAAAACATGCAGGTTAGGTTAATTGGAGACTCTAAAGTGGCCCTAGGTGTGAATGTGTGTGTGAATGGTTAAGGGATAGCGCCGGACTGTGGCTGCTTCATCCATCCAGGTGGATGCCCTCAATTTCCCCTCTGGGGATCAATAAGGTATACAAAATTTAAAAAAAAAGAAATTCAAAGTTTTGTTGTCCTGGTTTAGAACTGCTTGTCATCAGCAATTTTGACTTTGTTGTCAGAGAAAATAAGTTCATAATTAAAGGTTATTCAAAATCTACCTTTGCCACTTTCAAGTAATTTCTGAACAATTGCTTTTTTCAGATTCTGACTCTAACAATTGGTTGTGTGATGAGTTTGTTTCAGTTTTATACTGACTTGTAAGAACTGAACTGATAGAAAAATAGACACCATTGTTCACGTTAAGTCTGGCAATAAATTGTTGATCAGCAAAAACTATCAAGGCGAGTTAACGTAAATATAGTTTTAAAAAAGTACAAAATTAACATTCAAACTCAAAAATGTCACTAGAATAAAGCTTTCTTGAACAAATAGCTATCAGCGCCCTGGACAGCTGCTCCAACACTGAGCAGTGCTGTTCAGCTCCTGGGACAGTGACCTGCTTTTTGATTGGCTGTCACTCTGTCACTGATGAGACTGAGGGATTGAGAGGACATGTCACTTGTGGTAACGTATCGTCACTTCCTGTATTGCTGTCTGTCTGTGTGGTTTGCTTTCCCTCACTCTCCTGAGGATTTTGCTTTTAATTGTATTTTAACCACTTTTTTCCATCTACCGTTAGCTCTCATTTCTGTTTATCAAGCCTCTTGCACCTGTGTGCTCACTCAGTGTCATCTAATCACCCTCTTCAGCCTTCTGTTCACCTTTCATCGGTGTTTTTGTTAGCTTCAGGTTAGCCACTAGCTATGGCTACTAGCTCTCCTTCCTCTCCTCCTCTGGTGTGCTCTCTCTATCAGATGTTTAGCTACACCTCTGCCTCTTTTAGTGATAACGGTAAATGTAATAAATGTTGTCTTTTTGAGGCGCTCGAGGCGAGGTTGTCTGGTTTGGAATCCCGGCTCCGCTGCATTGAAACACCGTCTGTGCCAGTTAATCTCGACGGATGTCCCCTAGCTGCAGCGAAGCTCGCTAGCTTAGGGCGACCTGTTAGCAGTCCTCCGGTCCTCCTCAGCAGCGAGGAGACTGGGTGGGTGACGGTGAAAAGGAAGTCTAACCGCAAAGCCCCAGTTAACCACCAACCTGTTCACGTTTCTAATCGTTTTTCCCCGCTCAGCGACACACCCGCTGAGGAAAAAACTCTGATCATTGGCGACTCTGTAGTCAGAAACGTGAACCTAGAGACTCCAGCGGCCATAGTCCAATGCATTCCTGGGGCCAGAGCAGGCGACATCGAGTCAAATTTGAAAAATGGCTAAAAGTAACTGTAAATATTCCACAATTGTTATTCACGCCGGCATTAATGAGATCTGTCTCCAGCAGTTGGAAGTCACGAAACTTAATGTAGAATCGGTGTGTGACTTTGCCAAAACAATGTCTGCCTCTGTAGTTTTCTCTGGGCCCCTCCCCAATCTGACCAGTGATGACATGTTTAGCCGCTTGTCATCCTTCAACCGCTGGCTGGCTGTGTGGTGTCCTGCAAACAATGTGGGCTACATTGACAATTGGAGCTCATTTTGGGGAAAACCTGGTCTTATTAGACGAGACGGCGTCCATCCCACTTTGGATGGTGCGTCTCATTTATCTAACAATCTGGCATCATTTTTATCCAAATTTCCAAAACCTTGACTACTCAGAGTTGGGACCAGGAAGCAGAGTCAGTCTTACGCGCCTCTCTGCAGCTCCTCTTCATCCACCACCCCTCAGCTTAGCCCCTGTCTTCCCCATCAGAGAATCATTATCTGCTTCCTCCAAAGTAAATAAAAATATGATCTATAAGCATCCCAAAGTGATTAAACAAAAAGTTGGTAAACCTCAAATTAAACATGAAGCCTCTAAATTGAATGATTTGGCCTCTGTTCCTCCTCATAATTTAAAAATTAAAAGTGGTTTATTAAATATTAGGTCTCTAAAGGCGCTTTTCCACTAGCCCAGCCCAGCCCCGATTGAAAACCCGACTCTACTCACTTCGGTTCGGTTCGGCCTCGGTTGCGTTTCAACATTACTGCTGGCACACCTGCTGTGGGTGGGATTTGTTGAACAGCAGGCGGCGCCACACCCTCGTGACGTGAAACACACGACCGAATCCTCCACAACAAACAAAATGGCTGATGACGAGGAGAGAAGGAAGGAGGGAGGAGAGAGGAATGACTGTGACATGAAACTGGTGAAATCTATGGTGCTGACTTGTTGTGCTCTGCACAATCTGTGTGAGAGTCATGGAGAGACGTTTGACACTACATTGGATGATGCAGTAGATGAACCAGTGGTGGCAGCGGCACAGAGAGCAGAGGAGCATGGAGCCGAGATACGAGATGCTGTGATCCAGTACTTGTCTATTTTGTCCACATTTATGTGCATACATATTTCAAAAATGTTTTTTGTAAATAAAATGTTGTGCATGTTCCATCTACCTGTCCTGTTGTTCATAACGCTTATCTGTTAAGGTACGGGTAATTAGATTAGATTAGATTTGTTTAATTGACAGGGACAGTGCAATAAACATAGACAATTAATCAATGACAATCAATCTGATGTGTTGCACAGAGTGTATAGCTATTAGCTAATTTGCAGGAGCCGCAGGACAACAGAAGGTGTGAGGCCATCAGCCTAATGATGAGTCCACACTTCTCACTGTTGTGATAATTGCTCACGCTGAGCACTCTGACAGCCCCGCTGTGGGTGTCACACACGATGTGTTCCTCCCCACACTCAATTTTTTTTCCTGTATATTTTTCTCTTTGGCGTACAGAAATGGCAATACACCCGTATTTGCTAAAATTGCATTTTCCCCGTATTAAAATACGGCGAAACCGTATCACTTGACAGGTATGTAATTACATGCAGAAACACCGCACAGGCCATCTTCACCAAAATCCAGCTCGACAAGCCACTTTTGCTTAGGTGGAAATGCAAATTGAACTATAAATCATGTGCTGATACATGTCATATTTTCCCATGTAAAGGTCTCCCACTTTTACTTACAAATTGATTTTTAATTTTTGGGAAAAGGGAATATAAATTTTGCACTTGTTGGTAACAACAGTTGTGTGCAACAAAAACACAGTTGTGTATCCTTGTCCGATTTGTCTGCTGTTATTAGTGCCAAATTTTTGCTAGATTCCTTCTTAATTTATTAAATTTTGACTGGTGATGCAACATTCAACTTACACGTACTTACCTTTAGCAGTGTCTACAAGTTCAAGCACACCTGTACAACTGCTTATAACCTAAAAAATGTACCTGTTCAAGAGAAATGGATTCAGCATTGCAAATCTGTTTAAAATAGAAAAAAAAAAAACCTACCAAGACATTACGTTTCGTTGTGTTGTTAAAAATTAAATTACCATTAGAAGGCTATACACCTGACCTGATGAACAGCAGCATGTGGAGTGAACAGAGAATGGAATGTGTATGTAATTATTGGCTTTTCTCATACGGTGTCATAACAGATAAACCAGACTTTTGATGCAAACAATACAATTTTATTCCAGAAGCAAAATTTACAAACAAAAAAACAGACTGGGCGTGGGGAGACATGGTTAGACACGCCGACTGCTAAAAGCATCCACAAGCCTGCCAAATAGGGTCAGGAAATCTCTGTTGAATGATGACATCTCTGCGAGCTCTTCCCTTCGTAACGCAGCGTCCTGCTCCAAGGCTTCACGTGCATCTGCCCGCACATCTGCGGCCACCTGTCGCAAATGCTGCATGTACTCCTGATTCTTGCCGCTGGTCATGTTGCCGTTCCAAGAGCCGCATCTCTTCGTCATGCATGTTGACCATCGCTAATGTAAGGTCAGCGATGGGAGTTGTCTGTTTTCGTCTTGCCTAGATGGAAAGACAGAAAGGCATGGTCGTTAAAGCTGGATCACTACATATATTATGGAATTACACAGGTGAAAGTCTGTGGTGGAATGTCACTATTATATTATGCTTCATTGCTGTATATAAGCTGAACTGTCATGTTGCTGCCCCTCAGTAGAGCAGATTTTGCAACACACAGGGTGCTGTCTTCAGCTGCAGCCCCCCTGCAAAACTAAAAAGGATTAAGATTAAGAATATGGATGGATGGATGGATGGATGGGTAATGTTTAAACTAGTTGCTTGTAGTGTGGCCGCAGAAATCTGAATGGGTTAATACAGTCAGCTGACGCGAAGCATTTCAATGAAGCTTGTTGATTTCAACGGCAGTTCATGAGCTTTATTTGTTTGTCTAAAACAGGAGTTCCAACAGCACCAATCACCACACCTAAAAATGGTTGTGGAACACCGATAAGTGAAGACCAAAGAATAACCTTTTTGTACATTTAAAAAGACATTTTCAATTAATTAATATGCACCTACAGGAAATTGCATTAATCAATTTGGGACATAACTTGTTAGGCTCCAGCCCCCCCGCGACCTGTAAAGGATTAAGCAGTAGAAGATGGATGGATGGATGGATTTTCGACCCTGGTTTCCGCTGGACCTGTTTCAACCCCCCCAAAAAATCGTGGTTATTGTGCCTTACCGGCACTTGAACATGATCCAGATGGAGCTGGTGATGTGGCTGACATGGGAGTCGATCCAGCTGGCGCTCAGCCAGACGCAGACGCAGACGCAGCGCCAGGAGAGTCCGCTGTGTCTGTCCACTGAGGTTGATATTGTGACGTATGCAAGGTTCACACAAAGAAGAGGAGCAGATGGTATTGACGAACAGGCTTTATTCACACACACTCTGAGCACAGGCAGGAGGGGAGGTCATTCTCCCAGACCTCCGTTTAAATCACGGTTACACACACATAATAAATCTTGCCTATGAAATACTGCTGGGTCATTATAACGCAGTTATAATTACACAGCAGTATAATAACTCAGTAATAACATTTAATACACACACACAGTAATGTTTTCAACTGTCAAAGCATGCTGGGAAACCCCTGCCCCCCTTAACATGGCCCCAACGTTACACTGCCCCGCTCCTGGACTGGTTTCTGTCCCCAGAAAAATTAAAGTCCAGTTCAAAAGTCCAATACAAACTCATCCAGGTGTCGGGGCAGCCTTCGGTGCCGGCGACCAACACGTACAGGCCCCCTAGTGCCCATCTGGGTCTCGGTCGGGGTATCTGGTCGGGATGAAAGCTCCGGTTCGTCCTCCAGCGGTGCAGATGGCTGATACGGGGCGAGACGGTCACGGTGAAGGACCACAACCCGGTCCCTTTTCCTAAGCCTCACCCTGTACACCACATCCGACAGTCTCTGCAGAACCACGCACGGTCCCGACCAATGGCTCGCCAGCTTCGGTGATCGTCCTCTTTTCCTCTCAGGGCAGAAAACCCAGACTCGATCTCCTGGTGCAAAGACCCTCCCCTGGCAGCGGGAGTCATACGCTCGCTTCTGCCGACCCCCTGCCGCTGCCAGGGCCTCTCGAGCCAGTTCGTGCACCGTGTGGAGACGTTCTTTCAAACAAAAAAAATAATCCAATCCGGGTTTTCCCTCCACCTCCGGCTCGGGGGGGTGGGGGGGTGGGACCGAATACCAAATCCACTGGTGTGCGCAGCTCGCGTCCAAACATGAGCGCTGCAGGGGTGCACCGAGTAGATTCCTGAGCTGCCATCCGGTACGCCCACAAAACAAAAGGCAGATGCAGGTCCCAGTCTCGCTGTCGCTGGTCCACTAGGATAGCGAGCTGGGTGGTGAGGGTCCGGTTGAATTGTTCAACCAGGCCGTCGCTCTGTGGATGCAGCGGGGTGATCCGGGTTTTCTGGATGCCCAGCCGCTTGCAGACCTCTCCGAAGACCTCCGCCTCGAAGTTCCGACCCTGATCGCTGTGAAGCTCCTCCGGTGCGCCAAACCGACAGAACATCTCATCCACCAGCTTTGATGCTGTCGTAGCAGCGCTTTGGTCCGGGACCGCGTACGCCTCTGGCCACTTAGTGAAATAATCCATCGCGACCAGCACGTAGCGGTTCCCCCGGTCCGTGGTCGGGAAAGGGCCCAGGATGTCCACTCCCACTCGCTCCATTGGTGCTTCCACCCGGTACTGCTGCAGGGGAGCGTGGGATCGCTGAGTTGGCCCTTTCTGAGCTGTGCACGTGTCGCAGCGGTGAACGTGGAGCTCCACGTCCTGATGACAGCCGGGCCAGTAGAACCGGGCTCGAAGGCGCTGCAGCGTCTTTGTCACTCCGAAGTGGCCCGCTCCTACCGCCCCATGAACCAGCTGGAGTACGTTGGGCCGGAGTCGACGAGGAACCAGCAGCTGCCAGACGTGCCGCTGCCCAGCTGGAGTCTGCCACTGTCGATACACCACGCCCTCGTGGCAGTGGAGGTTGGCCCACTGGGAGTGCAGGGCCTTAGTCTCTGGATCCAGTGGTGACACAACCTCCCAGGCGGGTCGCTGTCCTGCATCCAGCCACTGCCAAACCCGAGAAATGACCGGGTCTCTGTCCTGCTCGCTCTGCAGCTGCTGCGTGCCAAGGACCTCTGTGACGTCATCGCTGGGGAGAGCTGCCTGATCATCCGAGGGGGAGCTGCGCGTCGCTGCGTGATTCCTGCTCACAGCGGCCCGGAGAGCAGCAGTCTGTGGGGCGGCTTGGTCTCGATCTTCAGCCCGTTGGCAGTGACGACACTCCTCTGTCACACAGGGGCGCCGAGACAGCGCGTCAGCGTTGGCATGGAGGCGGCCTGCCTGATGCACAATCTGGAAATTATAATCCTGCAGTTTAGTTTAGTTTAGTTGAAAAGGGACAATGCAATTTCATAAAACACATGATTACACATGGTTAAAAAAGCCAGAATTAGCCAAAAGGCTAGTTTTCATCTGTAGTCCCCTGGCCAAGATGTAAAAAAGCAGTAAAATGCATCTACAAGAAAAAAACATGGTTAGACATTTAAGAGGGCACTAATGTAACAAATAACATATACATAACAAACCGTACATTTAAACACAACATCAAACATCACAGCAGACTTATCTTTTAGTGTTGGCAGCTGTAGGTGTTTATAAGCCACATTTTCAATTTTTTTGTGAAGGCCTTGAATGTTGTGAGCAGTTTAACCTCCTCAGGTACTGAGTTCCACTCACTAGCCCTCCTCACTGACCAGGCCGACTTACTGAAAGTGCTCGTGCGCAGAGGAATGAAACAGTCACCTCTGACAGAGCCTCGAGTGACACGTTCAGAGCTGTTTCTTTGGCTGATGAACTCTGCCAGAGGATCTGGAGCCAAATCATGCAGTACTTTATAACTCAAATTTAAATTTGCAAATGTATGAAGACTATCCCAATTTAAAAGACTGTATTTTTTTTTAAATTGCACAATGATGATAATGCCTAGGTTTTTTATCCATAACTTTAAGTGCTTGTTTGTACAAAACTTCCAATGGTTTTTTTGCACTCAAACCCGCCTGGGACCAGCTAGTTAGGCAATAGTTGAAGTGACTCAGAATCATTGAATGCAAGTATATTTTTGCGGCATCAGTTGACATTTCATTTCGAATTGCACAGAAATTTGCAAGATTTAACTTGATTTTTTTACACAATTTAGCAATATGGGCTTTAAAAGAAAGCTGTGAATCTATTATTAACCCAAGATATTTATATTGGCTAACAATTTGTATTTTTCCTCCATTAACATGTATGTCAGGGTCAGGTGACACTCTATTTATTTTAGTGAAATACATGCCTACAGTTTTAGAAACATTTAACTGTAGACAGCACTCCTGCAACCAAGTTGTGACACAGGACATTGTTTTACTAAGTTTAGCAGCAACAGTGTCTTTGGAGCGACCATGAACAAAAAAAAACGTGTCGTCTGCATACATTAAGCATTCAGCTTCAGAACAAACAGTGGGCAAATCATTAATATAAAGACTAAATAAAAGGGGGCCTAATATTGATCCCTGAGGGACTCCAGAAGTTAGCCTAAGAGAATCAGATCTGCAGTTGTTAACTGATACAGATTGTGTTCGATCATGCAGATATGATTCAATCCAGCTCACAGCATTGTGAGAAAAGTTAAATTTAAAGAGCTTGGTAAGAAGAACAGAGTGATTTACTGTATCGAAAGCTTTCCTGAGGTCCAAAAACACCGCCCCTACAACTCCACCCTTATCAAGAAAAGATTTTATTTTCTCAATGAAGAGGCATGTAGCCATTTCAGTGGAATGCTTGGATCTGAAACCAAACTGCATGGCATGGAGAGAGGGGGAACTACTGTTTAAATAATGGACAATCTGTTCTGCCACCCATTTTTCTGCAATTTTGGAAATGGCCGGAAGAATGCTTATTGGCCGGTAGTTATGCAGAAGAGTTGAGTCACCGAATTTAAAAACAGGGGTGTAGAAGAGCTCGGAATGACGAGGCGATGTGACTTATAAACCAAAGTTTATTATCAGCTTCGCTCCTCTAACAAGTCTCATCTAGTGCAGCAGCAGAAGAAGAAGAGAGCGAACACATTCGGCTCTGTGTACTTATACTCACACACAACAAAAGACATGCATACAAAGCTGACATCCCCCATTAACTTAATTACCCTCCTTTGTCTCCGTACTCCTCCACCTGGCCCTGGGAGGTCAGGGCGACCTATCTGGTCTCCACTGCAGTGCCTCGGATGCTCTTTGATCTTCACTGGCGGTTGAGACCCTTTGTCCTGTTCTGAGGTGTGAAGTCGCTTTACATATGTAATCACCAAACATTCTCACATGCTTATACATATGTAGGTTATGGGATATATGATTAATATAGACCACAGCCCCCCCCCCCAAACGACTAAGAAAAGGACAATAGGAAAATTCACAGTTTAAGATAATTATTATGACATACCAACTGCTACACCTCTTGACAAAGAAGAAACTTTCCAGCAGCTATGCTCCTGTAGAGAGTTCAGTGGTAATCATAACAGCATAGTAATATCACAAGTCAGTCCTAAACTGTTACAGCACAATTAGTGAACAATTTTTGAGTAGTTTGCATCAGTCCTTGTGCCGTCTGGGCTTTAATCTTCTTCCGAATCTGCTGTGGGTCCGTTCGGGCGTCCTGGTGGGACCTTCCTGTAAGGAATCTGCAGCTTGGGAAGGAGAGTGATTATTTGTTCCCTGCAGGGGGGCTGAGTCTTTTCTCTTGGGGGGTCTACCCCGCCGAGGTGCTCTTGCCAACCGTGCAGGCTCGTCTCTCAACAAGAAGGCAGGTTTAAGTCTGTCAATGCTGACTGTTTCTTTTCTGTCCCCAAAATCAAGCACAAAGTGTTTATCACCAGGTTCCAGCACTCTGAATGATCCATCGTATGGTGGGCGGAAGGTTGGTTTTAAAGCTTCATGCCTAACAAAAACAAATTCAGCGTTTTTTAAAGCTTGGGGGACAAAAACCCGTGGAAAAGAATGATGTGCCGGCCCGGGGAGAGAGTCCGGTCCGTTGCTGCCTAAAAACCTCGGGGCTGGAAGATGCCCTGGCTCTGGGTTCTCTGGTAAAAATTCACCTGGGAGCCTGAGAGGTTGTGCAAAAACTAATTCTGCTGGGGAGGCGTCTAGATCCTCTTTAGGTGCAGCACGCAACCCCAATAAAACCCAAGGAAGTTTATTTACCCAATTTGTATCCGTTAGTGAGGCTCTGAGGGCGGCCTTTAAAGATCTGTGAAAACGCTCGCATAACCCATTAGCCTGAGGGTGATGCGGTGAATTGTCGCTCCTAAGCTGCTGGCCATGGCTGACCAAAGCTTCGAGACAAATTGAAGCCCCCCTATCGGACGTGATGTCCGATGGGACGCCGAAACGTGCCACCCAGTTTGTCAAAAAAACGCAAGCGACTTCCTCCGCTGTGGTTGATGCCAGAAGGACCGCCTCCGGCCAGCGCGTAGTACAGTCTATCATTGTTAACAGATGTGTGAAACCTTGGGAGGAAGGTAGTGGTCCCACGAGGTCGACATGAACGTGGTCGAACCTTCTAGCTGGGATTCGAAAAGGCTCTAGAGGGGCTTTTGTGTGTTTGTGTATTTTGGGTGCTGACAAGAAATGCAAGTCTTTGCCCATTCTTTTACGTTTTTGCGCAGGCCAGGCCACACAAACTTTTCGGCGACCATTTTAACCGAAGCGCGCACACCTGGGTGCGCGAGGGAGTGAATTGAGTTGAAAATACGGCGGCGCCATGCAGCTGGAACTACCGGGCGAGGTTGGCCGGTTGAGATGTCGCATATTAAGGGGGGCACACCGTCGCGTAAACCCCTTTCCTCCAGCCTTAACCCTGTTGGTCCAGACAGGAGTGCGCGCACGTCCGCGTCACTACTTTGCTCCTTCGCCATGGCTGCATAATCTATCCCTTCGTGGATTGGGGCTGTGTATGTGTCCGCGTTGGCGAAGAGTTCTGCGGCTGAGGTAGTATAATCTGTCTCCTCGCGCTCTGGCGATGTCACAGCGCGAGAGAGGCAGTCTGCTACCACGTTAAGTTTGCCTGCCACATGTCGAATGTCTGTGGTGAACTCTGAAATCGCAGCTAGCTGTCTTTGTTGCCTGCCTGACCACGGTTCAGAAATTTTAGCCATCGCAAAGGTGAGCGGTTTGTGGTCTACAAAAGCCGTGAAACGCCGCCCCTCCAACCAGAACTGGAAGTGGCGGATGGATAAATGAAGCGCTAGCAGCTCCCTGTCAAAGGTGCTGTATTTACGCTCAATTTGGTTCAGCGATTTGCTGAAAAATGCCAAAGGTTGCCAGGTTCTGCCGACGTGTTGTTCTACAACCGCCCCTATGGCCAGGTCTGAAGCGTCTGTGGTTAGCGCAATGCGGGCCGAGGGATCAGGGTGAACCAACAATGTGGCATTAGCTAGGGCACTTTTTACTTCCGCGAAGGCGCGTTCGCGCTCCGGGGTCCATTCGACCGCGTTGGAAGGTTTTTGTTTTCTGAGCGCGTCATATAGGGGCTGCATGAGCTGAGCTGTGCGGGGGAGGAAACGGTTGTAAAAATTAACCATTCCCAAAAATTCTTGCAGCGATTTGACCGTTTGTGGCCGTGGGAAACTTTTTACTGCGTGAACTTTGTCTGGCAGTGGGACTGCCCCCTTCGGTGAAACTCTGTGTCCCAAAAAATCAATTTGTGACACGCCGAATTTGCATTTGGCTGGATTGATTATTAACCCGTGCTCTTCTAGTCTCTGAAAAACCATAGTGAGATGCTGCTCGTGTTCTTCCTCAGACGAGCTGGCTACCAGCATATCGTCGAGGTAGACGAACATGAAAGGGAGGTCACGTAATACTGCGTCCATCATCCGCTGAAAGGTTTGTGCAGCGCCTTTGAGGCCGAAAGGCATCCGCAAAAATTCAAAAAGACCGAAGGGGGTTATTACAGCTGTTTTAGGAATGTCTTCCGCTCTAACGGGGACTTGATGATAGCCGTGGACCAGGTCTATTTTTGAAAAAATTCGCGCACCCGCCAGATGTAGTGAAAAATCTTGGATGTGAGGAATTGGGTAGCGGTCATGCGCTGTCGCATTGTTTAATTTGCGGTAATTGCCGCACGGTCTCCAAGAACCGTCGGATTTAGGGACCATGTGAAGCGGTGACGCCCAGGGCTTTTTTGAGCGCCTGATAATGCCTAGTTTTTCAAGGGTGGTAAACTTGTCACGAGCTATGGCGAACTTGGTCGCGTCTAAGCGCCGAGCTTTGGCTGGCCCGTTGTGGGCCCGTTGTGGGAATAAAGTGTTCGACCCCGTGCTTAGCCACTGTAGCTGAGAATTTGGGAATTGGGAGTGCTGGAAATTGGGTGAGGAGTTGATCAAACTTACCTCCTGCTGTAGTGACGCTGGCCTGCACGGGTGGTGGAGAAACTCGAGCTGAGCAGGGAATAGAAACAAAGGACAATGCATTAACCAAGCATCTGTTCGCTAGATCGACCAATAACCCATGTGCACACAAAAAGTCTGCGCCTAACAAGTTAAAACTCACCGCCGCTACAACAAATGTCCATCTGTAGTTGCGGCCATGGATGCGGAGGGGCAGGTTCTTTTCGCCAAAAGTGTCGATGATGGAGCCGTTGGCTGCCACCGCTCCATTGCCCCGGGGGCCCATGGCCCGGTCTGCTTGGGAGGGCATTACAAAACTCAGTTGAGCTCCCGTGTCAATGAGGAACTGCTTGCCGGTGTGTCCGTCTGTCACATATAGAAGCTTGCTTTTTTCGCTGAGAACTGCCACTGTTAACGGTTCTCGGCTTTGGCGTTTTCCCGAAATCGTGAATCTGCAGGGGGGAAGGCATTTGTAAGCCTTCTCGGCAAAGCGGTGGTGGTAATAACAGACGTCGCTCCGTCTGTTACGTCTTGGCCGTGTCGCTGCCATGGCGGGCGGATTCTGCTCAGTGTTTTGTGGCTTCCCGTGGCTCCGGACATCGGAGTTGAGGCCTGCGGATGCTGCTGTGGGTGTCTGTTCCCTGCAGGCGTTGACGAGTCGCTGCGCTTCGCGAGCCAGCGTGCAGAAGTCTTGCTGGGTGCTGCATCGCATGTTGGTAAGCGTCCCTCTCATGTGTGGCGGCAGAGTACTGAGGAATATAAATTGGAAGAGGAAGTTGTCATTGTCCTCTTCTTTGAGTTGCAGCAAGTCCTCCATGAGGGCCTTGGGTCTGCATCCTCTGTGGCTGTAGACCGCCAGGATCCTCTCGGCTCTCTCCTCAGCAGAGGGGACGAAATTCGCCACGATGGTCGCTTTTAGTTCTCTGTATTTGTCCTGGGCCGGCGGCCGCTGGATTATGCTCCGTGCACATCTCGAAGTGGCGGCGTCGAGTTTGGCGACGATGTGATAGAACTTTGTATCGTCAGCCGTGATGCCCGCAAGTGCAAACTGGGCTTCAGCTTGCTGAAACCACGAGGCGGGGTCTTCCTGCCAGAAGTCCGGCAGGTTGACGGTGACGGCGTTTGTGTGGACCGTCACTGATGTGTCCGCAGGGTGAGAGTGTCTTCCTTCGGCTCTCACAGCGGCGCTGGTGCTCGGTTGAGCCCTCTCTATCACTTCTGCCGTGGGGGAACGTCGTCCATCTGTTCCCCTGTCTGCATGGGCGCCGGCGTCTGCCTGGGTCGCCACAGATGAGTCGATCGCTGGGGAACGCCTCTGGTCCATCCTCGCGTCAGGGTCACCAGTGTAGAAGAGCTCGGAATGACGAGGCGATGTGACTTATAAACCAAAGTTTATTATCAGCTTCGCTCCTCTAACAAGTCTAATCTAGTGCAGCAGCAGAAGAAGAAGAGAGCGAACACATTCGGCTCTGTGTACTTATACTCACACACAACAAAAGACATGCATACAAAGCTGACATCCCCCATTAACTTAATTACCCTCCTTTGTCTCCGTACCCCTCCACCTGGCCCTGGGAGGTCAGGGCGACCTATCTGGTCTCCACCGCAGTGCCTCGGATGCTCTTTGATCTTCAGTGGCGGTTGAGACCCTTTGTCCTGTTCTGAGGTGTGAAGTCGCTTTACATATGTAATCACCAAACATTCTCACATGCTTATACATATGTAGGTTATGGGATATATGATTAATATAGACCACAAGGGGTAACAATAGCAGATTTCCAGGCCTTTGGAAAATGGCCAGATGAAATTGAAAGATTAATGATTGAGGCAATAGGAGTAGCGAGAGCTGAACCTAAATCTTTGAGCATGTTCGTGTCCATTCCAAAAACATCCTTTGCTTTAGATGGTTTGAGTGATTGAATTAAATCGATAACTTTGGTCTCAGTAATATTTGTAATAGTAAGAGACTGTGATGCAGACAATACAGGGTATTCCTTCCTTTGTTTTACTATAAACTTATCAGAGATTTCTGACATAGATTCAATGGAGTAGTTGTTAAAAGCATCAGCCATCACTTGAGGTTCTGTCAAGATGTTTCCATTCAACTGAATTTGCATTAGTTTTGCTTTGTTTTTCTGGGAATCACCCAATAGTTTTTTAATATATGTCCAGGTTATTTTAGAATTTCCCCTTGCACTATTCAAAACAGTAATGAAAAAGTCAGCTTTAGATTTTCTTATTTCTTTCACTACCCTATTTCTCAATGAAATAAATTGGTGCCTGTTTTGTCCTGATTTAACTGACAACTTCAAAAAGCGATCTCGTTCTTTCATCAGTTTCAGAATAAATTTGTTTAACCAAGGAAGGCCATTCTTTCTAGCTTTTAGTTTAATTATCCGTGTAAATTGTATAATAATTTGTTGTATTTTGTTGGCAAATTTAGAACAATCCTCATCTAAATTTTTGCCAACGAGTAATTCATCCCAATTTACTTCTTGATTGAATCTTGAAAATTTTGTTGTTCCTGTTTTGGTATCCTATAGAATTCAGTGGCGGCCAAGGATTTGAAGCGCTTTTTATTTAATTTTCTTGTAACCATTATAAGATTGTGATCAGACAGTCCTGTGAGCATATTGTATGACTTCAAGATCCTTTCTGGCCTGTTAGTAAAAGCTAGATCAATCTGAGTGCTAGTGGAGTTTGTGATTCTCGTAGGGCCATTAATTACCTGAGTCATATCCATGTCATCCATAACCTTTTTCAGATTTTTCCTAACTTTGTTGACTTCCCAATTAACATTTAGGTCACCCATTATTATTACCTCTTTTGCAAAATTAAGTTGTTTCAATAAAATTTCCAGCTTTTCATAAAAATCTACATTTGATGAAGGAGGCCTATAAATAACTACAAGAATAAAAGACATTTGCTGTGACAAAGAAACAGTTAGTCCAAGAAATTCTAGTCCATTCTCATCTGTAACATGTATCTCATTACAATTAAAAGTATCCTTGGCATAAATCATAACGCCTCCTCCCTTAGAACACTGTCTGTCTTTTCTAAACATGCCTCCAGCCATCTCGCCAACTGTCCATCCGGCTCTTTGAAGTTCAATAACCAGGTCAGGGAAGCGTGATCCGTCCTGAGCTGTAACCTCCCCCCGTACACATACGGGCGGAAATGACGCAGTCCTTGAATGACAGCCAACAGCTCTCTGCGAGTCACACAGTAATTCCTCTCGGCTCTACTGAGAGTGCGGCTGAAAAAAGCGACTGCCTGCTCTCCGTGTTCTCCCTCCTGGGATAGCACCACCCCGATGCCCTGGTTGCTGGCGTCCGTGTCCACAATGAAAGGGCGGTTCGGGTCAGGATACTGCAGGATGGGGGCTCCGATGAGAGCTGCACGGAGCTGGGAGAAAGCAGCAGCACAGCTGTCACTCCACTGAAACGTGCGTCCTTTCTGCGTCAGCTGATGCAGCGGGCTGGCGATGGTGGCAAAGTTTTTCACAAACCTCCTATAATAGGAGGCCAATCCAAGAAAACTCCTCAGTTCTCCCACATTCCGCGGCACTGGCCAGTCTCTCACCGCTGCCACTTTTTCTGGGTCGGTGGCGACCCCCGCTGCACTGACGACGTGGCCCAGGAAGGTGGTCTCCCGCCGGAACAGGTGGCATTTTCTAGGGTGCAACCGTAGCCCCGCCTGTTGGATGGCACCCAGCACCTCTCGGAGATTTGACAGGGTGCTGTCAAAATCAGCTGCATGCACCAGTAGGTCATCCAGGTAAACAACGCAGCGACTCCGGGGCACGTGAGCCAGAACTCGCTCGATCAAGCGCTCAAAGGTGGCCGGAGCGCTGCAGAGTCCAAACGGCATCACTTTAAACTGGTACAGTCCCTGCCCGATGGAGAAGGCTGTTTTTTGGCGGGCCTCGGGTGACAGATCTACCTGCCAATAGCCGCTGCGTAGATCCAGCGAGCTGAACCAGCTGGAGCCGGCGATGTGGTCCAGCGCGTCATCGATGCGGGGCAGGGGGTAGGAATCCTTCCGGGTGACGTCATTCAGGCGCCGGTAATCCACACAGAACCACCACGACCCGTCCTTCTTCTTGACCAGCACCACCGGCGCTGCCCAGGGGCTGCTGGAGGGCTCAATAACATCTGCCTCCAGCATTTCTCGCACTTTTTGTTCTGCCGCTGCCCGCCTTGAAAAGGGCAGCCGGGGAGGGTGGAGTCGAATCGGCCTGGCCTCACCGGTGTCGATCTCGTGCTGCACCAAGCCGGTCCGGCTGCATTCCTCATCCTTCGCGGCGAAAACACCCATAAAACAGTCCAATAGCTCCCACAGCTGGCGTCTCTGTTCTGGGTCCAGCTCGCTGCAGCTCCGCTGAAATAATTCCTCAACCGCCTGCTGTGTCTCTGCTGACACGTTGACCCCTCCCCTTGCTGTCCCTGTGTGTGCTCGTGCTCTCTCTGCCCGCGCTGGTGACGTCATCGTGTCCGGTCCTCGCGGTGGCCCGCCTGGTCCGGTCTGTCTTGGTGATCCCTCGATTGCGCAGGCCCCCGTGTCCCTTCCCTGGGTTCTGCTGTGGAGTGTGATGGTCCAGTTTCCCAGCTGGAGGGACGGCCCGGCGGTGTTGATCTTGGCGTTCCAGGCTGTGAGCAGGTCTAGTCCAATAATACAGGGGTCTTGGATGTCAGCCAGCCAGAACGGGTGTCTTATGTTCTGACCGGCCACCCCCACCACCAGAACTCCCGCCCCCTCAGTCTGGCGCGCTCACCGGTAGCCGTGGTGACGCAGTGCTTGGTGGGTTCCCACCCCCGTGGGGCCGTCTTGTTCGTGTCCGGCAGCACACTGGGTCGGACCAAGGAGATTGTAGAGCCGGTGTCAATTAGGGCCCGGATCGACGTCTTCCCCAAGCTGCACTGTAGATACATCCCTGGAAAGTGTCCAATTCGGCCCACGCGTGGTGCCGGCTCCTCGGGGGAAACATCTGCGGGAGGCGGCCTGTCCCCGTTCACGCCACCTCGCTCTAGTTTAACGCCGGCGAGGGGCGTTCTTCTCCGGGGACGCGCTGCCGTGGTCTGGAAGGTTCTTTGACTGTGCATTGGTGCTTCAATTGTGCGATAAATCAGCGGCTCCACTCGCTCTGCTTCTGCCACTGCAGTCTCCCAGTCGCTCGCGGCGTGGATCCGTACGTGGCTCTGGAGCTGGGCCGGGCGGAGACCTTGGATGAAGTTTCGGAGGGCGAGCTTTTCTACCACCTCCGGTGTGAAATCTGGGTAGCTGTGCCGGGTTAGCAGCCGTATGTCTGCAGCATAGGCTCCTAGGCTTTCCTGGTTGCTTCGACGGCGGCGGGTCAGCTGTTCCTGGGCATGCTCAGCGTCCGCCGTTCTCCCAAATCGTCTCCGGAGCGCTCCTTGTAGTGCTGGCCAGCTGTAGCGCTCCTCAGGCAGGAGATCAGAGAGCGTGCAGAGAGCTCTCCCTTCCAAGGCCAGCGCGACTTGCACGGTGGTTTCCTCTGGTGACCAGCCATTCAGCGCAGCGGCCAGCTCGACCTGGGTCAGGTAGTCATCCAACGTGGTCTCGCCGTTGAAGCGGGGAATCTTGACCCGCTGCCGAACAGATGGGACGGCCGCCTCCTGATCGATCGTCACTCCTGATCGCAGTGGGATCGCCAGCCCGTCCTGTCTTGGAAAGGGCGGGATGCGGGGCTGGTTTGCTCTGCTCTGCCCGCTCTGCCTTGAAAAAGGCAGAAGGCGGGGTGCGCTGGCCCCGTCAGGCCCGCCACCGCTTCGTTCGTCCTGGCTCCCAGCTCTCGGGGGTGGTGTCTCGGTCCCATCGTCCGTCATCAGCTGAGCAATGAATTGCTCCAGCTGCTGGATCTCCATTCTGATCCTGGCTTCCATCTGCTCGATCCCACTCCTGACACCAGTGTGACGTATGCAAGGTTCACACAAAGAAGAGGAGCAGATGGTAGTGACGAACAGGCTTTATTCACACACACTCTGAGCACAGGCAGGAGGGGAGGTCATTCTCCCAGACCTCCGTTTAAATCACGGTTACACACACATAATAAATCTTGCCTATGAAATACTGCTGGGTCATTATAACGCAGTTATAATTACACAGCAGTATAATAACTCAGTAATAACATTTAATACACACACACAGTAACTTTTTCAACTGTCAAAGCATGCTGGGAAATCCCTGCCCCCCTTAACATGGCCCCGACGTTACAATATGAACTGCGATTCTAGAAAGAAAATGCACACAATTTAAAACTTAACACCAAAGTGCAACATGTACACAACACTCTCAAGTTTTTAACCGGAATACAATAAGCGTAATTCAGCGTTTTGTTCGCGCTAATACTTAACACAAAGCAAGTGTGAATCTGCAGTTGGCTGCAAAACAATAGGCAAGCCTCAGTAACAACCATTACCCACAATCTAACAACCTTCCTATTTCTTAAAAACAGTGAGCTTGGCACAGAAAGGATAGAGTGGCGAAAAGATGCGCAATATCAAAACAACACTCACCATCCATGGTTTCCAAGGCCGTGACCGTGACTGTGGCCGTGTCGAGCCCAATGTCTCTCAGCGAACCACTTCCACTCCTTCCGATCCGCTGCACTTCGACCATTGTGGTCCTTCACTGCTCGGTAATCGCTTTTCAGCTTTTTCAGCTTCTCCCGACACTGTTTGGCAGTACGGATGTGCCCTTGGAAACCCATCTGCTCGGACACCTGCTGGTATATTTTTTCATTTCGAGTAGATCCGTCCAACTCGCGCTGGATGCGATCGTCACCTAATATAGAAAGAAAATTGCGCACCTCCTAATATATAGTATTAGGAGTATATTATTATATAAGTATATTATACAGTATATTAATATAATATACTGTACTAAAGGGGCGCACTGTGTTCACTGGCTGAACAATTACAAATGGCGGGCGTGGAGTAAATTCAGCAGAAAAAGTCACTTTCGTGACGTTACGACCTGACCAATCAGCGGCGACCAGTCTCTTAAAGTCATATCACAGCCATACTCAGCCATACTCAGCTCGGTTAGACCCTGCCCTGGATCAGGTACGAAAAAAGTACCTGCTAACCGGTGCTGGGGCTAATGGCAAATGCTCAAACGCGGGCTGAGTGGTGCGGTGTAGGGCTAAGTGAGGCTAGTGGAAAAGGGCCTTAACTTCCAAGTCTCTGATGGTCCATGATCTGTTAATTGATCATCAGATTGATTTAATATCCCTTACAGAGACTTGGTTAGGGCAAGAGGATTATGTTGGTTTAAATGAATCAACTCTCTCTGGTTATTTAAACTGTCAAAATCCCAGATGTTATGGTCATGAAAGAGGAGTAGCAACAATTTACCATTCCAAATTACTAGTTAATGTAAAGCAAAAAACATGTGATAATTCCTTTGAGGGCCTGGTCCTCAGTATTGGGCACTTTAGCAATTTTAGGCTAAACCCAATTTTATTGGCCATAGTTTATCATCCTCCATCAACCTACTCAGAATTTTTATCCAAATTTGCTGAATTCTTAGCTGATTTAGTGCTGAAATCATTATAGTAGGGGACTTTAACCCCTTGCACTCTGGTCAATTTCCCTAAAAACGCCAAAAAATAACGTACCCAAAGTAAATCAAAAGCTGTTCTTCAACCCTTTGCAGCATCTTCATGGGGTTGGTCTCATTTAAAAGAAAACACTTTGAATTTTTTTGGCAAAACAGTCAATCTCTCTAAGTGCTCCTGCCACTGAGTAACAGTCATCTAAACATACTGAACTTGAAGAAAATAAATTTCGTCTGGGTATTTTTTTGGATACAAATACTTGCAAATAACACACAGCTGTCAGATCCGGGTGGAAAAATGCAACAGAAATGTAGAACCAAGTGTTATCCAGCTGAAGTCAAAATTTTGTAACAATACCACAAAAAATGAATATATTACACAGCTTTTTCCTCAGGTTGTTCCCAGGCGTTTTTGAACTGTGCCAAATTGTGCCAAATGGCAGTTTGGAAAAACGTCTGTAACTTTTGAATGATTCAATATTGAAGCTTCATCTTGGGCTCTAATGAAAGGTGACACTCAGGGCTGTGTGTGTGTGTGTGGGGGGGGGTTGTTTATTCATTCATGAATGAATGAACAAACAAGCCCCCACACACAAAGAAGCATGCCACGTAAAAAATGTGTGGCTTTTTTTTTACAAGAAAAAATAACCTACAGTGCACTAAAAAATATACTAAAATATCTGTAATGTAGAAGATAACACCCCCCCCCCCCCACTACAGAGGACTGACATCGCCCATCGCTACATGACGGACCGCGGTATCGGTGCGCCGCAGTCTACTACGCACAGTTGTACAAAAATATCTGAATCAGAATCAGAATCAGAATCAGCTTTATTGCCAAGTATATTTATATACTTGGATATATCTGCAATATATCTTCAATCCGCTACAGAAGAGTAGCGGGGGGGGGGGGGGGGCTTCACAGTCCGGACGCGGCGCATGGGTCGCCGCGATCCGTCATGTGGCGATGACGCACAGTTGTAATTTACCGATCGGTCAAAAGTCATTTTGATTACAATTTTCAGGGATAAAGAATAATTTAGCTTATAACACTTACCTGTCCACAACAGCAGTGTCGCTGGCGAACTTCTCTTCCTCATTGTCAGACGAACATGACGCTGGTCCGCTTGTTACGACTCGTGGTTCTGGTCACGCGACCCGGTCAAACCATGATTCCATTATTGCGGTTTTGCGCTTCCATGATTGCGGTTTTGGCGAACGATTTTTCAAAACAAATAAGAACAGTAGTAAGAAAAAAAGACTGGCGAACGCGTGTGTGTCACCCAGCGGCTTACACAAAACAGATTCTATGCACGGGATGTACGCTTTCAATTGTCGAACTTCTCTGCTTCAATTGGCTCGCTGTATTCGCAGCCGTTGGTAGGCGGGTCCTTCTTGCTAGGTTTTCAGTCATTGGTTCTTCAAGGTTTCAGAAACCCAGTTCAAGGCTCTTATTAGTCGAATGAGAGGTCAATCAAATCTAAACCAATCAAAGCACTCCTTTGGCTTTCTGTTCGCGGCTGTGTCTGTAGTGGAAGAATGGAAATGCAGCTTTTTTTTTTTCAGTGTGCCCTAGGACGCACAGTGTGCGCCCTAGGACGCAGAGACGTGACCGCCCGCGGTATCCCGGAGTGCAAGAGGTTAATATACATGTAGATGTAGATAGTGATTGCCTTAATATGGCATTTAATTCAATATTAGACTCGATGGGGTTTTCTCAGAAAGTAGGAAATTCTACTCATTATCTCCACCATACGTTGGACCTTGTTCTGACATATGGCATAGAAATAGTAAATCTGATAGTGTCTCCTCATAACCCTGTACTGTTAGATCATTGTCTGTTAACCTTTGATTTTACTATTTCTGACTATTTGGCTCGTAAGGAAAAATATTACTACACTAGATGCCTCTCAGATGATGTTGTTTCCAAATTCATGCAGACTGTTTCCTCTATGCCATGTGTCAACACAACGGAAATAAACTATGGAGAGCTTGCTCCTTCTGTAATTGATAGCATGGTAGATAGTGATACAGCTTCTCTGCATCAGACTCTAGACTTGGTGGCCCCCTTAAAAAAGAAAAAGTCTAATCAGAGATTTCTAACTCCTTGGTTCAACACAGAAACTCGTAGCTTAAAACAGAAGACTCGTCAATTAGAAAAAAAATGGCGCTCCACTAATTTAGATGAAATCTATTTAGCTTGGAGAAATCATCTTTAAATTTATAAAAAATCTCTTAGAAAAGCTAGAATGAGTTATTATTCTACATTAATAGAAGAGAACAAGAATAATCCCAGGTTTCTTTTCAGCACTGTAGCCAGGTTGACAAAGAGTCAGGACTCTCAATCCTAGCATTCCCTTAGAGCTTACTAGTCAGGACTTTATGAACTTTTTCAATAATAAAATTTCATCAGAGATAAAATCAATCAGATTCTTCTTACCGTTAACTTAAATACAGTAACTACTACAACTCCTTCAATTGACATCTGTTTGGATGAGTTTACTCCAATTGACCTTTTAGAGTTAGACAAAATAGTTTCCTCATCCAAGCCTTCAACTTGTCTTTTAGACCCTATTCCTACCAGGTTATTTAAAGAAGTCTTCCCACTTATTGGTAGCTTTATTCTTCATATAATCAATTCTTCATTAACTTTAGGCTATGTACCGCAGGCTTTTAAAACGGCTGTAATTAAACCCTTACTCAAAAAGCCAACGCTAGATCCAGGAGCTTTAGCAAACTATAGACCAATCTCTAATCTCCTTTTCATTTCAAAAATCTTAGAATTGACCACCTGCAGGGAAATGGTTTACTTAAAGAGTTTCAATCTGGGTTTAGATTCCATCATAGTACTGAAACAGCCTTAGCAAAGGTCACTAACGACCTCCTCATCACATCTGATAATGGACTTGTTTCTGTACTTGTCCTTTTAGACCTTAGTGCAGCTTTTGATACTATTGATCATAATATTCTACTTGATAGATTAGAACACTATGTTGGACTTAATGGAACTTCGTTGCAGTGGTTTAGACATTTATCTGATAGGATCCAGTTTGTTCATGTCAATAATGAGTTTTCTTTCAACTCAAAGCTCAGTCACGGAGTTCCACAGGGATCTGTGCTAAGCCCTACTCTTTTTAGTTTATATATGCTTCCGTTAGGCAACATTATTAGAAAGCACTGTATACATTTTCATTGTTATGCAGATGACACACAATTATACCTGTCAATGAAGCCAGTTGACAGTAATCAATTAGCCAAGTTGGAAGCCTGTCTTAAGGACATCAGAGCTTGGATGACTTGTAATTTCCTGCTATTAAATTCAGATAAGACTGAAGTCATTCTTGTTGGTCCAAAAAACCTTAGAAATACCTTTCCAAATCAAACTTTCAGTTTGGATGTGGTTACTCTTTCTCTTAATAGCTCTGTGAGGAACCTTGGAATTATTTTTGATCAAGATCTGTCTTTCAATTCACATATTGAATTCGTTTCTAAGACTGCCTTCTATCATTTGCGTAATATTGCCAAGATTAGGAGCATCTTGTCTCAGAGTGATGCTGAGAAACTGATCCACGCTTTTGTTAGCTCTAGATTAGATTATTGTAATTCTTTATTATCAGGTTGTCCTAAAACATCTTTACAGAGTCTTCAGCTGATCCAAAATGCTGCAGCGAGAGTTTTAACAGGTATTAGAAAGAGAGATCACATGTCTCCGGTTCTGCCTCCCTTCATTGGTTTCCCATAGAGTTTAGAATTAAGTTTAAAGTCTTTCTTCTCACTTTCAAAGCTCTAAACAATCAGGCCCCTTTTTATTTAAAAGATCTGATATTACCCTATTATCCTAACAGAGCACTACACTCCCAAAATGCTGGATTACTAGTAATACCTAGAATCTCCAAAAGTACAATGGGAGGTACAGCCTTCAGTTATCAAGCTCCTCTCCTGTGGAACCAGCTACCAATCTGGATTTGGGAGTCAGACTCAATCTCTCTTTTTAAGAATGGGTTAAAACCTTCCTTTTTGATATAGCTTATAATTAGGTATAATTAGGGAGGGATCATGTGTCTCTGAACCCTCCCTTAGTTATGCTGCTAATAGGTTTAGACAGCTGGGGAACCTCCAACAATGCACTGGGCTTCACTCCTTTCTTCACTGTCAATGAAATATTTTTGCTGGTCATTAACTGTCGTGTACTGACTTTGGGATTTTCCCAAACTCAGCTTCATGACTTCCCTCTTTGTTCATATTGATCTACTATGCTATTATGACTTGTATGCTCTTTACCGCTCTCCGTTATCTTTGTGCTGATTAGTGTCGGTTTCCTGTATTTAGGTTCTGTTTGCCATTTTTCCGTCATGTTTGATTTCTGTAGTTTCTGCTATGTATTCTTTAGGATATCATTTCATTTTGGTTTCTCTTTTGACAGTGGTCAGGGCTGTCAGGTTCGTGTGGGCGTGCCCTGCTGCTTGTCAAACTGCAAGCTGCCCCTCCCTCACCTGTTTACCGGCAGCCACTCGTCCTCATTATTATTACTAGCCGTGTGTCATTTTCTGCCTTCCCTTGCCCTTCCCTTGTTTCTCCTGTTCTTTGTCACCATCTCATTGTCAGTTCATCATCTTTGTTGTATGGACAATCCTTACCTTCCTCTGCCAGAGCTTTCTCGCTCTGGTGTGCCCCTGTTGTAAGTTGTCTCATCGTTTTAACACTGTCTGTTCACTTTGTGCTTTAACTGTTCCTGTAATAAACTCACAAGCTCACAGTCCAGCAATTGGGTTGTTTTTTCCTTTCTGTGAACTGCGAAGAGGCGCATTCATGACAGTAGACGGCGACCAGGTTTCAACCCAGCTGCTGTGAGTTTTGTGCAATTTTTCACCTTTTGTATTTTCCACCCACCTGTCTTTTGGAGCATCATGTCCCACCGGTACAAAGTGGAACAGCGGTGGTGTGTT
Source organism: Pholidichthys leucotaenia (assembly GCA_020510985.1). NCBI lineage: Eukaryota > Metazoa > Chordata > Actinopteri > Cichliformes > Pholidichthyidae > Pholidichthys > Pholidichthys leucotaenia. The sequence goes on from CM035841.1 coordinate 25,285,541, forward strand.
TTCTGGAGGGCATCCTGGTGCAGACGCAGGCTTTCTTTTCCCCTAAGACCGTCCAGGAAGGTCGGGACAGCACGGCATGGGTAATGGAAGCGTTCCCTAGCCTATGGAATCGCCAGGAGGCTATGGACGTACTCAGCTCCATATTTTCCCTGCCATGTGATGAGCTGGTGGAAAAACCCAACACCGGAGCTGTCTCTTACGAAGAGGAAGCGCTCGTGCCATCAGAAGCCTTCAGCCTCTCCCGCAGCAGCTCCGTCTCCTCCACCTGAGCCCTGGCTCACTCCATCAGATGAGGAGCTGGAGGAACGAAGACTGGTGTTGTTAGCTGAGACGGACCTTCTCCTGGAGGTGAAGCCATGGCTACTCCCGGACTTGATCCATGAAGTAGAGGAGTATTTTCCTTGTGAGCTGAAGTTGGAGTCGGTGACCGGGCATGCCCTTACCCCGGAGCCTCTCCTCCCTGGTGAGCCAGCGTCTCCTCTTCCCACTCGCCGTCATCGATCCCGGAGATCTCGGCAGAAGATGACCTTCCCTCACACTACAGCCCCTCCTTCGTAGGAGAAGAAGAAATTTGCAGAAGATCTCGGCAGAAGAAGATGACCTTCCCTCACACTACAGCCCCTCCTTCGTAGGAGAAGAAGAAATTTGCAGCAGAGCCTCTCCAGTTATTTCTCTGTGCTGCTGCCTCCTTCTCCTCTGCACTTTTTCCCACTGTAGAGGGTGTGACTGTTTTTTCCCCGACTTCACTTGCCTCTGTGTCAGCTGAGGAGGTCCCTCTACAATCCTCTGATGGGCTCATAGACACAGAGAGGGATGGCAACACACATGCTTCAGCAGAAAACATCAGACACCGTGAGAACAGGCAAGTGTCATTTATTCCCTCATCTTTTAATAATTATAAGCCTTACCTGATTCCCAGTAAAGAGGCTCAAGGTTTGCAGTCCCGAGTCCTCTCTGCCTGCTGCAGCCACCCACTGCTCACATGTCCTCTCCTTGTCTCCTCCATTTTCCCCTGAGTGTCCATCGGCCACGGGACAGAGCACCTAGACGCAGGAGGAGCTGGAGGTCCTGGAAGACCAAACTCCAGTACAAACAGTGAGCCGTTCCCCAGCTACCATGCCGGAGGAGCTACCAGCGTGGGTCACGTTGCTGAGGGGGACTGAGACTTCCATGACCATCATGCCAGCTGCAGGGGCTGCTGCAGCAGAGCTGACTCTGGAGCTGAACCCCCTGAGGGCCGTGCCCTTAGAACCAGCGTCACCTGGATCGTCGGAGTCCTAGACGGCGGTGGAGCTTGAGCTCAGGCAAGTGCTCTCTTTTGTTTTTCTCCTCTCTGTTTTAGAGCATTTTTGCCTGGCTCTTGGTGAAGAGAGCTGGGTGCAGCCACCCACTGCGCCTGAGCTCTCCTCGCTGGGCTCCACCACTGCTGGTGACCCTGACCTCTCCTCTCGCTGTGCTGTCTCTGAGCTCTCCCCCAGGGTTGTTGGAGAGCATCCTACACCACCTGAGGCCTACACAGATCCAGGTTCACCACCAGAGATCGGCCTGAGTCCAGCTCCTCCTATTGAGGTCGTGGGTGCAACTGTGGCCCAGCTGGGGTCCACCATGGGTGCAGCCATGGCCCAGCTGGGAGTCACCGTGGGTGCAGCTAAGTCCCAGCCCGGGACCACTGTGGGTGCTACCGTTTTCCTTATGGGGACCAGCAAAGGCGCTGTCCCTCCTCCTTCGAAGCCAGACGTCGTTTTGGGTCCTTCTCCTCCATTGCCAGATGCTGTCATTGTTCCTCTCCCTTTGTGGTCAGACGCCGTCGTGGTTCCATCTCCCTTCGTGGCCAGACGCCATTGTGGTTCCTCTCTCTTCGTGGCCAGACGCTGTCGTGGTTCCTCTCTCTTCATGGCCAGATGCTGTTGTGGTTCCTCTCCTTCCATGGCCAGACGCCGTTGTGGTTCCCCTCTCTTCATGGCCAGACACTGCTGTGGTTCCTCTCTCCTTGTTGCCAGACGCCGCCATGGTTCCTCTCTCCTTGTTACCAGATGCCGCCATGGTTCCTCTCTCCTTGTTGCCAGACGCCGTCGTGGTTCCGCCGTCGTGGTTCCGCCGTCGTGGTTCCTCTCTCCCCATTGCCAGATGCCGTCGTGGTTCCCTCCTTCTCCTCGCTGCCAGTCGACGCCGGAGCTCCCCATCCTTGGCTTCCATTCTCTGGTGTGGGTCTCCCTGTGGGGGAGCCACCTCCCGAGCCACCTTGCCTATGTTGGTGGCAGAAAGACAGATAAACCGTGCCGTTGGGTTGGGTGGCAAGTTTTTCCTGGCAGGCCATCTGACTCCTTCCACCGGGCTGTCCGGCTGGCCTGGGACTTTGGTAGGCCACCTGACTGGGTGCATCACACCATCCACTGGGCCGGGGACTACGGGCGGCCTCCCGAGCCTCCTTGCTTCTGGACTTGGGGGTGGGGGGGCTAATTGTGTGTTTTTCTGGTGTGGGCCCTCAGTAAGGCTGTTTTTTGTTCCTGCCTGGCCTGTTGCCCCCACCACCCTCCCTGGGTAGTTTGTAGTTTGTTCTTGATGGCGGGGCAGGTTTTTTTTTTTTTTTCTTTCTTTGTTACATTGGGTGTCTTGTTATCCACTCCTTGGGGGGGGGGGGGGGGGGCTGTCATGTACTGACTTTGGGATTTTCCCAAACTCAGCTTCATGACTTTCGTTTGTTCATATTGGTCTACTATGCTATTATGTCTTGCATGCTTTTTACCGCCCTCAGTTATCTTTCTGCTGATTACTTTGTTTCCTGTATTTAGGTTCTGTTTGCCATTTTTCTGTGGTGTTTGATTTCTGTAGGTTCTGCTGTGTATTCTTTAGAATGTCATTTCATTTTGGTTTCTCTTTTGACAGTGGTCAGGGCTGTCAGGTTCATGTGGGCATGCCCTGTCAGTTGTCAAACTGCCAGCTGCCTCCCCCTCACCCGTTTACTGGCAGCCGCTCATTCTCATTATTATTACCAGCTGTGTCATTTTCTGACCTCCCTTGCCCAGATTAACCCACATCTGCCCCTCATTTTTAATCAGTTCAATCCCTATTTATGGTATGTGGTACACACATATGTGATTTCATAGACTCTATTTGTATATTAATGTTGCTTCACGTCTGAGAATGAACAATAGGTCTGAGTCTCCTGGGGATTAACAGGAGGATGCGAAATGTGTTCTGTGTCATGCAAAGAGATGGCCTTGAGGGATTTCCTGACCACCAGTGGTGTGGGGGTGAAGGGGATAAGACCGGGAGGAAGATGTATTGTGTCTTTGCATTAAGATGACAATGTAACTGTGACTTTGATGTCCTGGTATAAATAGGACAGATGTGGGGTGATGCTTCCTCTTTTCTGTTTGAGAGGATGTTGGAGATACGTGAATGTGAATAAACCTGAATTGAGAAATAAACTCAGCCTCATATTTTCACGCTCTCCACAGGTAGTCTTTTTCTCCGTTTTTTGTGGCAGTCTCATTGTCAGTTCATCATCATTGTTGAATGGACAATCCTTTCCTGCTTCCGCCAGAGCTTTCTCGCTCTGGCGTGCCACTGTTGTAAGTTGTCTCATCAATTTTACACCGCCTGTTCACTTTGTGCTTTAACTGTCCCTGTAATAAACTCACAAGCTCACAGTCCAGCAGTTGGGTTGTTTTTTTCCTTTCTCTGTGCTGCGAAGAGGTGCATTCATGACAATTAACATGTTTGTTCTCTCCCACAGATTGAGTCCCCGTCATGCTGTTTGTTCTCTACATGTCTGTTCTTTACTTCTTCTTCTCTAGGCCCTTAGAATAGAGGATTAGTGCTAGTGAAAGCGCTTTGAATGGTCTTTGTGACTAGAAAAGCGCTGTATAAGTGCAGGTTAGTTCGTAGTTAGTATCTTCCTCACCCTCCAGCCAGGCGCAGCAGATGACTGCTCCTCCCTGAGGCTGGTTCTGCTGGAGGCTTCTTCCTGTTAAATGGGAGTTGTTCCTCTCCACCGTCACCAAGTGCTTGCTCACAGGGGATCGCCTGATTGCTGGGGTCTTTCTGCAATCGTGGAGTTTTCCCCTACAGTCGAAAGTGCTATGATTGTTGTTGTGAAATGGCACAATATAAATAAAGTTGAATTGAATTTTTGTGTAGTCTGAATCTGTTCAAATTTGACTTAGCCAATACACACACAGCTTTAACAACCCTATGGTGTCACACAACATTAATTCATTTTAAAAAAATGTACACGATTCAATAGTTTTTATGGTTACATTTTCCCTTCCACCTCTCTCTGGTGTAGAGGTGGCATGAACATCCGGGTGACGGGGGGGAGGCCGGCTCCTGACTAGTAGTTGTAGGGTCAGAGGTGCTCCCATTGGAAGTTGTACGTTAGTGCGGTCCAGTGGGTGGGCATGATTCTGTATGGTGGACGTAGAGAATTGCACCACCGTAGAGAGAACAGTTTCTCTGACCACCAGAGACAACCGTTGATGACCTCACCATCTCCATAAAGCAGACAGTGGTTTTACCCAAGAATCCTGGACGGAGCAGCTGCAATCTGGAGGCTGTGACCAGTGGAGAAACAGTTTACACCATTGACCTAAACGCTCTTCTGCACACCTGTGGCCGATGCATTGAAGAACTGGATGGAAGAACACTGGACAAAAATCCAATAAAACAATGTTCATCTCTGCTGATTTTAATATCAACTTGATCCAAATCAGCACAAGCTGACAGATGACGTCATCAATACTTTGTTCAGCCTAAGTTTCTGTCCTAAAATCATCAAAGCCAGTCACATGATCTCTGAGTGTGAAACATTAATTCATCAGATATTTACTCACAGTTTAGACAATAATATAGTGAATGGATTATACTATACTGCTGGACTATGATAATCAGTGGATGTCTAAGAGATTACAAAATGTCTCGAAAAAGAAAAAATACGATATAGAGAGAATTTATACAATATAGAGCTGAAGAAGCAGAAAATAAAACAGAAGGAATATTAAAACAAATCAAGTGATTTGGATATTTGTCACAAGGATTACAGTAAAAAAAAAAACAACAGTAAAAATAACATTAAAGGTACATTCAGAATAATACTAAATTTCCCTAGACAAGTGAATTAGCCTTGACATTTTATTGAAAATAAAACAATATTAACAAGTGAATGTGATGGTAAGTTTTACAGAAAACAATGACATTGATTTTATAGAAAGAAATCTTAGTTCAGTCTTTATTAAAACAACTGAAGAATAATAAAACAGAGATACTGGTAATAAATGTTAAAACTAAACATGTTCTGGGGGGCTGTGTGGGGGCATGCTGTTGGACTTCTCCACCCACAGAAGAATGCAACTGGGGAAGACGGGAACAATGGACTGAAAGAGGAGGTGTCACTGGGGGGTATCAGACGGAACAGTAAGGACTATGCGCCCCCCCGGAGAGAAGTACATAAATGCCGGAGCCGCTGGAAGAAGAAGGGTGTGAGAGTGAGGCCGGCGTTATGTCATGTTAAGGTGCAACACAGGCTTTGTTCTAAACACAATGTATGATGGTCGGAAGTTCCGGGTCTCAATGCATGGTATTAAAGATATAAAAGAGGAATGCACAGAGACCTGGGAGCTCTTTTACTGTACTGTATGTTGGAAATGGAATAAAGTTTCTGTGTTGTCCAGCTCGTTGCCTCGCCTGCTTCCTTTCTCCACATTGGTGACCCTAAGATGTGCCATGGAAAGCGAGCCGAGCACCGCCCCAGAGGCTACCTGGAGGGAGAGCACCAGCGCCACGTGCGCTGTCTCAGTCAAGCTCCCAGACTTCTGGCTTTACAATCCGACCGTGTGGTTCTTGCAACCAGAAGAACAGTTCGCACTCCACAGAATAACAACGGACGATACCAAGTTATTACTACGTGGTCGCTGCGCTGGTTGCACGTGGCATGCAAAAGGCGACGTGTCTGCTCCAGGAGCCACCGGCCCAAGGAAAATATGAAGTGCTCAAGAGGACGCGTCTCCAGTGCTATACCCTTTAGAGGGCAGAGAGACTCCTAACGCGCTCGGAGTTAGGGGACAGATCAGCAGTGGAGCTCATGGAGAGCATGTTGGCTCTGAGGGGGAAGGATGAAGAATCTTTCCTGTTCACCCACTTGTTCCTCAGGAACCTACCAGCTACAGCGAGGGCGATCCTGGCAAACTCACCATGGCTGGTTGCGAAGGACTACCGCACCCTGGTGCAGGAAGCTGACCGCATCATTTTAGCGACCAGAACTCTCAGTGTGCAGACAGTTGCACCGGTATCCATGATGGACTCCAGCGAGGTTGAGGAGCCGTTCGTGGTAGCCGGGACAGACACCAGGAGACGAAGGAACGGGGCGATCTGTTTTTATCACCGCTATTTCGGCTTGAATGCCCAACGCTGCCTGTCGCCATGCCAATTCAAGAAGCCAGGAAGACAGCATGTTTGGAATTCAGTGGCAGCTGCAACCGATGGCGACAGGAAAAGACTGCTTTATGTCATGGACGCACATTTGGGGAGACGGTTTTAGGTGGACTCTGGCTCCCAGAAGAGCCTCATCCTGCCGGTCAATGCAGACAGGGTGGCAGGAGGCAGCGGTCCCGAGCTCATGGCCACTGACGATATGCTTACACAGACGCAACTTTCAGTGGGACTTTGTGGAAGCTGCATATTCTGGCCCCATTTTAGGCGCAGATTTTTTTATGTACTTATGGGTTGTTAGTCAATGTTGCTCTTAGGAGATTAGTGAACGCTGTCTCTCTTGCCTCACTGTCCTGTACAGCTCGGGGAGCTGGGTCGACAACACTGACTAATGTTATAGCCCCAGGGGGTAAGTACCAACATTTGCTCACACAGTTCCCAGCACTCACGGTCCAGTCTTTTTCGGCTACGGTAACGAAACACAGGGTTGAACACTTTATAGCGACAAAAGGCCCGTCGGTGTTCGCGCAGCCTCGCCGCTTGGAGGCAGCTAAACTGGCCAGCGCGTGAGAGGAGTTTGCCAACTTCGAGCAGGTGGGCATCGTCAGGCGCTCCAACAGCCCGTGGGCATCCCTGCTACACATGGTGGCTAAAACCGATGGGTCGGGGCAACCGTGCAGCGATTTCCAGCCCTTGAATAATGCTACGGAACATGATCGTTTTCCCATTCTGCACATCCAGGATTTTTCCGTGCACCTGGCCGGGGACGCATGTTTTTTTCGCAAGTGGATCTGGTCCGTGGATACCATCAGGTCCCGGTGTGCGTGGAAAACATTCAAAAAACAGTAATAACTCCTTTTGGCCTTTTAGAGTTTACGCACGCCATTCGGATTAAAAGGTGTGGCGCAGACTTTCCAAAGGATAATGGACGCAGTGCGTCGTGACTTGTCCTTCATTTTTGTCTACTTGGACGACATTCTGGTAGCTAGCGCGTCCAAGGAGGAGCACATTGACCATCCCAAGACAGTTATATAGAGGTTGGAGGTGCACGGGCTGATAGTTAACCCCGCAAAGTACCAGTTCGGTATGCCAATGACTGATTTTTAGGGCCACTGTATTTCACCGGCGGCCGTGATTCCGTTACCGGATAAGTTGCGCGGTGTCGGACTTTCCTCGTCCGCAGACCATGACAGCACTACAGGAGTTTTTGGGAATGGTTAATTTTTCAGACCCTGCAGGATTTCGCAAAATTGCGATTCTACCAATTCTCGTGACTTCAGTAGGTCCTGCATAATTTGAATTTTGGCCAACTGATTTTTTTTTTTTGATTTTGTATACTTTATTGATCCCCGGAGAAATCCCGGAGTAAACCCACGCAGACACGGGGAGAACATGCAAACTCCACACAGATCACTGTTGGTCAGGGGCTGGGATTGAACCAGGGATCCCATGGCCAAGGGTGAGTTGCTGTGCTGCCGCAGTGCTAACCACTGCGCCACCATACCACCCCTGTCAACTTCTGCCAGTTTCACCGATCAAATTTGTCACTCAGTAGCGCGCAGATGTGTACGTCATCAGTCTGACCAATCAAATTCGGCACTGCGCTGCACTCACTTCTGTGTTTGCATTGAGTATATACCGAACATATCAGCAAAAAACAGTGTGTGATTTAAACACACACACACACACACACACACACACACACACACACACACACACACACACACACACACACACACACCTGTGAGTTGTCCCACATCGTTCCTTCATCCGTCTCCCCCGGCCCACCGGTGAACGTCTCCTCGAGTTTCCATAATGACCGTGCGTATGAAGTGCTGGGTTTGTGTTGAAAAAAATCCACCTGCCTGAAATCACCTCCGTCTCGGGAGCGCGTGTGCCCAGACATGCCGTAAAACCACACAAAAAACAAGTGAATCTAATATTACAGCAAGTGTTATAACGGTTTATATGTCTTTAGAGATAAAAGTCACTACTACATCTTGTCAGTGAGTTTTAAAGTTGGGACTCTCCAGGCTGGACATGAGCCAGTGCATGATTCTGGCAATCCCCAAGGAAAGCCCCGCAACTTACCGCAACAATAGAAAAAAAAAATCCTGCGACATCCTGGAGGGACTGATTTTTATAACCGTTTCCATCCCCAAGCAGCTCAGCTGATGCAGCCGTTGTATGCCACGCTTCAAAAAAAGAAGCCCGCAGAAACCATCGACTGGGCTCCTGAGCGAGTCCCGGCTTTTACAAACACCAAAACAGCACTTGCAGATGCCGCGTTGCTAGCCCACCCAGATCTGTCTGCATGGATAGCACTGACTACAGAAGTGTCTGATGTTGCCATCGGGGCAGTGGTGGAGCAGTACGTTTCAGGTTTGTGGCAGAAGCTCGCATTTTTCAGCTGAACTTTGCGCAACAACGAACGCAAATACAGCACGTTCGACAGAGAATTGCTGACTCTCCACCTAGCGATGCGCCATTTCCAGTTGTGGCTAGAGGGGCACAAATTCACCGTGTTCGTGGACCATAGGCTGCTGATGTACGCGATGTCCAAGGTCTTGGAACCGTGGTCAGCCAGGCAGCAATGGCATTTGGCCGCGATTTTGGAGTTTACTACCGACATTCAACATGTCGCCGTTAAGCTCAAAGTCGTGGCCGATTGTCTGTCACGTGCGTTAATCTCCCTGGTCTACATGGGAATAGATTTCCCTGCGATGGCCGCGGAGCAAGCCGGGGACGCGGACATCTGTGCGCTCCAGTCTGTGTCCACTGGGTTCAGGCTGGAAAGCAGGGTGGTGCAAGAGGGGTGCCCACCCTTGCTCTGCAACGTCTCCACCGGCCACCCGCGCCTGGTGGTTCCAAGCTCTTGGCGCGATCGCATTTTTAAGTCCGTCCACTCCCTTTTGCATCAAGGAGTGCGCGCTTTGGTGAAGCTAGTGGGAGTGAAATTCATCTGGCCGCACTTGCGCAAGGACGTGAAAAGGTGGGCTGCAGCTTGTGTCGCGTGCCAGCAGGTCAAAGTGCACAAGCACACCAGAGCCCCCCTGGAGCCGTTCAAAATCTCGGACAGGAGGTTCGACCACATCCATGCTGATTTGGTGGGACCCCTCCCGCCATCGCAAGGTTTCATGCACCTTTTAACAATCGAGGACAGCACCACGCGCTGGTCTGAAGTGGTCCCGTTTGCTTCTACCACATCCACAGAAGTGGCTTGTGCTTTTTTGTCGGCTTGGGTTGCATGACTCCAATCCCCGTCGGACATCACTTCCAACAGGGGTCCACAATTCGTTTTGGAACTCTGGTCTACGATTGCCAAGAGCCTGGGGATCAAAATTCACCATAATACCGCGTACAACCCCCAGGCTAACACGTTTTGTGTGCGTTTTCATAGGTCACTTAAGCTGTTAAGTTCAAGTTTCCAACTCATGTTTCATGGGTCATTATTTTATTTAGCTGTGGGAACTTTTTATAATAGGCTGTTCAAACTTCTATTGTTGCACTTGTCTGCATTGTTCATTTCCTAAAAAGAGAATTTATTTATTGTACACATTTTAATGCTATTTGAGAATTTTTTTTATTGGAGAATTTACTGCTGACAGTTTGCAGTTTTTTGTCAGTAAAGCTGTTCTCACTGATACAAAAGATCAGCAGTTATATGTTCTGCATTTTGTTCTTACTGTACCAAAAATGAACGGAACCGTGACCTTAAAACCAAGGTACGTACCGAACCGTGATTTTATGTGTACCATTACACCCCAATGCAAAAGTGATCCCATGATATAAATCTGGTGACAAGTAGCACTTCACAGTTTTCTCTTTTTTTGGTGTACTGTAGTAATCCCAGAGGGAAATTACAGCGCATCTACCTGGATGGATGAGGCAGCCACGGTGCAGCACCAATACCTTCACCATTCACACCTAGGGCCACTTTACAGTCTCCAATTAACCAAACTTGCATGTTTATGGTCTGTGGGAGGAAACCGGAGTACCCGGGGTAAACCCATGCAGACATGGGGAGAACATGCAAACTCCCCACAGAAGGGTCACGATGGTCAGGGGGTGGGATCGATCCCATGATGAGCTGCTCTTCTGACAGTTGGCAAAAAATTCTAAAAAAAAAAAACTTCTGTGAAGGATTAGAGAAGTTTATAGACCAACACAAACTACTGTCTGACAGTCAATATGGATTTAGAGCAAACTGGTCTCCATCATTCGCATTAACAGAACTCAGAGAAGAAATCCTTAATTCCACAGATAAAAAGACATTGACAGTTGGGAGTATTTGTTGATCTAAAAAAAATTCTTTATCTTAAAGAAAATTTGATACAAGCACACATTAACTGTGTGTACGTATGAAAGGCATGTCAGTGTCTTTGTTCCTTTGTTCATCAGTTCACAAAGCACTGTTGTTGTTTACCATTTTAATGGATTATTCACATGTTCAAAATAAAGTTTTCAATCAATTAATGAGCTACTAAAGTACACAAATGGAGGAAATGCCATCTACTCCATTTAATTCTTATGGTGGGGAGGACACTCCAGACCTTGACAACAATGCCCCCCTCATCAAAAATGCTCATGATGTCCATGCATCCAGCACATTAAAGATGAGAGGTCTGAGGGTCCAAAGCAGAGTGAAGAAACAGATTATCTGATAACAGACTTTTATACAAAATTTATACTTGCATTAAAGCCTCAGAAATTTAAAGAACAATTCATTCACACAAAAGAAACTTAATCCTGAAAATAAAGATTTACAAATGTTACTGGACTGCAGCACCTCAACTGTGAGTTCTCATGTGATAAACCAAAACATTGAATGAAGCATTTCCCACATATTTTAAAAGACTACAGCTTCTCATCTGTGTGAATTCTCATGTGACTGTTCAAATGAGCGTGTTGATTAAATCCCTGCCCACATCTTTCACAAAAAAACGGCTTCTCACCTGTGTGAATTCTCATGTGACTTTTCAAATTACCACATTGATTAAAACTCTGCCCACATGTTTCACAAGAAAATGGCTTCTCACCTGTGTGAATTCTCACGTGTTTTGTCAAAGTACCACGCTCATCAAATCTCTGCCCACATGTTTCACAAGAAAATGGCTTCTCACTGTTTTATTTATTTGCATCTCATTTCCTTACAAGTGCAATGGGCCCCAACCAGGGGTCTATGATTACACTTTAAATTAAAAAGCTT
>CM035841.1:25297196-25320098 GCA_020510985.1 Pholidichthys leucotaenia
CTGCAGTTTAGTTTAGTTTAGTTGAAAAGGGACAATGCAATTTCATAAAACACATGATTACACATGGTTAAAAAAGCCAGAATTAGCCAAAAGGCAAGTTTTCATCTGTAGTCCCCTGGCCAAGATGTAAAAAAGCAGTAAAATGCATCTACAAGAAAAAAACATGGTTAGACATTTAAGAGGGCACTAATGTAACAAATAACATATACATAACAAACTGTACATTTAAACACAACATCAAACATCACAGCAGACTTATCTTTTAGTGTTGGCAGCTGTAGGTGTTTATAAGCCACATTTTCAACTTTTTTGTGAAGGCCTTGAATGTTGTGAGCAGTTTAACCTCCTCAGGTACTGAGTTCCACTCACTAGCGCTCCTCACTGACCAGGCCGACTTACTGAAAGTGCTCGTGCGCAGAGGAATGAAACAGTCACCTCTGACAGAGCCTCGAGTGACACGTTCAGAGCTGTTTCTTTGGCTGATGAACTCTGCCAGAGGATCTGGAGCCAAATCATGCAGTACTTTATAAATCAAATTTAAATTTGCAAATGTATGAAGACTATCCCAATTTAAAAGACTGTATTTTTTTAAAATTGCACAATGATGATAATGCCTAGGTTTTTTATCCATAACTTTAAGTGCTTGTTTGTACAAAACTTCCAATGGTTTTTTTGCACTCAAACCCGCCTGGGACCAGCTAGTTAGGCAATAGTTGAAGTGACTCAGAATCACTGAATGCAAGTATATTTTTGCGGCATCAGTTGACATTTCATTTCGAATTGCACGGAAATTTGCAAGATTTAACTTGATTTTTTTACACAATTTTGCAATATGGGCTTTAAAAGAAAGCTGTGAATCTATTATTAACCCAAGATATTTATATTGGCTAACAATTTGTATTTTTCCTCCATTAACATGTATGTCAGGGTCAGGTGACACTCTATTTATTTTAGTGAAATACATGCCTACAGTTTTAGAAACATTTAACTGTAGACAGCACTCCTGCAACCAAGTTGTGACACAGGACATTGTTTTACTAAGTTTAGCAGCAACAGTGTCTTTGGAGCGACCATGAACAAAAAAAACCGTGTCGTCTGCATACATTAAGCATTCAGCTTCAGAACAAACAGTGGGCAAATCATTAATATAAAGACTAAATAAAAGGGGGCCTAATATTGATCCCTGAGGGACTCCAGAAGTTAGCCTAAGAGAATCAGATCTGCAGTTGTTAACTGATACAGATTGTGTTCGATCATGCAGATATGATTCAATCCAGCTCACAGCATTGTGAGAAAAGTTAAATTTAAAAAGCTTGGTAAGAAGAACAGAGTGATTTACTGTATTGAATGCTTTCCTGAGGTCCAAAAACACCGCCCCTACAACTCCACCCTTATCAAGAAAAGATTTTATTTTCTCAATGAAAAGGCATGTAGCCATTTCAGTGGAATGCTTGGATCTGAAACCAAACTGCATGGCATGGAGAGAGGGGGAACTACTGTTTAAATAATGGACAATCTGTTCTGCCACCCATTTTTCTGCAATTTTGGAAATGGCCGGAAGAATGCTTATTGGTCGGTAGTTATGCAGAAGAGTTGAGTCACCGAATTTAAAAACAGGGGTGTAGGACTTCCGGTCTGGACGCCATGGTGATAGCAACCTAACGGTGAAACTCCCAGACTCAATCCAAGGAAAACCTCCTCAAAATCAGACCTAGCGGATTTTTGGAAGATTTAAATTCAAAAGACAATAACACCATGCCTAACCAAAAGCAGAGGAAACTGACATTCCCCAGATCGGGACGCACAGCGACCACAGAATCTGAACCAGAAGACCTCCGTTCAGAAGACGAGTGCCTGGGCCTAGCTAACAAAAGGATTAGCTTGAAATCGCTATTTGACGAATTACGACGATTTCGGGCCGAATTTCTTGAATTCAGAGAGGATCTAAAAAAGGCGAACAGCAGAATGGACCAGGCCGAAACCCGAATCTTGGAAGCTGAAGACAGAATAAAAGTGCTTGAAGATTCTGTGCTGGATTTACACAGAAAACAGTCAAGGCTGGAGGCTAAGCTAGCCGACCAAGAAGGAAGACAAAGACGAGACAACATCAGAATTCACGGTCTGAAAGAAGGAGCTGAAGATGGTTTCAACACAGTGGCAGAATGCGTGGAATCCTTATTGAGAGAGAAGTTGGATATTCCACAATCCACCGATTTGAAGATAGAAAAGGCACATCGCACATTAGCCGCAAAGCCAGCCCCAGAAGCGCCCTCACGTTCAGTGTTGGTAAGATTCTCCGACTTCAAAATAAAACAAGAAGTTGTAAGACGGGCTTGGCAGAAGAAAGGATTTATGCATCAAGAAAGAAAAGTCTTCGTGGAACACGATTACGCCCCTGAAGTTCTTAAAAAGCGACGGGAATATAACGACGCCAAAAAGGTTTTACGGGAGAAGAATCTACGCTTTCAGACGCCATTTCCGGCGAAGCTAAGGGTCTTTTACGGGGAAGAGTCATGTCTCTACAATTCAGCGGAAGAAGCAACAACGGACATGGCAAGAAGAGGGCTCCCGGTAACGGTGTTTAAACCCGCAGCGGATCTGAGCGAGAAAATCAGAGCTCACACATGGTCCACTCAGAGACCTTCAAAATCCACGGGCCAGCAGCGGGAAACCCAGCCCCAGAGCTACAAAGATAAGCTTTCCAGCTCCAGGAAGGAATAGCGACCTTTTTGGTTTTTTCTCTCTTTTCAGTCACTCTGCACTTCCACCCCCCCCTCCTACAAGGTAACAAACATTAAAGGAGATGCAGAATCAGCATGTGGTAAAACATTTCATGGAGCAGTTTTAGCATTAGAAACAAATGTCTTCTTAATTTAAAGGGGGAAAAAAAAAAATCATGTTAAAATAGAAATGTAACAATGACCCACATGTTCTCCCCACACTAACAAATACTGTATTAGAGTGAATGTTTGCTGTGATGGGGGTGGGAGGGTGCACACAAGCTCATAGGGTATAGGCAGAAAAAAAAAAAAAAAAATCATTACAAATTCGGATTGGGATCTGAAATTCACATTAAAAACATGGGACAACTTACAGGGGTAAGAGAGGGCCCTCAACACGTAACAGAGTTTGAGGAATTTCCCTCAGAGCCCATACTCCATCAGGGCTCTTACAGGGTCTTTAAAGAGACCCCAGCTCAGGAAGTTTTTTTGACAGTTTTTTGTTTTTTTTGTAACTTAGATTTTTATTCATTTTTCATCATATATAATGCATTCAGATCACATTCTACATTTAAAAAACAAAGGGGTTAGGGTAGGGAAAAAGAAAAAAAAATAAAAAAAAAATAAAAAAAAAATAAAATAAAATAAAATAAAAGGGGGGGGGGACAAATGTTGGAGCATCAAGTTTTTAGTCTCCTTCTCTTAATTCTTCTGGTTTTTTCAGTGTCTTTGGTTATTCTTTCAATTTCTGCCTCGTTGTTGCACTTTGTAGTGTGTCCATTTCCGCCATTTTTTCTCCCATATTCCTTCTTGCATTCTTCGTCGATATGTTAGTTTTTCCATCATACGTATGTCCTCAACAATGTCAGTCCATTGTTCTTGGTCAGGAAGAACTTCTGATCGCCATTTTTTTGTGATAGTTTTTTTACATGCAATCAACAAGATTTTAACTAGATATCTGTCCTCAGCCCGTATAACATTGTCTTTTTTAAGATCACATAAGTACATCAGGTTACAGTTCATTGGTATATTATATCCTAATATCCTCTGTATTGTCACATGCATAGATTTCCAAAATGATGATATTTTGTAGCATTTCCAAAACATATGTGAGTGGTCTGCATTTTGAGCCCCACATCCCCTCCAGCATAAAGATTGGGTATTTGTATATTTTCCTTGAATCTGTGGTGTAATGAAAAAGCGAATCAGGTTTTTCCATCCAAATTCCCTCCATGCCCTTGAATTTGTTGATGTGTGTTGTGTTTTCCATATTTCCTGCCAGCTTTCTTCTGTTATGTTTAAATTGAGCTCTTTCTCCCATTTCTCCTTTATATAGTTACTTGTATGATTGTTTGTCATAAGTTTCTGATATAGTTTTGAAATAATTCTTATTTTATTTCCTGCATATGAGCTTAAAATAAGTTGTATAATCTCGTTCACATCTGTTTGGAGGTTATGCCTAATCTTCTTCATATAGTAATCTCTCATCTGCAGATATCTGAAAAATTCCGATCTTTCTAGTTTAAATTTTCTCCTGATATTTACAAAGCTCCCGAGATCTTTTTTTCCGATATTGCCCCATGCTGTGATTCCCTTGTTCACCAGATTTTTGTATCCCCTATCTTGTTTTGCCGGTTCAAACTGACTGTCAAATGCTACCCATTTCAATAGTTTTATGTCTTCCCTTATATTATATTTTTGTACTATTTTATACCACAGTTCTAAAGTAAATTTAGTGATTGGGTCTATTTGTTTGATTTGCTTATATGCATCTTTATCCCCTATTATGCTTTGTACTGGGAGTCCCTCAATTTCCTTTTCCATTTCTTTCCATTTTGCCTCATATCCCTCGTCGCACCAACATATGATATATCTTATTTGTGCTGAGTAGTAATATTCCTTTAGACTCGGTAGGCCCATGCCTCCTTTCTCTTTTGGTAATTGGAGGGTTTTATATTTCACTCTTGGTTTTTTACCTCCCCAAACAAATCTCGATATCATCCTGTCCCACTTTGAGAATTGGGCATCTGGAATCTCTGTTGGTAGAGCCTGGAAGAGGTAAAGTAATCTAGGTTGTATGCTGATTTTGACTGTCTCAATTTTTGAATTCAGATCCATATTTAAGATTGACCATCTATCAATATCTTTTTTTATTTCTTGTTCCAACCTATCATAGTTTGCTTTATATATTTTGCTTAGGACTTTAGGTATGTTCACTCCAAGGTATTTTATTTCTTTTTGGTTCCAGTTTAGTTTGATCTTATCAGTTATCTGGTTTAGAGGGTTATAGTGGAATGTCAGTATTTGTGTTTTTGTTATGTTTATCTTGTATCCTGATAATTTTCCAAAATTTTCTATCAAGTTCATCATTTCCATTATTGATTTATCTGGTTGTTCAAGGTAAACTATAATATCGTCTGCAAATAGCCCAATCTTGTGTTCCGCCCCCTTTATTGTTACACCTTTTAATTTCTTATTTTGTCGTATCGCTTGAGCCAATGGTTCTATGAACAGAGCAAACAAGGTGGGCGATAAGCAGCATCCCTGCCTAGTTGATCTTTGTATATTTACTTTGTCTGTTAAGCTACCGTTTATCTTGATTCTTGCCACAGGCTCTTGATATAGCGTCCTTATGCATTGCACTGATTTTTCGTTAAATCCAAAGCGCTCCAGTACACTATATAGGAATTTCCAGTTAACCCTGTCAAATGCTTTTTCTGCGTCCAAACTCATCATCACTGCGCTTTTCTTTTCTTTATGTATTTGGTTAATTATATGTATTGTTCTCCTGATATTGTCATGTGTTTGGCGTCCCTCTATGAATCCAGTTTGATCATCTTCTATCAATTCCGTCAAGAATGTCTTTATTCGTTTACATATAATTGTTGTGTATATTTTATAATCTACATTTAATAAAGAGATTGGTCTATAGTTTCCGCATTGTTCTTTATCTTTCCCTGGTTTTAAAATAACTGAAATGATTGCTTCGTTCCATGATGGAGGTATTTTGCCGTTGTTCAGCGTCCAATTAAATGACTTTAGGAGTTGTGGCGTGAGTTCTTCTATAAACAGTTTATAAAACTCAGATGGGTATCCATCACTACCTGGTGATTTACCGTTTTTAAGTGACTTAATCACATCTCTGATCTCTTGTGTTGTTATTTCTGCTGTTAGTTTTTCATTTTGTTGATTTCCTATTGATGGCAAGTCCAATGTGTCTAGAAATTTTTTGATATCTTTAGTATTTGTTTCTTCAGGTTGCGAGTATAGTTCTTGGTAGAAATTATGGAAAATTTCTTCGATGTTTTCTGGGTTAACTGTGGTTTTATTTGTGGTGGGGTCTTTAATCTTGTATACATTATTCATTGTTTGTTGTTTTCTTAACCGTTTTGCCAGCAGTTTTGTGGCTTTTGGCCCCGTTTCATAATATTTTTGCTTTAGATATCTATTTTTCCTTTCAATTTCATCCATTTGTGTTTCTTTTATCTTTGTTTTTTCTTCTTTAATTTCTTGATATATTTTTGGATCATTTGTGCTTTGATGTTTACGTTCTAATTCCCTCAGTCTCTCACATCTTTGTTCATACGCTTCCAGTTTAGTCTTATTTGCTTTTCCTGTTTCAACAATTAATTTACCCCTTAACACAGCTTTTAGTGCGTCCCATAGTATTGTTGGGTCCACTTCTTCATTGTCATTCTCTTGGATATATTCGTTTACGTTTATTTTTATTCTTTCTTTCATTTTCTCATCATTTAACAGTCCTACGTTAAGTTTCCATGTTGTTTGTCGTTTTCCATTGTTTAAATATATTTCCATGTATATAGGATTATGATCTGATATTTCTGCCCCTCCAATCCAACAATTTCTCACCCTGTGTCTGTCACCTTCATTCATAAGGAAGTAATCTATTCTAGAGTGTACTTTATGGGCTGCTGAATAATGTGTATAGTCTTTTTCGAGTGGGTGTAGGTCCCTCCATATGTCTACCATACCCATTTCTGCCAGTGAGGTTCTTATGAACTTTGTTACATGTTTTTTTGTCTTCTTAACACTTGTTGTGTCAACTTCATGATCCATGACAGCATTTAAGTCTCCTCCACAAATTAGGACTCCTTCACTGTGTGTTGCTATGAGATCAAACAGATGTTGAAAAAAAACCCTTGTCACTTTCTGGTGGGGCATAGATGTTCACTAATGTAATCTGCATACCATCTATTCTTCCCTTTATTATTACATACCTGCCTTCTTTATCCTGGATTTCCTGTTCACTTTCAAATTGTATTTTGTTTGAGATTAGTATCATAACCCCCCTTTTTGCTCCTCCCTTAAATGAACTGTAGTAGGAGTTCTTATAGCCAAATCTCTTTAGTTTCACATGTTCTGCCTTGCTCAAATGTGTCTCTTGCATAAATATAGTTTCAGCTTTTTCCTTCTTGAATTTTCTTATTATTCTTTCCCTTTTAACAGGTGAGTTCAGACCATTCACGTTTAGTGTCATTATCTTAAGATTTTTACCCATATTCATGTTTTTCCATTTTTTTAACTTGTGCTCCTAGCCCCTTTAACAACAAAAATAACACATATTTATATAAAAACACATTAAAAAAACTCGACCTCCGTACTTTGGGCCTTTCTTCTGCCCACTGGTCCCTGTTGGTGGGTGGGGGGTTTGTCTTCACAGAGTGAAGGGCCCTCCCTAGACTTCTAATTACTATCAAAGTAATAGTCATAAGTCTAGAAATGTCCAACAAATATCACTTAAACCTCTCCTAGCCGTCTGTTTCTCTTTTACCTTGACTTCTTGGCCTTCATTTCTTCTGTGCCTTTCTTAACCTTTGTTATGATCTAGGCTTTCAGTTGAAAGCCTTGTAGCTTGTCCTGGGCCCGCTGCTCTACGTCTCTCCCCCTTCTTCCGCCGTTCACTCGTCTCCACTCCGTCTGTCGTGGTGCGTTCAGGGCCGCCGCTGCTCCAGCCGTCTCCTTCGGCACGCTCACCTCAAGGCCCCGCTCCATCATATCCCGCGCTGCCTCTTCGGCCGTGTTGTAGGTTCTTGTGCCTTCCTCCCAATGAATCCTCATTTTCGTTAGCGGCGTTTGGAATCTAATTTTTTTCTCTTTCAGCGTTTTTTTAATGTTGGCATATTTCTTCCGGTGCTGCACGATTTCTGTTGGGTAGTCATGGTCAAAAAATACCTGTTTGTCGCCGATTCGTATCTTTTTTTTCCATGCTTGCGTCAGGATTCTTTCCTTTATGTCATATTTCACAAAGTTTACCACAACTGACCTGGGTGGAGAGTTTGTTTTCGGGTTCTGTGCCGGTGTTCTGTGCGCCCGTTGAATCTGCAGATCCGTTTCTCCGGGTATTTCCAGTTCTTTTTTTAAGAACTGATCCATGAATTTTGTCATCGAGTTGCCTTCAATGCCCTCTGGAATTCCAAAGATGCGCATATTGCTTCGTCGGGATCTGCTCTCCAAGTCGTTTATTTTCTCCTGCATCCTCTGCGTTTGCGTCGTCAGGGGCTGTAGTTGCTCGTTTGCCTCGCTTTTCCAATCTTCTAGTTCCGAAATTCGGGTCTGCGCTTCTGTCATACACGCCCGCTGGGAGCGCAGCTCCTCCATGTTTTCCGTTAATTTACGCTCCATTTCTCTTCGGAGGTCCATGATTTCCTCCTTAATTTCTTTTTTCAGTTCCTCCTTAAGAGCCGCTAAATCCTGTTGTAGCTGTCGCTTGAATTCTCTTAACTCTTCACCCAAACTGGTGATGCCAGCGTTCATGTTGTCGAGTCTGGTGTCCTCCATTTTCTCTGCTGTAGACATCTCGTTTTTTTGGGCTTTGCGTACAGCGGTTTTTCCTGCGTTGTTGGAGAGGAATTCTTCAATTTTACCCTGTTTTTGTCCTTGTGCCCGGTTCCTTCGTGTTTTCATCCCTTAGTTTATTGATTCGTTTATGTCGAGTTGGCCATTTACCGATGATTTTTAATCCGGCTAGGGAGAGCTCTTTGTTTAAGTGTTATGTCTCTCCGCCATCTTCCCGGAAGTCCCCCCGACAGTTTTTTGTTTTAAAGTTTCGTACATTATGTACTTAATGTTTTTTATGTTCTTAATGTTCTTTCAGTTTCTGAGTAGCAAAAAAGAGGGCCACCACACTGTTATACTAAATAAGAAAATACAATGGAGAAACAGGGTGTAACCAAAATAGCCTCATATAATGTAAAAGGGATCCTGAATCCAGTTAAAAGATCCAAGATTCTACGCAAAATGAAAAAAGACAAAGCAGAAATAGTATTTTTACAAGAAACCCACCTAACAGACGTGGAACACACTAAACTCAGTAGACAAGGGTTTAAAATGATCTCTTCATCTTCATATAAATCAGGGAGGAGGAGAGGAGTAGCGACATTGATATCAACCAAAATTACATTTGAAAAAAAATCAGAACACAAAGATAAAGAAGGGAGGTACAGTTTGGTAACTGGGCGGCTAGAGGGAGAAGATATCACCCTGCTGAATGTATATGCACCACCAGGGGCAAAATGGAAATTTTATAAAAATGTATTCGACCTAATGATAACTAAAGCCCAAGGTTTAGTGATATGTGGTGGAGACTTCAATCTAAGACTGAATCCATACTGGGATGCAACAGGTAATTCTTCACATCAAAATAACACCCAAAATAGGAATACTCGGATGCTACTAAAAGAAATGGGAATCTGTGACGTATGGAGGGAATTCAACCCCAATGTAAAAGATTATACTTTTTATTCAACGCCACATTCATCTTACTCAAGGATTGATTACTTTTTTATGTTTAATAAGATAAGATAAGATAAGATAAGCCTTTATTAGTCCCACAACGGGGAAATTCCAGGATTGCAACAACACAGGGATAGCAACACTCAGAGCAACAATCAGAAGGCAAGAAAAAAAACAAGCAAGCAAGAGCAGCTAATATACATATGTACATATTACTATAAAATATATATACACACACACACACACACACACACAGTGCAGAGCATTGTAGCTGGATGGAATAAATATATGAATATATGAACACACAGTGCAAAGCATTGTAGCTAGATGGAATAAATATGTAAATATATAAACACCCACAGTACGGAGCATTGCAGCTAGGTGGAATAAATATGCGAGTATATAAACACACACAGTGCGGAGCAATGTAGCTAGATGGAATAATATGTAGATATATAAAAACACAGTGCGGAGCATTGTAGCTAGATGGAATAAATATATAGATATATAAATATAAACACACCCAGTGCTGAGCACTGGGTGTGTCTATAGATGTGTGTGTGTCTTCCAATGTCTAATAGAGACATTGGAAGAGTAAAAACATGTAAAATAGGACTGATGGATCTCTCCGACCACAGTCCAATCTATATGGATTTAAACATCCAAAAATACACAAATAATACATTTTCCTGGAGGTTGAATTCAAGTGTCCTGAAAGGGCCACTGAAAGATGAATTGGAATCAGATATTCTCAGATATTTGGAAGAAAACAATAATGGAGAAGTATCCCCTTTAATACTGTGGGATGCGTGCAAAGCTGTAATAAGGGGAAAAATTATTGCAAAACTGGCAACCCAAAAGAAACTGAGACAAGAAAAACTAATCACACTAGAGTCAGAGCTCAAGAACCTAGAAAAAGAACACAAAGATAACACTCATTCTAATGGCTCGCTCAAGATCAATGAAATTAAAAATCAAATAAATGAGATCTACACAATAGAAATCCAGAAGAAACTTACATTTCTGAAACAAAAACACTATGAAGCAGGCAGTAAATCGGCAAAATTACTAGCCTATAAATTGAGGAAACAACAAACGGAAAGAGCAATCTACAAAATCAGAGACCCAGTATCAAAGGAAATAAAATTCAGAATTCAGGATATTCTTAAAAGCTTCGAGAATTACTACAAGAACTTATACTCCCACAAAAAACATAAAAACGCATCCGAGACATTCCTAAACACATTAAACCTTTCCCAACTTACGGAATCACAAAATAAAACCCTACTGTCAGAAATACAACCTAAAGAATTGGAAAAAGCAATTATGAAACTTAAAGCTAACAAATCCCCAGGAGCAGATGGCTATACAGCAGAATGGTACAAAACCTTTAAACAGCAACTATCTCCTCTCCTCCTGAAAACATTTAACCAAGTCCTCCACACAGGGGAAATCCCCCCCTCCTGGAGAGAAGGGGTCATTGCAGTTATACCTAAACCTGAAAAGGATAAACTAGAATGCTCCAACTACAGACCAATCAGTGTATTAAATCAGGACTATAAGCTTTTTACCACCATCCTTGCCAAAAGGTTAGAAAACATACTGACAGACTTAATTCACTTAGACCAAACAGGTTTTATAAGACAAAGACAGACACAAGACAACATTCGACACACTTTACACATAATTCATCATATAAAAAAATATAACTTAAATGCAGTCATATTGGGATTAGATGCAGAAAAAGCATTCGATTCGGTTGACTGGTCTTTTCTATATAGAATCTTATCCAGTTTCAATTTTCATAACAACTTCATTAGAACTATACAGGCATTATATAAAAAACCAACAGCTAAAATAAGGATTAACGGTAATTTATCATCATCTTTTGAGCTGGAAAGAGGATGTCGTCAAGGCTGCCCCCTGTCTCCACTGCTCTTTGCAATCTTCATAGAACCTCTGAGCCAATGGATAAGACAAAATCAAGAAATTCAAGGTATTACACTTGGTCAGAAAGAACATAAAATAGCACTCTTTGCTGATGACATTTTAATATACCTAGGGCAGCCAGACACTTCTCTACCAGAACTAATCTCAGTTTTTTCAGACTATGGAGATTTATCAGGGTACAAATTAAACATGCATAAAACCCAAGTTTTAACATTCAACTATGACCCAAATCATTTTTCACTAAATGAACTCAAAACTAACTGGGAGTTGGAATCTATTAAATATCTGGGGGTCAATATCCCGAAACAACTCGACAAAATTATAACACTAAACTATGATCCACTGGTGACAAAAATAAAATCTGACCTAGCAAGATGGAATATGATACCATTCTTGGGTACTGCACAAAGAATTGAAGCAGTCAAAATGAATATACTTCCACGTCTTCTATACCTTTTCCAAACAATACCGGTAGAACCTCCCAAAAAAACATGGCAGGAGCTGGACAGAAGGATCTCAAGATTCATATGGCAGGGCAAGAGACCTAGAATCAGATATAGAACCCTACAGCTAAACAAAGACAAAGGTGGGCTCGCACTGCCAAATATCAGGGACTACTTTAAAGCCGCACAAATTAAAACTTTAGTAGAGATATGTAACCCAGTCTACACTGCACAATGGAAGGAGATCGAATGCCAAATAACAAGTGACATCCCCCTACAGGCGATAATAGGGAACAATGCCTTTTTTTTTGTTTTGTTTTGTTTTTTTTTTGTTACTTATTTGTACCCGTAGGTAGACTTGGTTTGCAGTCTGGTGACAAGCCACCGGCTGCTGGTCGCTGCGTGCGCGAGCGCCCTAAACCTACATGTTTTTGGTGTGCGGGAGGAAACCGGAGAAATCCCGGAGTAAACCCGCGCAACACGGGGAGAACATGCAAACTCCACACAGCTCACTGTTGGTCGGGGGCTGGGATCGAACCCACGATCTCATGATCCCCGCGGTCCCCCGGCCGAGGGTAAAACTGTGCTGCCACAGTGCTAAACCACTGCGCCACCGTGCAGCCATTACCTAAAGCCTTACCTAAGCTTTTGAATAACACTAACCCGTGGATAGAGACCCCGCTAAAAATTTGGTTTAAGATAGTCAGAGAGAATCAAACTAAAGAGCCCTATCGACTTCTGCAATGGATTGCCTATGATCAGGACTTTACTCCTAATAAAACAGACACCAGATTTAAAAAGTGGAAGGAGAAAGGGCTGATAAAATATTATGATTTTTTTAAAGGGCAAATCTTAAGAAGTTTTGAAGATTTGAAAAAACAAGGCCTAATAAATCAAGACCTTTACAGGTTCTTCCAGCTTGGACACCACATAAACAATATACTTAAAAAGGAGGTTTTGGAAAGGGCCCAGTCAGGTGTTCTGAAGGTCTTCTTAATGGCATATAAAGGGATCCCAGGGATCAGATACATTTCTAAAATATACCAAGGTCTTCAAGACTTAAAAGGAGACAACACATCTTATATAAAAGAGAGATGGGAAAAAGAGGGGAATTTCACTTTACAACTGGAAATATGGGAAAAGCTAAATAAACAGCAATGGAAAAGTACCTCATCCCTGCAGTGGAGAGAATTTGGATGGAAAAACTTGGCAAGATTTTTCAGAACACCTGCACAAAACAAATTTACCCATAAGGGATTGAACTGTTGGCGCTTGTGTGGTGAAAAGACTGCAAATCATTTTCATGTGTTTTGGTCATGCCCAGTTATCCACCAATATTGGACCAAGGTACAGACAAGGTTCTGGTTCTGGTGAAGGTTCTGGCAGATCTGGCTCCGTTTCGCCCCGTTTCCGACCTCTAAAGGCTCGCCTCTGATGCTAACCCAGATGCTAACCCAGAGTAACTGCAGCAGTGAGAAGGTATTCTTTACGTCTGGCCATCTGGAGCCGAGGAGAGAAGGATTTAAAAGGAGGACGAACCAACCGAGGCGGCGATTGGGAGCTCGGGCGCGGCGTTGGTGAGAGACGGGGGCCACCTGGATCCAGCAGGACAGTGGCCTGAACCGGTGCCCAATTGCGAGGCCCAGCCGAGGAACTACCAGACTGACGGCGGTCGGTGACGGGGCCTAGAGGGGGCCTAGAGGAGAAGCCACCCAGCCGGACGACAGCGAGCGACGGTGATCGGCTACCGATCGGCGGAGGTGATCGGTGGATTAGAGCTGCGCCGGCGGAGTGCGACATAACTGACGGGGACGGGGCCCAGCGGAGGAGCCGCCTAGCCAGACGGCGACGAGTGGCTGTGATCGGTGGATTCCGGCTGCGCCGGCGATGCACGACATAACTGGCCAGGTAGACGGAGGCAGGCGCCGGCGATAGATGGCGGTGATCTGCGGAGCTGAGCAGCGTCACTCGGCGGAGAAGCTGCGCAGGAGCGGCGGGTCCAGTAGCGACCGAGCTAGTTGAGGCCTAGCCGGATTCTCTGCTTATTTCTATCCACAGGTCAGTAAAATGCCACCCAAAAAAGAGGAAATGGAAGAAATTAAAAAAACTCTGAACTTTGTGTTAGAAGAATTGGCCAAAGTGACTAGCCAGCAGGACAAAATATTAGACCTAATACAGGAGGTACAAGCCCTACATTCAATAATAAAAGAAAAAGACAAAAAAATTATGGACCTGGAGCAACACGGGCGTCTTTTGGAGCAACGCGTCGAGGATCTTGAACAAGGTTCTCGCATTGATGACATAGTTATAAGTGGACTAGACATCAGATATCAGTCGTACGCCCATGCCGCAACAGGACTGAGTGGTGAACATGCTTCCATAAGTGAATCAATGTCCTTAGAAAACCAAGTGCTTCAGTTCCTTAATGATAAAGACATTAAGGTAGAAGCCAATGCGATCTCAGCCTGTTATGCTTTACCGAAGAAAGATAACAAAACAAAGAAATCAATTGTGATGCGCTTTGTGAACAGGAGGGTGAAAAATGACATACTGAGGCAGGCCAAAAAACTAAAGGAAACTCAAGTTTACCTAAATGAACACCTGACAAAAAAAAACGCTGAATTAGCACGGCAGGCACGGATGCTAAAGAAACATAATAAGATACAGACAACCTGGACAAGAAATTGTAGAATTTGGATTAAACTAAATGGAACACCTGAGCAAGCAAAAAGTATAATGATCAGAGATGCTACTGACTTAGATAAATACAGATGAACACTGACTATGAAACACAGAGTGAGGAAACTCAAACTCTAAAAATATGCCACTATGCTGAACATAAACCACAAGAGATGGAGAATGATATTGATCCTGATAACCACTTTTTCAATAATATTCATAACCACTGTGAATATTACACTGAAAAGCAATTCAAAAGTCAAGTGCAATTAGATGGTAAACTGTCAATAATACACTTCAATAGCAGAAGTCTTAACAAAAACTTCTCACAGATTCAGGACTATTTAAAACAGCTAAACAGAAAATTCACAGCTATAGCAGTCTCTGAAACCTGGCTTAATGCAGACCAGGCTCCCCTGATGGCAATAGAGGGATATCAGATGTTTAACATTAACAGATCTCAAAAAAAGGGTGGTGGTGTTGCACTGTATATTGATGACCTATATAGATGTAAGCTTGTAAATGAAATGTCCTCAGCACTACCAGGGCTTCTGGAATGTGTTACTGTTGAGATTGACCTAGACAAAACAAAAAATCTAATCATAAGCTGCATATACAGAACACCGGGAACTTGCATTGAGACATTCAGAGATAAATTAGTCGAGCTGTACAATAATATTACTAGTAGGAAAATGGTAGCAATTTGTGGAGATTTCAATATTGATCTACTTAATCCACATCAACAAAATGTAGTTACAGAGTTCATGAACTCTATGTACAGCATGAGTCTATATCCCACAATAACACATCCCAGTAGAATCACAGCTCACTCTGCTACACTTATTGACAACCTGTTTGTCAATGTTCTCGACAAGAAAATAGAAAGTGGATTATTGATAAATGATATAAACGACCACTTGCCAATCTTTGCACTTATCCATGGCCACACGGGGCCCAACCCAGAAAAAATCTCAAAATCGTTCAGACACAAATCACCAAAAGCAATCAGTTCTTTTAAAGAGGACTTGCTGAAGCAAGACTGGACAGAAGTCTATGTATCAGATGTAAATGAAGCCTATGACACATTTACAAACATTGTAACCACTCTTTATGAAAAAAACTACCCATTAGTTAAAAAAAAGCTTAAACACAAATTTACTGACAAACCATGGCTAACCAAAGGACTACAAAAGGCGTGTAAAAAGAAAAATTTATTATATAAAGCTTTCATAAAGAAAAGGACAAAAGAAGCAGAGCAGCGGTATAAAACATACAAAAATAAGTTAACATATATAATAAGATGTAGTAAAAGAGACTATTACAGTAAAGAACTGGAAAAAAACAAAGACAATATTAAAAATACATGGACAATAATCAACAGTATCCTTGGAAATAAAAGCAGAAATACCAGCTACCCAACTAACATTCCAAAAAATAATAAATCGACTCCGAATGTGAATATAGCTTCACCTGCAGATGAATTTAATAATTTTTTTGTTAACATTGTACCTAAACTGGCCCGAGAAATACCCACTACGGTGCCAACAGGTGATTCAATATGCAATAACACTGCTGTAAAAGACACCATCTTCATAAAGAACACAGACGAAAGAGAGGTCATTGAAATTGTTAAATCGTTCAAAAGTAAAACATCTACTGACTGCGATGGTATTGATATGCTACTAGTCAAAACTGTTATCGAATGCATAGTGAAACCACTGACGTATATCTGTAACCTGTCTCTCCAATCAGGTATATTTCCCAATGCAATGAAAATAGCTAAAGTAATTCCGATTTACAAGACAGGCGACAGAGGGGAACTCTCCAACTACAGACCAATTTCACTATTACCGCAATTTTCCAAGATACTTGAAAAAATATTCTATGAGAGAACTGACAACTTCATACTGAAGAATGATTTATTGTGTGAGCAGCAATATGGGTTCAGACACAAAAGGACAACAGCATATGCCTTAATGGAATTTACAGAAAAAATATCAACAGCCATTGAAAATAAAGAGTATTCAGTTGGAGTAATCCTGGATCTTAAAAAAGCATTTGATACAGTAGATCACAATCTATTATTAAAGAAACTACAAAATTGTGGTATCAGAGGGGTAGCACTGTCCTGGTTAAGAAGTTACTTAAAGAATAGATATCAGTTTGTATGTGTTAACAACAAAAACTCAGAGCTACTGAAGGTCACCTGTGGAGTCCCACAGGGTTCAGTTTTGGGACCATTATTATTCAATATGTATATAAATGATATATGTAAAGTTTCAGAAAAAATGGACTTAATATTGTTTGCTGATGACACTAACCTGCTATGCAGTGGAAACAATTTGGAACAACTTCTGGATACACTCGGAAAGGAATTAGGAAAGCTGAAACTGTGGTTTGATTCAAACAAATTAACGCTCAATTTAAGCAAGACAAAATTTATAGTCTTTAACAACCATCACAACTACCCAGTACCCAAACTCAGTGTAAATGGTGTAGAGATTGAAAGGGTATCCGAAACTAAATTCCTTGGAGTAATAATTGATAACAAACTGTGTTGGAAGCCACATATTAATTATATAAAAGGTAAAGTATCCAAATCAATTGCAATATTACACAGAGTGAAAAATTTGCTGAATCAACCCACACTATACACCTTGTATCATTCATTAATACTCCCATACATGACATATTGTAATGAAGTATGGGGAAATACATATAAAACAAACATATATCCACTCTTTATGCTTCAAAAGAGAGCTATTAGAATAATCAACAAAGCAGCTTACAGGGAACCAACAAACCCACTTTTTCTTAAACAAAAAACTCTCAAGTTGAAAGATCTGATCGACTTTAAAACCGCAATAATAATGTTCAAAGTGAAGAATCTATCACTGCCCGCAAATATCCAAAAGTTGTTCCAAACAAGGGAGAAACGATATCACTTCAGAGGAACATGTATATTTCAAAAGCCTACAGTGAGAACAACTACCAAGCAACACTGTATTTCAGTGCAAGGTGTCAGATTATGGAACGATTTTGGACCTGAATTAAAATCATGTACAAAGCTTGGACAATTTAAACAAAAACTAAAGGAAGAAATACTCCAAACATATTTACAAGACGACATGTAAACTCACATAAGGATTGACATTTCCAGCCTGTGTTGTGTTGTAGCTTAGTTTTTCTTTTTTCTCTGTGACACTATGTCTTAGATTTGTTTTTGAATAGTAACCGCTTAACTTAGACTAGCTCAGTTTTCTTTTTCTCTCAGTCATATTTTGTCTTAGCCTTGTTTTAAATTGTAATCGCTCTTGTCTTGTTTTCTCTTTTTTCTCCTTTGAATTCTTGGATGGAATATGGGTGGGCAATATAAGCTGCGGCTTCAGCCATCACCCATTTCGGATAACTCACGTGGAATTGTATAGTAGAAGGAGTCTTTGTCTAATTTGACCTTGTTGTTATATTATACAGTTTCTTTTAACCTGTAATGTACTATCCGAAATAAATAAATTCATTCATTCATTCATTCATTCATTCAAGGTACAGACAATATTGGGGAAAATATTCAAAATTACAGTTCCCTTTTCTTTTGTAACTTTGTATTTGGGTTTACTACCGGACTCACTGGAAAGACGAGGAGAAAAATACTTATTCAATGTTTTAATATTGGCAAGCAAAAAAGCTCTAACTAAAAAATGGATGTTGAAGGACTGTCCTACACCTGAAGATTGGATTAACGTGATCCAAGACATTTACTCGATGGAAAAGTTGACATTCACACTGAGACAGGACATGGATGGGTTCATGAACTTTTGGCAACCCTGGACCGCATATGTGTCTTCCATTAGATCTAATCTTTGACAAATACCATTTCAATAATGGTTCCGCTCTTTGTTCCATCCCTACTCAGATGCTCTTTTATCTTTATTTACTTACTTTTTCTTTTTGTTTGTTTTTTTACTGGTTTGTTTGTTTTTTATTTGTTTTTTGTTTTTTTTCTCTTTAATTTCACTTTTTCTTTCACTTTAAAAAAAAAAAAAAGGGGTGTTGTAAGAATTAATCTTCCAATGTTGTCAGATATCAGAAAATAAGGGAACATGTGATGAAAATGTAAACAATGCATTGCTGTAACGACCTGTATACCCTTTACAAAAACTTAAATAAAAAAAAAAAAAATAGAAGAGAACAAGAATAATCCCAGGTTTCTTTTCAGCACTGTAGCCAGGCTGACAAAGAGTCAGGACTCTCAATCCTAGCATTCCCTTAGAGCTTACTAGTCAAGACTTTATGAACTTTTTCAATCATAAAATTTCATCAGAGATAAAATCAGTCAGATTCTTCTTACCGTTAACTTAAATACAGTAACTACTACAACTCCTTCAATTGACATCTGTTTGGATGAGTTTACTCCAATTGACCTTTTAGAGTTAGACAAAATAGTTTCCTCATCCAAGCCTTCAACTTGTCTTTTAGACCCTATTCCTACCAGGTTATTTAAAGAAGTCTTCCCACTTATTGGTAGCTTTATTTTTCATATAATCAATTCTTCATTAACTTTAGGCTATGTACCGCAGGCTTTTAAAACGGCTGTAATTAAACCCTTACTCAAAAAGCCAACGCTAGATCCAGGAGCTTTAGCTAACTATAGACCAATCTCTAATCTCCTTTTCATTTCAAAAATCTTAGAAAGAGTTGTTGCTACGCAATTATTTGACCACCTGCAGGGAAATGGTTTACTTGAAGAGTTTCAATCTGGGTTTAGATTCCATCATAGTACTGAAACAGCCTTAGCAAAGGTCACTAACGACCTCCTCATCACATCTGATAATGGACTTGTTTCTGTACTTGTCCTTTTAGACCTTAGTGCAGCTTTTGATACTATTGATCATAATATTCTACTTGATAGATTAGAACACTATGTTGGACTTAATGGAACTTCGTTGCAGTGGTTTAGACCTTATTTATCTGATAGGATCCAGTTTGTTCATGTCAATAATGAGTTTTCTTTCAACTCAAAGCTCAGTCATGGAGTTCCACAGGGATCTGTGCTAAGCCCTACTCTTTTTAGTTTATATATGCTTCCGTTAGGCAACATTATTAGAAAGCACTGTATACATTTTCATTGTTATGCAGATGACACACAATTATACCTGTTAATGAAGCCAGTTGACAGTAATCAATTAGCCAAGTTGGAAGCCTGTCTTAAGGACATCAGAGCTCGGATGACTTGTAATTTCCTGCTATTAAATTCAGATAAGACTGAAGTCATTCTTGTTGGTCCAAAAAACCTTAGAAATACCTTTCCAAATCAAACTTTCAGTTTGGATGTGGTTACTCTCTCTTAATAGCTCTGTGAGGAACCTTGGAATTATTTTTGATCAAGATCTGTCTTTCAATTCACATATTGAATTCGTTTCTAAGACTGCCTTCTATCATTTGCGTAATATTGCCAAGATTAGGAGCATCTTGTCTCAGAGTGATGCTGAGAAACTGATCCACGCTTTTGTTAGCTCTAGATTAGATTATTGTAATTCTTTATTATCAGGTTGTCCTAAAACATCTTTACAAAGTCTTCAGCTGATCCAAAATGCTGCAGCAAGAGTTTTAACAGGTACTAGAAAGAGAGATCATATCTCTCCGGTTCTGGCCTCCCTTCATTGGCTTCCCATAGAGTTTAGAATTAAGTTTAAAATCCTTCTTCTTACTTACAAAGCTCTAAACAATCAGGCTCCTTTTTATTTAAAAGATCTGATACTACCGTATTATCCTAACAGAGCACTACGCTCCCAAAATGCAGGATTACTTGTAATACCTAGAATCTCCAAAAGTACAATGGGAGGCAGAGCCTTCAGTTATCAAGCTCCTCTCCTGTGGAATCAGCTGCCAATCTGGATTCGGGAGTCAGACTCGATCTCTGTTTTTAAGAATAGGGCTAAAACCTACCTTTTTGATATAGCCTACAATTAGGGAGGGATCATGTGTTTCTGAACCCTCCCTTAGTTATGCTGCTAATAGGTTTAGTCAGCCGGGGGACCTCCAGTAATGCACTGGGCCTCACTCCTTTCCTCACTCTCTATGAAATATTTTTTTTTGCTGGTCATTAACATCTGTTTGTTCTCTCCCATAGATTGAGTCCCCATCGTGCTGTTTGCTCTCTACATGTCTATTCTTTTCTTCTTCTCTATCCCCTCACCCCCCAGCCAGTCGCAGCAGATGACTGCCCCTCCCTGAGCCTGGTTCTGCTGGAGGTTTCTTCCTGTTAAAAGGGAGTTTTTCCTCTCCACCGTCGCCAAGTGCTTGCTCACAGGGGATCGCCTGATTGCTGGGGTCTTTCTGCAACTGTGGGGGTTCCCCCCTTCAGTTGATAGTGCTATGAGATGACTGTTGTTGTGAAATGGCGCTATATAAATAAAGTTGAATTGAATTGAATTGAATTGAATTTAAGGCTGGGTTGTCAGATGTGGTGACCTGAAAAGGGGTGTCTGTTTCAGCCTGGTCCCCAAGGTCACTTTCCGTCAAACTTTGTTGGGTCAGCAGTGCGAGTGGGTTGACTCCTGGAACATCCAAGGTGTCAAGCGTGTAGCACTGTGATCCGGTTGCTTCAGGTAGAGTGGTTGGAAGAGGTTGTCGAACTTGAGCCCATAGCTTGAGATTCTTGAAGTCTATCAGAGGCTCAAAGCGATTAAGCAGATCCTTGCCTATCAGCAATGGAATTGAGTTGAGATTGGACACATAGACCGGGTGGATCAAGGTCATGGGCCCAATGGAGATTTGTATCAATGACATGTGTGACACAGTCGTGTTCGAGGGTGCATAAGGTTGAATAGCTAAGGAGCAAGGTCTTAGTTTCAAGTCTTTGTGCGAAAGGTTAGCAGTGACACGTAGGTGTTCGAAAAGGTCACGCGACATGAGTGTGATGTCCGCTGCAGTATCCAGTAGGGCTTCGTGCGTCATCACATCTTCCAAGGTCAATGACAAAAAAATTTTTCGTGCAACCCCCCTCTCGGTTAAATCACACAGAAATTCTTGGACCGGTGGTTCAACGCAGATTAAAGAGTTGCCGGTTTCGGGCGAGTGAGGTTTCCCAGGTAGCTGGACTACCAAAATGGCACTGGGTGGCGTTGCATTTTGGAGCTCCTCCTGAGTTTCGGGTGGAGGATGCTCGGTTGTGTCTTCGGTATCCTTCCCCTTTGTAGTAGGAGAATCCTCAGGGTTGACTTGTGGCAAACCTAAAGGATCGTTTGGGGTGGTCACAATATTTATGGCTAGGACATCTGGTTTCTTGTCCTCTTTCGCCTCCTTTTTCCTCTTCAGTTCGTCAAGTATGCATTGGAGAGTCTCCAGGTCTTCTTGGCTGAAAATGGGCTTTTCTTTCTTCTCCCAGGGTTTGGAGTTAAACTTTCCAGGGGGAGGTTTTACTTCCCTGTTGAAGTTTTTCCGGCGGTATGAAGGAGGTGACCACCTCCCGTGATTATGCGAGTCTCGAAATCGATATCTGTCATCCCGGGTATCCGTACCGTATTCTCGTGACTTACCTGGTGGGCTTAGTTTCCGACGGTAGTCAGGTTTTGGTGATGTTGGCTTGGAACTTGGTGTCAAAAATTTTTCCGGGTCATGACTCGACTTATCTTGACTAGAGGACTGTCGTCGTTTTATTTGTGACGGAGATGCTGGAACAGGGGCTGGCCTTGGGGCACCCTCTAGGTCCAGGGTGTCTGATGCGGTGTTGACTGCTAACACCGCGGTAGACTCGGTATGTTTCTGATTGCTTTGTCGCTGTTTCTGGAATGCATAATGTGCGAACTCTCTTAGCTGGTTTATCGAGTTTGTCTTTGGGTTAGCCATGACTCCAAGGTGGTGTCCAATCGTGGGATGGAGATTCTGAATGAACAGAGCCTTGAAATTGTGGTCTTCTTCCATCTCAGGCGTGTTTTGAGATCCGAAATATGCGCGCAGGAGTCGCTGGTAGTATGCCTGTGGGGGCTCTAAGCGACCCTGTTTCACAGCTAGGGCTGTCGCTAGCCCTGACTGTAAGCAGTCATCGGAAAACTCTCTTTCGATGGCTTCATAGAGCTTCCGGTGGTTCATCTTGATGTCAAATGGTTGCCGATCTATAAATTTTGATACCGACCTGTTGGATGTCAACTTGATCAAATAAATGCGGTCGTCAACAGTAGCATCAGGGTATTTACGCAAGTAGTAGTCGATGTCTTGCAAATAAGCCCTGGTATCAGGTGACCCACTGGTTGAGGGGTCAAATTTCGTGACGTGGCGAGCGATCTTATTGAGATCTCCATCGGATGGAATTTGCACACGTCTTTCACGTTGCCGTTCGGGTCTGAACAGGTCAGGTG